>QEPC01006021.1:82079-133868 GCA_003113815.1 Sphenodon punctatus
CCCCCCCCCCCCCCCCCCCCCCCAGGTTTGGCTGCAAATTACATGTCACTTTCTATATACTTGGCAAACCTACTTCAGTCTTCCGCCAACCCCTTTAAAACAATACCCGGTAGCTGCAGCACAGAACTTCCTGTGAGGGTGCCCTTGTGACTCCGGTGTGCTTGCTGTAGTGTCTCGGAAATGGTTGACTGTGTGCAGTATACAGGGGAGGGTTTATCTTGACTAGGATGAAAGGATGTGATGGTGGAGATGAGGGCTAGTGTGTATTTGCTCCCTTGGGCAGGCCAAACCAGCTAAGGATGGCCTTAAAGTTCATGGGGCAGGGGAAGTTGAAGTGGGGGCAGGGGTGCTGGGGGAAGAGGGGTGGGGTGGGGTTTCTGGGCAGGGTGACAGAGCCGTGGGACACCGAGGGCTGAGGGGGTAAAGTTGCTAGACGCTTTATGGAAAACTCCTGAGCACTGTCGTCAACTACTAAACTGTTGCGTGGAGAGCCCTCTACTTCTCCTTCCCTCCATTTTCCTGTGTCATGTCCTTGATAGGCAATTAATTGGTGCTCCATGGAGGTAACTTTATTAATGCAGTTTGAGCAAACCTATTTATTGTGCATTTCACCCTTCCCTTCAAGACTTGGAATGAATAGCGGTATAATAAAAACATATTAAAAATCCCCTTCGTCCCCAGTCCCTATCCCTGCTTGCCAAATCCTCAGCTGAAAAGTGTTGAGCCTGCTCAGGAAAACAAACACTCTGGTTCTGACGGACTGCCAGGAGAAAAGAATTTCATAATGCAGGGCAGCCAATGAGAATGTCTTTTGACACGCCCTTGTCATATGGACTTGATGGGCAGATGGTACCTTGAAGAAGGCTGACTGCAGGGATTGCAGTGGAGCATCGGGAGGGGGAGCAGGTCCGTACCCAATTCAACAAAAAGATGTAGCACTAGCTGACACTTATTCCATAATTAAGTTAACATGGAAAAGTTAGAGCTTGAATAAACTGGGATATGATTCCACCTCAATGTATTTAATACCAAAAATGAGTGCTTACGGTGACATAAGTACCAGACTGGCTCAAACCTGGCCCAACACACACACTCTGGCAGGTTTCTGCATCTGATGTCTTTAAAAAAATAAATAAATCTGCATTTAGTCCAGGTGGTGGTACTGGCAGGATGTATATATACCTATTTGTTTTTAGAATGCCTCCTTATGAGATTTCATCAGCACTGTTACACTTTATCTGTGACTTGGAGGCATCTATGTATTTCTTGCTAGTCCTTGCTGCTTTTAGCAAAGTCCGGCACATTCCCAATGCAATGGCAATAGTACATTTTCCATCCATCCAGCTCATTTTAAGAGCTTAGCTGATACAGCTTGAGAGCTGCTTGGACGTTATGTGGTCCAGGGTAGGGGGCTGTCCTGTACGTTCAACAAGCAGCTTTGTTCCTGGACTTTCCAGGATAATTCTGGCAACCTTAGGTGAGGCAGGTGCAGGCCACAGCTAGTCCATGCCTGGGGCAGGGATGTGGGGTCCTGCAGACATACTTCATGCCTATCCCACCCACCTGTGGCACTCTTTTTGGACCTGCTGGACCTCTCTTCCCTGGAAACATCAGGAATTGCTTGCCTAAGGGCAGGAAGGCGTAGCAACAGCAGCTGGGCCTTGCCACCACTGCAAACCCCAGAAGTGGTGGCAGGGGCCTTTGAAGAGCGGTGCTGGCAGGGCTTTTGGAGGGGCCCTCAAGATTGATGGCGACACTGGTAGCAGGACTCCTAGGGCTGAGCTTCATGTAGGGCACAGGGCAGCTGCCGTGATTACATTGCCCTAAGACTGGTCCTGAGGCTAGTTCTGCCTCTGCTCTTGCTAGCTGCAGCCACCTGTGTGCTGTATACTAGAGCATAAGAGCCAGTTAAATGCACTAAAATCTTCCTTTTCACCTAGTCACATGTCCTTAGGCACATCTGGGAAAAGCACTGCATTTTCAAAACCTGACTCGGAGCTCTTGGGATTTTTCATGTAGCTGTGTTCTCGGAAGTAATTTTTGTTTATTTTTAGCTTGGTTAATCTGGACCCTATCAGCAGTGAGAGGGGAGAGATGAGTTGCATTTGGGCTGGGATGTTCTTGTTTGGACATGCATAGGCAACTTGTGGGAGGACATGGGGGGCATGTGCTCCCCTATTTTTCAGAAACCCTATAGAATCTCTGCCCAGCCCCCACTCCCGTGCTTGCCCCCTCCCCCCCCCCCCCTCACCTCCGGACAGTTACTGAATGAAGCAGTCTGGGCTCGCTCTGTCTTCCAGGAATCGGATCCAGTGTAAGTGTGCTGGAGTTGGTTGTGCAGGGGAAGTGTGCAGGCTTCGGTGCATGGGGATGCCAGTATTGTATTGGTGCAGAGGAGCTCAGCCTCCAGGGCTAAGGTCTGATGTGTGTGTGTGTGTGTGTGGGGGGGCTGGGCTGGGCTGGGCTGGGCTGGTAGGAAGGCTCATTGTCTTGGAGGTTGGTATCTATTTCCAGGCTAGAGTGCACGGCCAGAGTTGCAAGATGGTCTGCAGCAGATAGTGGAGAATAGGAATATAAGAAATCCCATGCTGGGTCAGACCAATAGTCCATTGAGTCCGGCATCCGGTCTCTTGACAATGGCCAATCTCGGTTGCTTGGGAGAAGTACCGAACAGGTCATAATGGGATGATCTGTTCACTCATAGCTCCTGACAGTCAGAGGGTTATCTCCCAACTTACTTGGCCAGTAGCTGTTAATAGACCTATCTTCCAAGAGCTTATTCAATCCTTTTAAAATACCTAGCTATGCTACTGGCCTTGACCACATCATCTGGCAGAAATTCCACAAATTAATTGTGCATTGAGTGGAAAAAATACTTGCTTTTTTGTTTTGTTTTAAATCTGCTGACATTTTCATGGAGAGTTCCCTCATTCAAGTAGTATTCAAGAGGGTAAATAACCACTCCCTGTTTAGTCATTTCACACCACTCACAATTTTATAAACTTCCTATCGTATCCCCTCTGTCATCTCTTCTCCAAGCTGAAGAGCCACAACCTATCAAGCCTCTTCTCATACGGAAGCCATTTCATACCCTTTATTATTTTTGTTGCCCTTATATGTACCTTTTCTAGTTCTTCTGTATCTTTTTTGAGATGGGGCAACCAGAACTGTACACAACATTCGAGGTGTGATTGTGGTATAGATTTATATAGATGCATTATGATATTCTCTATCCCTTTCTGACTAATTTCTAACATGGTTTGCTTTTTTGACTGCTGCCGCACGTTGAGCTGAGGATATCAATGTATTGGCCACAGTGACTCCCAAGATCCTTTTCCTGAGTAGTAACCCATAATTTAGAAACCAGAGTTGTGTACATATAGTTTGGATTATTTTCCTATATTCATCACTTTACACTTATCCACATTAAATTTCATCTGCCATTTAGTTGCCTAGTCTCACGAGATAGTCCTACAATTCTACTTGGGTTTTAACTACCTTGAATAACTTTGTCGTCTGCAGATTTGATCACCTCACTCTTTACTCCCTTTTCCAGATCATTAATGAATATAATAAGCAATACTGGTCCCAGTACAGATCCCTGGGGCACTCCACTAGTTACTTCTCTTCATTGCAAAAACTGACAATTTAGTCTTGCCCTTTGTTTCCTATCCTCTAAACAGTTACAGATCCATGATAGGACACTGCCTCCTACGAGTATTTAATTTCCTCAAGAGTCTTTCATGAGGGATCTTATCGAATACTTTCTGAAAATCCAGATACACTAAATTGACCAGCTCACCCTTATCTACATGCTTATTTACACCCTCAAAAAATTCCAATAGATTAGTGAGGCACAACTTCCCTTTGCTAAATCCAGGCTGACTCTGCCCCATTATGCTGTGTTTATCAATATGCCTAGTAATTTTGTTCTTAACAACTGTTTTCCACCAGTTTGCCCAGCACCTATGTTGGGCTCACCGTTCTGTAGTTTCCAGAATCACCTCTGGAGCCAATTTAAATATTGGCGTTGCATTTGCTACCCTCCAAACCTCTGGAACAGTGGCAGATTTTACTGATAAGTTACAAATTACCAATATATAGAGAGAGTTTTTATTTGCCATTCGCCATTATTAAAAAAGAATAACAAACAGACATAAGACACTAAAATACATAGTCGCCAAAGGGTAAAAAGAAGCCCCAAGCATACTACTAAATTCAATTTGCCCCAAATACAATGTTGGTGCTTTCAAATAATCAATCTACAAACAGAAGCAAATAGAAATACTTCTGAGTGTAGAGAGCTGCAGTCTTAATTTTTTTAAAACCAATGAAAGAAATCTAGCAACTCCCTTTGTAATTTTTGGTGACTCATCTCTTAAAAGAAACATAGCAACCATCCGGGGGAGTGGGGGGCAAGAACTCCTATTACCAATGAGGGGGTCAATATGCAATAATCTCCAGCCTAAATAGGCTGGGCAATCCAATATTATATGAACAACTGTCTCGGGAACTGGCTTCTTGCATTTAAGAAAACAATATTGTCATACCATTTCATTATATGGCATGCCTTTTAATCTCCCTTTGGTGAATGCTGATGGGAAGACGTTAAACCTTGCTAGGGTAAATGCTACTCGGTTATGCCATAGGAGTTGTTTACAAATTACCAATAGCAGGCCTGTGATTTCATATTTGAGTAACTCTGGGGTAAATACAGTCTGGTCCTGCTGACTTGTTAGTTATTAGTTTGTCAATTTGCTCTAGAACCTATTCCAGAGTCGCATTGATTTTTGACAATTCAGCTACAAAGAATAGTTCTGACCTGTTGATTTAATTTTATCAGTAGCTTCCCACGATAGTGCTTGGAAAAGACTGCAAGCTCATACAACTTGTTCAGGAGACTTGCTTTCTAGGATTTTTTAAAGCCTAAAATATTCATTTAGATTTTTCATCTGCCCTTTCCTGAAGGCTCAGGGCTGTTCATAATACTGTATAGAATATAAGAAAATAAAAACCTATAAATATAAACTGCATAACATTTTCCAATCCCCATCCCTGCCTGCTGTGAAGGCATGGCCAAATAAATAGGTCTTGTGTTGTCTCTCCGGAAAATGCTCCTTCATAATGAGAATTACAATTGGGATCATTTTCGTTTCATGAGGAAAAGAAGAAATTCCTAGACTTTGTGATTGCAGAGAGAGACTTTAAAGCATGGGCTGCAGGGGCTCTAAAGCCTCAAAATGGGAGATGGAAACCCCCCCATAAATTCTTAACTGTCCCTCTCTGCTCAACTTCTCATTTTCGGGTGACCTGCTGGAGTGCCATCAGCTACCCATTGACTGGGCTGGTTCCAATGTGTTTGGGGCAGATCCCTGGGCCTCGGTGGTGGAATCTGCCCCTACTACTCCTGTCCCTAGTGGTGCAGCAGCAGGGGATGCTGCTGCTGGTGGAGACCAGGAACAAGGCTTCAGTGATGAGGGAAAGGTCCTGGGGGTTAGGATAGGTCTGCTCTGCTCCTGATATGGACCTATTGACCTCCATGGTCGCCTAATTGATGATTTTTGAATGCTCAAGAGCTTGCATGGTCTATTGGCTTCCATAGACTTCAAGCTTGTGCTGCCCTTTTTCAATCCTGAGGCAGACACTTTGTTGTCTGACTGCCACATCCCCCAAGTTCCAGCCTGCTCATCCACCTACATCAATTTTATTGCCTGCAGGAGGGATGCTGCTATTAGAAGAAAGCAGGGTTTGACACCTGCCTCATCTTCTCCTGAAACACACCCAGTGCAAACCCCAGCTCAAGGGCAACACCCTGGTGTGTCAGCGATGCACAGCTTGGAAACCACTGGGCTAGTGTGTGGGATGTGGAGCTGGAAGACCTGGGTTCAAACTTGTGTGGGCATCCACTCACTGTGTGACCTTGGCCCTCTCTGTTGGGGAGATGAGGCTGTAAAATAGGAATGGTCATACCAGCCTGGGTGGATAAGGGGGGGGGGGGGATGTTTTGAGGACTAATGGGTAAATCCGGCATGGTGAACCTTTTTTGAGGCTGGGGCCAGCATTGTCAGTTCCTGAATATGCCGGGGGGTCACACGTTGAAATCAGTTAATCAATTAAAATATTCACATACACAGAATATTCACAGTCAAACTGAGACACAGAGACAGAATATTTAAAGCATCTATCCATCCACACACACACACACACACACACACGGAATATTCACACGCATGCACACACTGCATGTATCTGTGGTTGAGTCCCACAGCTCGGACATGGGGATGGAGGACACCGCAGAGGGAACACAGCCGCTCCCAAGGTGAGTACTGCCCCAGGTCCCACAGCTCAGACATGGGGGTGGGGGACCCCACAGAGGGAGCATGGGGGCTCCCAAGGTGAGTGCTGTCTCTCCCTGCAGCTGGGAGGGAGTCACTAGGGATGGGGTAAGGATGCTGCCTCACCGCTCCGAGGATAGAAATTTAAAAAAATAATTAAAATTTATTCAGGCCTGATTGTTGTGTGTGGCCCGCAAAGCCCTGCTCAGGCCACAGCGAGCCAGGTGATGGGCCGTACACAATGGGGAAGGGCTAAGAAGTCAGCAGGCCACGGGAAAAAGCCCCACGGGCCAGAAGTGGCCTGCAGGCCGGAGGTTCCCCACTCCTGGGGTAAATATTGTAACGTGCTTTGCATACCTAGAGTGCTTTATAAACCTTATTTGGCCACTAAATAGCTAGCATAACTGAATCCTGAAGCGACTGGCGGGTTAGCTGGAATGCGAGTGTGAGTGGCTGTCATTTCTGCTATAGAGGAGGAATGGGTTGTGCTCTACGTCACTAACTTTTCAGAGAAAACCTATTGTTGTCTTAGGGTATTTTCAGACCGACATTTATTCCGGAATTAGAGCCTTAATTCTGGAATGAGATGTCCGTCTAAACGCTGCAAAACCGTGATTGTTGTGCAATATTAGCAAAAAACATCCAATGTTTATAAACCCTAGCAAGCTAGGGTTTATAACATGCAGATGTTAAACTAATCCTTGATTAGGTCCGTCTAAACAACTATCACGGATTAGTCAACTATTCCTTGATTAGCACCAGAGTCCTACGTTAAGAACCGACATTCTCTCTAGGCGTTTCTGCCTCTATGGTATCTAGGGGTACGTGACTGTGATAAAGATAAAAAAAAATTATTGTATAGCACAATGGCTTTTACAAAATATAAATATAAATGATAAAAATAATAATAAAGAATAACAGCATTAATACAACCATACATCAAATACAGCCATAAAACAAACAAATCAGGGCAGTTTCAGTAATAGTACACAATTACTTAAATCACCCCCAACACCCAGATAACAATTCCAGCACGGGAGTATTACAAGCTGCTTATCCTAATCTCACCCCACTCCTTAACCAACCTACAGCAAATGCCCGCACTTAAGATAAATTATAAAGGTAAATCCGAGACCTTCCACAAATACCTTGGGAAACCCTCCCCCCCCTGTCCACGAGCTACAACGGGCAATTACTCCCTTGCCTCTTCAATATAGAAGATCTCACAGCCAGTGCAGAGAGGGCAAAACTTGCCACCCCTCTCGTTAGGCTTGAGTCCCTTGGGCTCAGCATTCCCGTCCGTAACATTTCCCTAGAATTCGTCTGGGAAGAATGGAGGAAGTTGCCCAAGAATCTTAGACGGGGGCCCACCAGAGTGTGACAATCCAGGAGAATATGGGCCACCGTATCCTCCCTGCCAGAATTACACAACTGGCAGGTCCTCAAAGCATGGGGGATACCCATATATCTCCCCTCAACCAGAGCAGAAGGAAAGGTATTAGTGCGCAATTTGGTAAATGCAATACGTCTAGGAGGGTCGTGCCAATCATAAAGAT
The DNA here is from genome assembly GCA_003113815.1 of Sphenodon punctatus. Taxonomy (NCBI): domain Eukaryota; kingdom Metazoa; phylum Chordata; class Lepidosauria; order Sphenodontia; family Sphenodontidae; genus Sphenodon; species Sphenodon punctatus. The sequence continues at coordinate 89,971 of QEPC01006021.1, forward strand.
AGGTAGATAGAAGGGACTGGGGCTCGAGGAATTCAATCCCCTGCTCCACTTTCTGTGCAGCCAAAAGAGCCTGTTCCGTTTGTAACAATTGGTCAAACAGTCTTTGGCGCACAAATCTTCTTAGTGGTCTGAGCACTAATTTTGAGGAAAACCTCAGAGGAAAGCCCTAAATATTGCAGGTGGAGGGTAACCTGACTCAGCCACGTCGTAAGCAGCCCCAATTCCAGGGCCATTGACAAGAGCGAGACCTCTGTCTGAGAGGATGACAACAATTTGGTATAATAGTTAAATACCTGCTGCAATAACAATACTCTCACCATGGGGAGCCCAGTCTCTCGTCTAGCAACTACTTGGGGAATACCTTGCTGCACACCCAGGACAAAAGCCAGAAACAAGTTCTGAATACTCTCCAACTTGTCCATAGAATTAAGGCACCAGACCGGGGCCGCATAAAGAGCCTGACCCAGCACCTTCGCCTTGAACAAAAGCACTGCTGGGGCAATCTGTTTTCCTCTCTGGCCAAGGTAGAATTGCTTAATAGCCGCCGAGGTTTTCTTTGCTCTAGCTTTGACTAGGTCACAATGTGGCTGCCAGCTGAAATTGGAAGAAAAAGTAACCCCCAAATACATGAACCTTCGAACCAGTTCAATTCTCCAACCTCCAATGGGCCGATTTGGTTCCAGTTTACGGGCCCTATCTCCTGCCACCAGGATTTTGGATTTAGAGTAATTGATCACAAGTCCCTCCTTGGTGCAAAATTCATAAAAGAGGGCCAGTTGTCTCTTAAGACCAATCCTCGATTGAGATAAGAGCACCGAGTCATCTGCATACAACAAGATTGGCAGATGTCTTTGGCCAATCCACGGGGCATGGGTATCCTTTGAATTCAGATGTTGAATCACCCCGTCAAAATACAGGTTGAAGAGGACTGGGGCCAGAAGGCATCCCTGCCGCCCCCCTCTCCCCACCGAGATTGGTGCTGATAGGGTTCCCCCTGAGCCCACCCGTACCTGTAAGCAGTTTCCCGTATGCAATCTGATGACTAGATAGAGCCTGTCTCTTATACACATCTAGATGTGTATAAGAGACAGCTCTATCCCCTTCCGAATAATTCCTACCTAAGGCCGCTTTTAGACGAGCGGCGCGCAATTGCGCATTGCCATGGCGCATATTTTGAAACGTCCGCATGATCTAATTAGACGAGATGGAAGTGGGTTATTATGCGCATATTACGGCGGTGGCGCATTTTTAAAGTCCGCGAATGAAATAGCTCACAATCGAGCTATTTAATTCGCGGACTTNCGTATGCAATCTGATGACTAGATAGAGCAGCCTGGGATCAATAGATGTGACACTCAGCTTAGCCCACATGCGCTCCCTGCTGATAGAATCAAAAGTCTTTTCAAGGTCCATAAACCCAAGATATAATTTGCTATTGTGGGCCGTGTATTTCTGAATCCAAGCAGAGAGCAGCAAGATGTGATCCACTGTGGACTTCCCAGCACAGAACCCAGCTTGTTCAAGTGAAACTAAGCCTAACTGACTCACCCAGCTCCTTAGTTTGCCCAACAATAGCCGGGTGAATAATTTCCCAACCACACTAAGCAAACTAATCGGTCGATAGTTTGCCGGTAAGCGGGGGTCCCCCTTTTTAAAAATCGGGACTAGCACACTCTTCAGCCAAGAAAGGGGAATTTGCCCAGACCTGCTTATCTCTGTAAAAAGGGGCGCCAAAATGGCTGCCCACCAATCTGGATACGCTTTAAGCAGGTCTGGCGTAATCCCATCTAAGCCCGGGGCTTTCCCAGACTTCAAGTATTGAATCTGGAACTTGACTTCCTCCTGTGTGAAAGGGGCCCAGTGCTTCAGCCTATCCCACAGGTCTAGTTCTATTTTGGCGCCTAGAAGCGGCCTCACCGCATATAAGGCCCCATAGAAGGTTTCCCATGCATGCATTCACGTGACTGTGGGGTGATCCTTCATCCTTCCACAATGGATCCTTCAACAGTCCTTCATCCTTCAACAATGCATTGCGGAGCGCCAAGTTTAAATACCTGCAGAATAAAGGAATGAGTTTCTATTTTCTTCAACTCAAAAATCAGAAAAATGAAGATCAGTGCGCTGAGCATGGCATGGACGAAAAGCACCATGGGATTGAAATTCATCCCAAAGATTCTGATTCTTGAATAACAGCAAGTTTTGTTCAGCCTGACTGTTCTAGAATTAAGTTATCAAGGATTAACAAAGGTCTGTCTATAAACAGGTACCATTTTGTAATCACTGGATAACCATCAAGGAATGGTTTCCTCCTAATAAAGGATTAGTTTGTCCATCTAAAAACGTGCTTGGGCAGTACAGTACCTTTCATCCCAAAGGACTTATTCACACACCTTTCACCTGCGTGCTTCCCACTTGTTGCTTAATCTTTGTCCTGTATCAGTGCAGTCACACAGCTGCTGAGTGCCCTGCATTTCACTGGCCCCTTGCTACACTCTGTTGCATTTCCTACAATGCAAAGGGCCCTTGTGATATCCCTGCATGTAGTGTTCCAGAAGAGCATGGAACAAAGGAAGAACTCCTTGCTCCAGGACTCTCTGGCTACAGCTCTATGGTTGCATGGAGGTAGGAAGTGGCAAACAGGAAATGATGTATTGGGAATTGAAGCCTGCTTCAGGATAATTGATTCACCAAATACTTTTGGTGATTGCTATAGTCCTATCTTTGCAAGCAAATCCTTGGCATCCAGTGGCAAGAAATAAGGGATAATGTAAGGCGGTAAGGATTTTGCACAACACATAATGTGGCTTTGTGCCACTACCTACTACAGTATTGTAAAATGTACAGCCCTCCACAATAGCTGTGTGCCAAATGAAATACATCTACCTCTGGGGTGGAATGCACCAGCAACACTGCTTGGCAGACCAGAACAAGATGTGTTCTAATTGTAAAACGAAAGCTAAATACTAGCATGTTGGAGAAGAGACGGACAGGAGCTAAATGAGGGGGACCTGCTCCAGACCCCAGAGATCTAGGAAAGAAAGATTCCTGGATGAGCTGGAACAGAAGTATGCAAGGTCAAGTAAAGTATGCAGGGTAAAGATGAGGTCCAAAAAACCAGATTGTATTCATGTAGGGCGTTAACATTGTGGGTGAGAAATAGGTTGAAATGCGAGCCCACGCATCTGGGTGGAAATAATCTGAAACACAGTTACTTAATAAGATGGGAAAGAAGAGTGTTAATACCACGAGCATGTTAAACATGCAAGTTGACTGCAAAAAGAGCCAAAGCAGTTCTGTAGCATGCAGACAGAGGCACTTAATTGGTTAGTTGCTCCTGGTTTACACCATTAGTAGTTCCCCTCTGCATGGCTCTGTTGGAGGGAGTGCAGAACACAGCAACGTAAGTGATTGCAGAGGTGCATTGAACTACAGTATAAACCTTCCATCTCTGGACATGTTGGGGATGTAGAGCAATTCAGTGCTAGTTACTGGAGTGCTGGCTGCACCCATTGGTTGGTTAGCATTGCTTTATTCAAGAACAGGCTTTGTCCCTTGAAAGTAGCAGAGGGCATAAAAACTGCCCCAAATAGAGAAGGGTCTGGAGTACTGGAGAAGAATGAAAAGAACTGAGTGTAGAAAGAGCGGAGTGCATCTTGGCCAGTGGGAGACAGATACTTGCTGTCAGCACTGAATCTGAGTGGGTGGTGCGGAATGAAAGGGGTTATGTATGCAGCAAGTTAAACCCAAAGAAGCATGACTGGGAAACATGGGACAGAGTGCCACAAAGAAGCTTTTGGCGTGGTTATTGTGAGCTGTTTATTTACCATGGATAATGTCCTGTCCTCCTAGTAGGGCACTGGGGGTTATTTTGTAGGGAGCAGCCTGCTAAGGACCCTCAGGGAGGCTGTAGCTGACTGCAGTGCTCTTTAGCATCTCTAATTTCTGTAGTACTATAGATGCAGACCATCTCCAGAAAGACAAGGGCAAGTGTGAGGAAGAACTACTAGTTCAGGGAAATGTGTCTTGGAAGCAGTGAGTTTCCCAGCAAAGGATTGAAAAGGACATGACTTAGTTCAGACTGAAGACCGTGACAGTGTGGCTTGACTAGGTGTTGGCAGCAGAAAACCATGCGGGGGTCATCTTTTTTTCATCTGCTGCCTCTAAGCCAAATGCTCTTTTGCAAGCTGTTTGCAAACAAGTGGCAAAAGTGCCTCTATGACCGTGGGGCAGCAAACCTCCCAGGAGATTGGTGAGGCTTTCTTTTTTTTTTTTTTTTAAAAAGAGAGCCACTCAAGGAAGGAGTCTCCCCAGCATCATATACTTCTGCATAGCTACTGTTTTAGTGCGTGGATGCCATACTGATCCCAAGTATGAGAGATAAAGGACGAAGTAACCAGGATGCCACCTTTCTCTGGACTAGCTTCTGTTGGTGAGTGTATGCACCCTTCTTTTTACCTGCTTGAAGGAGAACTTTGTGAAGCTGGTATGAAAGATCTAGCTTGTATGTGCTTGCAATTTGGGTTGCCACCTTGACTGACATGCATTTGTGTTTCATTGGGCCATCTTCTTAATTACTCTGGATGCAACTCACAAACCACTTTTGGAGTAAGCCCTGCGGCCTTCAGTGGAGCTCCTCTGAAGTAAGTGGTTTGTGGATCATGGCCAGTCTCTCTCAACTATTTTATGTCCTTCATTTTGGAGCTCTTGTGTCCCACGTTTGGGCCTTTTGGGGTCTGAGGCATGTTTTGGAGGAATACGTCTGCTTGAGACTCTTCGTTTGAGTGAGGAGAAATTCTAACGTAGTGAATCCATCCCAACAGTAACAGCCCCTTATTTCTGCGAGAAGTATAACTTAGGCTGCTTTTAAATGAGGGGCGCTGAAGCGCCTCCTGAACGCCGCATTAAAGCAAAGCCGCCGGAAGTGGCGTTCTCCCCGTTGCTGACGGCGGCTGGCGGCTGGAGACACGGGGCTTTGGAGCGGCGCGTTCTGAAAGCCTGAAAATTGAAGTCTTAAGAACGCGCCGCTCCAAAGCCCCGCTCCAGCCGCTGCCGCCAGCAACGGGGAGAACGTCACTTCCGGCGGCTTTGCTTTAATGCGGCGTTCAGGAGGCGCTTCAACGCTCCTCGTTTAAAAGCGGTGTTAGAGGAGAGGACCCTGTACCAGCACTGAAAATGTACAGATGCAGTCATGTAACTACCCTTGTCTGTGGTGGGTGGGAGGAATTTGGTTTCTTGTTTGTGGGGGGAAAAGTGAATACTTTCCAGTTCCCACCTTCAGAGGTTCCATGCCATGACATCCCCTCACCTGCCTCTCCTGGCCTATCTGCTCCTGCAGAGAGTGGTTGCATCCCCAGAAGGCTGATAGGATAATTAGGGAGTGTATCCTAACATCTCTTGGGGTGCGGCTGTTGGCAGGGTCCCTGAATAGATCTATTTATATCATTACTATGATGACCGTGCCAGACCTGGACTGGGTGTGGGGCATCACATGACCCACACGTGTGTATCTAGTCAAGTTTCCATGTGCTGTTGCTCTGATCACACAGCAATCCACACTCTGATCTCACACAGTTGAGCTGAGGGTCTGCTGCTCACATGAAATATGCTATTTTTGATAAGTTAACCCCCATGGCTACACAGACATCTCTACTTCCAGGCTGAGTGCCAGACACCTGCCTCACATTTACACCATAGCCTAGTGGGGGTTGGGGAAGGTATCCCATGATGCTGGAATTTGGTGTGTGTGTGTGCAATTTCACCTCTATGTGCTGTGTGGTCATGAGGAACCATGGGATGCTTTGGGACTGGCTGGAGGATTGTTTATCACTGAGATTGCATTCACACCTTTGTGTCTGGGCAGATTTTGACTCTGGGAGAGAATCCGGAAGCCAAAACATGCGTGGGGTTTGGCTGGTATGAAAGCCCGCCCATGCAGCTTTGCCAGCAAACACCTGGAAAAGTGCAGAGCAGGGAAATCCAGCTCTGTACTCTTCCGAGTGTCTGCCAGCAAAGCCATGCGTGGGGACTTTCACACCAGCCAAACCCTGCACATGTTTTGGCTTCCTGGAGTCAAAATCTGCCCCAACCGGCCGAGCCACAAAAGTGCGAATGTGGTCTAAGACACTGTTTGCATGAGCAGTTAGTTTTACTTGTGAGAATAAATACAGAGGCATAACAAGGCTGTGGCAGGCCTGAGCTCATGTCCCAAAGGGAAAGGTCCGGGGATTGCCAATTTGGGGGGGGAGCCTCGGGAATGTTCGGCCTGCAGTGCAGCCAGCTCCCACGTTGCCTCCTCCAAAGCAGCAGCAAGGGACCTTGGGGAGCTCCTGGCTAGCCTCATCCCCACGAATAAAACCTACTCTGGGCTCAGGCTCAAGGCAAGGAGACGAGTGGCCTTTGACCGCAGCCAAGTTCACACATATAAAACTAAACTGATTTTTCAAGTCAAAGCAATTTTTCAAGTTTTGGTAAGTGACTTAGGTATTGTTCACACACTCCCAAAACAATTTAACCACCGTCTGCCCCCCCCCCAGTGGCCATGTCATGCCTTGCAAACAAAGCATTCTGGGATTAGTTCCATAGAGTTCTTAGCAGGAGAAACACTTTGCTCTTCAGCCTGGAATTGATTTGTATGCCATGTTCACCAAACACACAGAGAAAGGGTTCATATTACAAGGTACTTCAGTTTAGAAGTGAAGGGCATTATTTTCTCCTGGTTATTTTGGAATAATACTTCACCACCTACTCCTAAATACCATTGCTTGTGTGAACGATATTAAGGTGCAAGCGAGTTAAAGGATTATTAAACCATATAGCTGTTTGTGTGAATATGGATGGACTAAGTCACACACACAGGTTGCCAAGACTGCAGCAGATCTGATGCTGGCAACACCCTGCCAGGCAGGCACTGGCACAGCAGAGATAGCTATGCTTGTCACAGAACTGCTTTGCATTCAGTGGGGCTGATGCCACCAGTATGCACAGAAGGGAGAGTCTTGCAGGTACAGGAATACAGCCTGGATCAGTGCAGCAGACCCTGGGGAAGGATGAGAAGCTCATTCTAGAAGACGACAAATGATTAGATGCACCAGTGCCTCCAGAAGCCAGGCCTGACTGTTAGGAGCTTCTTGATCAACTTTGGATCATATGTGATATCAGACTTGGTTTCATACCCCAACCCCAGCACATAGAATCACAGAACTGGGAGAGACCATGAGGGTTATTGACTCCAGCCCCCCACCTAGTGCATCCACTCCACTGCCACATTCCTCACTATCACTGAACAAGGAAAGGCTGCCCTATGTCCAGAGTCTGATCAATCAATTGTGCTGGCAAGGAGCCAGAGGCAAACAGGAGGTCAAGAGAATGGAAACCCTGCTCTATGCCCAGCTGGGACAGCTCCAGGCCAGGCAATTCTCAGCCAAAGAGCTGGAAGAGACTTGGCCATTGAAATAACAGCTCCCTGCTGCCACAGCAGAATCGGGGGTGGCACAAACAGGAAAAAGAGGCGCCTAGGCTTTAGTAGCATTTCTGTTTGTGCCTGAGGTTGGGCTGGTGCAAGTGGTGACAGTGAAACAACCAGCGTGTGTGTGTGGGGCGGGGGGGGGATGGGGGGTAGACATTATTGCCATTCTACTGAAGCACCAGGGAGGATCTTGTTAAGATTTATTATTAAGTACTTGTATAGCATCAGCAATGTACCTAGCACTGAATAATCATTAGACACAAGTCTCTGCCCTGAGGGCCTTGCAGTGTAGGAGAGACAAGCGAGGTGAGAAGAGAGAGAGAGGGGAACATAGGGAGAGACTGAGATACATTAACAAAGTTGAGAAATCTCACCCTGAATGAAAGGACAGTAGAGGGAGTATCGGCAAACTGTAGGGATGAGGAGCTAGGTTCGGAGGGAGCGGTAAGTCTGGGGTGGGAGTTCCAGGCATGGGGAGCAGAATAGAAAAAAATGGGTAGATAATCTAGATCCCCAATTGGCAGTCCCTTCACATCACTGCCAGACAAATGTCCCACTGGAGTCAGGGAGAATATCCAGGAGTTACTTCTCCAAGGTTCTTGCTTTAATTACTAACACGCTCCCGACTGGGCTGCCTGGATTCCTCCCTCAGTGCAGTTCCAGCGTCCAAACGTCTCTCCGCTCCCTCCCAGACAAAGATGCAGGCCCCACAGCTGCCACCACGTTGCAGGAATCCGAGAGGCAATGGTTACACCCTGCTGAATGAATTGAAGCTTTGTCTGGGAGCCTTGGCTTTCCTGGTAGCTCTGTCTGCTCAGAGTCACTCTTATCGCTCTCGTTTCCAGTGGGTGGTTCCTGCCATTTGAAGCTGGGGCAGTCGGGAGCTGCTACGCTCACGCTGCTGAGGGTTGGGAGGGGAGTGAGAGCAGCTCTGGCATTTCTGCAGTTACCAGTGGGAAGACACACTTATTTTAAAAACTGAAGAAATAAGGGAGAGAGAGAGGCCCTGTTGGAAACAGATCTTGAAACCAGCAATAATCCCAAGCCGGGGACCTGCAATAGCATAAGAACTCTGTGCCCTGTTCCCAGGCTCCCAGATAAGGGTCTGCTATGAGAGGCAGGCAGGCTGGCTATGCCCATCTCATGATGTGCTAACTCCCAGTGGAGTCCAAACAGACCGGATTCCCACCTGACACCCTGCTAGCTTGTGCAGTGCCCTAACCCTTTACTCCAAGGGCCACAAACTCCTCTAGGAGACTAAAGAACAGATAAGCAGACCCCTCCCTTGCATCCCATTGTAACTACACAAGGTACGGGTTACGCATTCCCTCCCTATGCCTGGTCCACAGGGGCTCGGAGTGTCCCAGCCCAGCTACAAAGCCTGGAGAGAATCCTGCCTTTAGCGCCGGAGGGTCCGCATTCAATCACTGTTGGGTTTGCCAAGGCAGCAGTCAAGCCTAGTAAGAATAGGGAGTCAAACATTCAGCTTCAAGCACTGCGTGTCAGCTTGAGTGAGAGGGAGCAAGGCGCAGTTACCAAAACATCCTACTAAAGAAACCTCCAAGAGGGAAAGAAACCTGACAGCCGCTCCATGGCTTTTTGACTCTGCAGGGTTCTCAGGCAGAGAGTTAGGGAAAGCCCCAACCTCTGGAAGGCTGTCCCCGCCCCATCAGGAGCGCTCTGCATTCAGAGCTTGCTTCCTTTTCTCTGGATACTGGAAATCAGAGCACAACTCAGGCTTGTCTGAGTATCGCACACACAGGATTAGCTGCAGTTGGCTCCTACTCTAACAGCTCTACATCAGCCAGTGAGGGACAAGAAACACAGGCAAAAGGGAGCTCAGGCCATCTGCCTGTAGAAACCCTTCTGCCGACACTGCCTGGCCCTATTTTCTTGCTTCAAGTGAACAGTAGCATCTCTGTGTTGGCTGCCCGTACCAGAGCACAGCTGCAGAAAGCTTCCAGTCTGGTTCAGAAATGTTCTTGCCAAAGACACCCCAGGCTAATCCATGGGGAAGAAACCATCCCCCAGCTGTACTTACCATCTCCCTCTATGCTGCAGAGTTTGAGACAGTCGCACACAACAAATAGCTTGACTCTCAGGCCATGTTGCTGTACAGCACTGAGTGGCAGGGGAGCTGTCCAACCAGCAGAACAGGTGTGAGGGAAACTACTCTAGGAAGAACTACAAAGTGTTTATTCAAACACTCAAGCTGGAATAAAATTCCCGCACTCATACCAGTTAGAGATGGAGGAGACCCATTTGCCCACTGTAGGCTATGCAATCTATTGGAGTCCAGGGGAATGCAGTCCAGTGCATCACACACAGTGGACTACGTTGTGGGCAAAATTAGCTCCAGCCACAGAGATGGTGCCCAGGTGAGTTGGAACAGCAGTATTCTAGCATCAAACTCTCCAGAGGAGTGCACAGGAAAGTAGAGAGAGATTTAATGGGACTGCCTGCTGCAGCTCCCTGCCATTAAACCTCTGCATGCACACACGCAGCACAGACAGCGAGAGCTAGCACCCCAGGGAAGTAGCGGGAGCTACTCTCCAATGTGCTTCCATATTTTAATCTGATTTTCTGTCTGGTTTCACTGAAGCACAGAGAGAGAACCCAACTGACCTGGGGCGGAAATATGGCATACTAAAAGGGTTGCAAGTGCCCAGTCCCCTGCCCTAACCACCAGCTCCTTTACTTTCTCAAGTATTCTCTGAGCCTGTCTACATGAAACCCTAAACCTTGAGTATACCACCTCTGCCTCCATGCCAACTCCTTGGTGGCCACATTAACAGACTGCAATAGCATTTTCACACCGAATTATTTACCCAGAAGCATAGTTACTGTGGGGACTCAATTGAGCCCAGGTCCTGGACTTTGGTGAGGCCCTTTGCAAATCACCTCAGCACCGCTAGTAAATTTACAGATTGAGCAGGAGTGGAGAGCTGGTCCTACCACCCACTCTTAAAATTTCCTTTTGGAAGGGTTGCTGCCACTCCAGGGGCCTGCTGGGAGCCAGGGCAGCACTGCCAGCTTCCAGCTCTTATCTGCTATGTACTGTCTGCAAATAGGAAATACATCTTTTCGGTGTCACAAGTGGCTGTTTTTCCTGCATCTTGTGCTGGAATACTGGCTTCTAAATGCAGAAAGCTGGTTTCTGGGTGTGTGGTTTTTTTTGTAGTGGATGGCAGTTCCTGTGCAATTATGGCACACTCAATACAATGAAAATGGCTGGTGTCTGGCAGCCTTCCCCCAGTTATGGTATTTGTGGCATTCTTTGTTAGCAGGTTGCCCTGAACCAGAACCGTGTGGGAAGGGAGTGCAGGGACCTGTGCTTTCCAACTCCTGAGAGCACACATTTTAGTGTTCCCATGCCAGGTGCTGTTTGCTTCCTAGAAGGGGTGGTGAGTACCAGAGGGGAAGGGACAAGGCAGGCCTTGCTTGGCAGGCCTGGTCAAAGGCATAAATGGCCTTGGCGCTGTGCTCTGTGGGGGAAAAGGCCCCACAAAAAGTCCCACTCAAGGAAGTGGGTCCCAGGATGGGCAAAGGACAGAGTAGGATCCTGCACCAGCAGGACCTGCAGTGATGTGCACGTCACCCCTGCCTCCTTCTGGAAGTCCACACTGGAGCCATAGGGACATCAGCAGGTCTCCTGTGGTGGGAAGGGGAGGAGAAGCAGGGCTCTTTCGGGGCAGCACCATTGTTTTCTCCCTCTCCCTGCCCCAAGAGACCTACCATGGTGCCCCAATGGCTCCTGTCAGGGTCAGGCCAGAGTGAGGGGGTGCTGTTGGGCCGCTGCAGCTTCTCCTGCTGGCACAGCTGCTTGTGTGGAACACGCAATTCTGCAGTTTTCAAATATTGCCCTCCGTCCCTGGGCCCTGCCTTTGTAGGGCCAACCCCAGGACAGGGAATGTGTGGGACAAGCAGGAGACAGTGCTATGTGACCATTCCTCTTCAGAACCTCCAGTGAAGGAGATTCCACAACCTCCCTCAGCATTTTGTCCCATTGCCCAACTGTTTGTACAGTTAGAAAGTTCTTCCTAACTTGTCTTTTTACAACTTAAACTGATTTCTTATCCTTCCTTTGATGGCAATTCCATCTTCCCTGTGCCAACCCTTTTAAAATACTTGAAAACTGCTATCCTGTATGTATGCATACCAAAGCAGAGGAGGGAGGGCAAACCAGCTGGCTTCATGCTTAAAGTGCAACATGTTAGTGTGTCCATCTCCCACTTTCCATTGCTGTGTTATTTCAAGAGACCAGCATGGTGGCATTCTGTTTTTCAGCCTTTGCAGTCAGGCTCTCCTTAATCTATTTGTATGAATGGGCCTGCCACGAGGATTCCAAGAAAATCCAAAAAATCAAGTGTTTTTTGAGGTCTGGGTCTTCTGCTAGCCACAAGATTGACAACTTGACTTTTTTGTAGAGGGAATGCTGGGGCACTGTGTGCCTTCGCTTCTTGCTTAGGTTGGTAGTGGTCAGGAATGCCATCAGAGCATGGTGAATGTAACTTGCAACTCCTCAGGATCCAGCATTGCATAGGCCCCCAGTTTAACCCCTTTGTACTTGTAATGGTTACAGAGATGCCAGAGTATCTCAGCCAGATAAAGGAAGCTGGAGAGGAATCAAGAGAATGCCTACTCTGAGACCCATGCAGCATCTCTGCTTGCGCCCAGCAAGGGCTGGACATAGCCAGGCTGCACTAAGGCCATGTTGAGCTTGGTCCTGTGGCAACCTGCTGTAATGTCCCGAGCAGAAAATTGGCACGTCCCTGTGGGATGTAGTGGCGGAAGACACTGGGGCTAGGGGAATGGAGGGGGCTGTTGCCAGTTCCATTTGAAATTACTTGCTGATTGGACTTTGTGAACAAATGAAACCCACAGCAGGGCTGGTGTCTCAGTGCATTCTTGGTCCTTCATTTGAACCAGTGTGGCTTTGCTTTAGTTACCTGCACCCCTCCTTTGCAATACTTGAAAGTACCTTTCTGCCACCAGAGGAAATGGTGAGGTGTCTGTCTCTATTTTATTATTTTCATTATTTATACCCCTGCCTAGGCAGCTCGAGACGGCTTACAAAAATTAAAATATTAAAAAATATACATACAAGGGAAGCATAAATATAAAAAAACCCCACCCATCCTTCCCACCCACCTTTCACCCACCTCCCTCACCAAAGGCTTGGTGAAACAGCCAGGTCTTGCACTGTCGCTGAAATGAGGCACGGTCCCGGACCTCCACTGGAAGGGAGTTCCGCAGTCTGGGTGCTGCCACCAAGAACATCCTCTCCATTGTAGCCCCCCGCACCACCCGGGGGACATCAAGAAGGGCACTCCCTGTGGATCACAGGGGTTGATCCAGGGCACAGAGAGTGAGGCTGTCTCACAGATAGGAGGGGCCCAGACTGTATAGCGCTTTATAGGTAAGCACTAGCACTTTGATTCAGGTCCGGAAGACTATCAGCAGCCAGTGCAGAGCTCGAAGCACTCGTGTAATGTGCTCACGCCGACCCATCCCCTTAAGGAGATTGGCCTCCACATTCTGTACTAGCTGCAGTCTCCGTACCATTATCAATGGTAGTCCCACGTAGAGCGCGTTACAATAGTCTAATCTTGAGGTGATGAAGGCATGTATGACAGTGGCCAGGTCAGATTCCGAGACAAACGGCCAAAGTCGTTGCACCAGGTGTAATTGGCGGAAAGCACTCCTCGCCACAGTCTTAACCTGGAGATCCAGGTGAAGCTGCAGATTGAGATGTACCCCCAGACTCCGGACCTGAGACACCAGTGGGGGACGAACCCCATCAACAATGGGGGACGTCACACCCACCGCCCTCCCCACCAACTTCACCTCCATATTGTCAGGATTTAGTTTCAGACAGCTTGCCTTCATCCAATCTCCCACAGCTGCCAGACATCGGGTAAGCACCGAGACTGCCAGGTTTGGGTTGGATGAAAAAAAGAGGTAGAGCTGGGTGTCGTCAGCGTACTGATGACACCGCACCCCATACTATTTCACGATCTTGCCGAGTGGCTGCATTTACACATCGAACAAGAGAGGGCACAGAATGGAGCCTTGTGAGACTTTACACGTGAGCTCCCGGGGAGAAGATGAATAATCCCCAATCACCGCCCAGTTCTCCCAGCCAGAAAGGAGCAGAACCTTTCAAGAACGGTTCTTCCCATCCTGGCATAGTCCTGCAGGCGAGTCACCAGCATCTCACGATCCACAGTATCCAACGCAGAGGACAGATCTAATAGGATTAGCAGGGTCAAATGACCTTGGTCCAGTTCCCGGCGAAGGTTGTCGACCAAAGCCACTAATGCAGTCCCAGTGCCATAACTGGAACAAAAGCTGGACTGCGAGGGATCAAGAAAATGTCCAGATGCTCCTGCAGCTGCTGGGCCACCACCCGCTCAACCTTCCCCCACGTCTCCTGGTTGACCTTGACCAGCCAGGACAGGCATGGCTCTGACAGCCCCCAGAACATCCACTGCAGTGGCGGGCGTCACCCACTGAAATGGGTCCCACAAAACCGGACAAGATGGAGCCTCCATAACCTCTGGTTCTCCTATTGTCATAAACGTGGCATTGAAGTCATGGTGAATCTGAGCGATTTTATTTGCGAAGTACTAAGAACGTAAGAAGTGCCATACTGGGTCAGACCAATGGTCCATCTAGCACAACATCCTGTCTCCGATAGTGGCCAATCACAGTGGCTTGGGAGAAGCATCCAACAGGTCACAATGGGGGATCCATTCCCTGTTGTTTTCCCCCAGCTCCCGTCATGTTCCCTGATCCTGTAAGACTAATAGCTTCTAATGGACCTATCTTCCAGAACTTTGTCCAACCCTCTTTTAAACTCCGCTATAGTACTGGCCCTTACCACAGCTTCTGGCAGTAGATTCCACAACCCAGGTATACACTGAGTGAAAAAAAATTTTCTTTATTTGTTTTAAACTTGCCACCCATGAGTTTCATGGAGTGTCCCCTAGTTCTAGTACTAGCTGAGAGGGTAAATAACTTCCTTATTTATTAGTTCCACACCACTCATGATTTTATAGACCTCTATCCTATCTCCTCTCAGTCGTATCACAGCGGGCACTGGAAGACTCCACTTCCAGGCAGAGGGAGGCTGGACTGACCAACCCCTCACCACCCGAAAAAGCTCTGCTAGACAAGACTTGGCAGTGCTGACGTTGTTTAATCTTCCCTGATCAATGGGATGAGATGGCTGTTTGAGTGTGGATGATAAGGGGTGTGGTGTGAACTATAGAGATCTGGCTGTATCGCTGAGTGTGGAGGAATAATCCAGTGGCCCCAAGGGAGTGTTTGTGCTTGCTTTCTCTCTGCCAGCTCTGCTGCTGCTGCTGCTGCCGCCCAGTCCGTCTTTCCCTCTGGAGATTGCAACGTAACTTTTTCTCAGTGGCACCATAGCTGGGTGGGGGAGAGGGGGTGTTGAAAATGGAATGTGCCTCGGAAGAGAGGGCTGCTCTCTCTGAAACCTGCTGGGCTCTGAGGTGACTGCTCCTTTCAAATTCCTCTGCTCTACAGGCTCCTGGTCTCTGTGCTGCCCCATTCCAGGTGCCACGAGGCTCTGTGTTCCTTCTTCTGTTGCAATATTTGGCCTGGCAGACTTGAGGCCCTGGGATCCTTTCCGATGAGAGGAATGTTGCTATTAACCCAGTGCTGGCTTTGTGAGTTGACCAAGAAGCTCAGTTGCCAAATGCAGGTTGTGTGTGAGCCAGACCCTTCTTATTAGTTACTATCTTGACTCTCTGCAGAATGTGATCAGAGAAGGACCTCTGTCTGAAGGGGGCTTGCTGGTCAAGATCTCTCTGGAGAGGGAAGCTCCACATGCTTTCTGCCCTGATGCAGATGGCTTTAAAGGGGAATTTGTTCCGTGGCCTCCCACCATTTCTTTGCTTCCTCAAGGGTGGGAATGCATCCCTGAATTCAGGAAGGGGTGCAGTGCTGAAAGCCGAGACTGCCAGACTGGGAAGGCAGAAGGATGCTGTTTCTCTGAGGGATCCACTCCGCACCATGCTCTCCCAGGATGCTGGTTATCCCTTCAGGCAGCTGGACCTTCACTGCTTTTGAACTTATTCTCCCAACTTCATTGGCACTAGGGGAAGAGGGACCCCTCATGCCTAGCAGTATTGAAGAAGTGATTTCTGGTTCTCAGGAAAGCTGTGCTGAGTTTGTTCAGGAACCTGCTTAACTGTCTATTCGGTGCTAGGCTGTAGTGCTTTGGAGAGCTGGCTGCAGGTTCAGCCATTGGCAGCATCCTATGCTTTACAGTTGGCATGGTGCTGTGGAGAGATGGCTTAGGGTTTGAGTCCTGTCCTGGAAGAGATGCTGTGTAAGCAGTGAGCTGCCTGCTCCCTCAGCTTGTTGCTTAGCCCTGTCCTGGAGCCAGTGTTGTAGTGAGTGGGCTGGGCCCTCATCTCTGGGCTGTGCTCAAAATGCTGTCCTGGAGGCGACACTATATTTATAGAGAGGGACTGGTGAAATGACAGGAAATTCTACAAATCACCACAAACACAAAGGTGACGCCAGGGCCCTGGAAGTGGGCTGTGGTGTCTTGAAACTGCTTCCTTTGGTCAAGATAAACAATGCAGCTGGAAAGTCTGCCTCAGGAACTTGCTGGCTGACAGCTTGACTAAACTGGCAGCAGTTTGTGTTCCGCTGCGGAGTGCAGGGCCATTGTTTGAGGCAAGATGAATCTGTCTGACAAACATCTGTGGGATGGAATTGGGTAACTTGGTGCTTCCAAATGGGTCTGATTTGAACTAGGCCAGGGAGGGGCTCAGTGAGTTGGCTGTCTGAGGGAATGGTCCCCTGCAAGCTGCTTCGAAACCATCTTATATGGTCTTGGATGTATCGGGAACAGGGAAGGATCTGATGTATTGCAAGATGCAGGTGATGTATCGTAGAGTCTCTTTTATCCTCCATTGTCCTGTGAGGGACCCAAGAGATTTTTTTCAAGGCAGGTGTTGTGTGGTGGGGAGGGGACGTGTCATCCAAAAGGTTCCCCTGCTGTGGAATGAAGCAAGGTGCTTGCTGGCCCTTCTGTAATCTCTGAGATGTTGGCACATTGCTTCTCTTTTGAGGCTCAGGAGCCCTTAAGGGTGAGAGAGACTGTTCCGTATTGCTCCTGTGCAAATCGTTAATGTTATCACTATGCTGGGTACCCTGATGTGTCTGCTTTGACTTGTTACTAATCCTGCCTGAAATATTCAAGAGCAGTCACCTGAGCTGGCTTCATGCAGGGTGTGGAGGTGGAGGAGACTCTCGGTCAGCGGCCCACTGTAATTGAGACAGCCTGTGCATTGTGCTCTTATGCCCTTTCCTTTTGGTGCTCATTGTACATGGGAGGATGGATATTGTTGAAGTGCCACGACAGTGCCACTTGAGCAGACGCCAAGCTCGTCTTACAGCTTTCATGCTCTATTTCCCTGCTCTGCAGGTTTGCAGTGACCTGGATAACGCAACTGAGGTTTACATGCCTGCCAACAGATCTGATGGCTGAGAAAGCAGGTGCATGTCTCATGCCTTTTGTGCCACACAATAATGGGATCCAGACAATCCCATTAGTCTAAAAACTTGTCTTAAAAACACCCTGTATCTTGACTGTGCACAGGAGGCAGACAAATTCAGAGAGTGCCAGTCTAGTCCCTGGAGTATTCACGAATGGCTTGGATTGATCGGACACTACCTCCTGCAATAAGAAGGCTGCCAGACTTTGAGCTCAGGTGGCCCCACAGTCCCCACCTCTTGGCAGCTACATCAGGAGGGATCCTTGGCATTCCTAGCATGCTGCGTGTTACTGCAGGGCTGCTTTCCAGTGTCCGTTGGAACGGGGCCAAGACAGGTGTATGACAGCCAGCCCAGAGTGAGCAGAGTGCATTAAGAGAAGCAGAGCAGAGTAGGAGAGAGGGAGCTACTGCAGAGAGGGCTGGGATGAGAGGTGGGGTACGGGGCAATAATAACTGAGGCTTACAGGAGATGCCATCCCTTCACTGCATAACTCTGCTGTCAGGTTCCTATAGGAACCAGTAACCTGATGGTCCCTCTGTCTAATCACCTGGTTATCTGAACATGTCCTGCCCTAACCTGCTCCTTCTCTCTTGTGCTGGGGATCCCACCAGTCATATCCAGGGTGGAGACAGCTGCAGTTTGGCAGGGAACTAAGAACAGCTCTGGCCTCCCAGAAGTGGATGATTTTCTTTTCCTTTCCCCTATCCTGTGAGTAGCTAGCTCTCTTTTCCAACAGGATGTCGGGTGCTACCATTGATCTGAACACCCTCCCTTTCTAAAGGTCTGACGTTGCTATATCTCCTGGCTTGTAGGGGAGAAGACTATGCTTGTAGATGATCTGGAGGTGCCTCCTACTTCACCCATGTCCTTGTGGCTCAGGCCAGCCCAAGCCTGGCTTTGTTGGGAATCCATAGCAGTGGGTCCGTACTCAAAAACCCACACTTGATCCAGACTTCAAAGACCAGAATCGATTGCAAAAACCACTGAAGTGCCAAGCACTGGCATGGTTACTAATAGGCCCTTAGACATCAATCTGTGGGTGTAAATGCAGGCCTAGGAAGTGGGAGGCTGGTCAATTGGCAGATGCCAGGGATCCAGTTCTGACCTGTGATCTTAGGCCACAGATTTAGTGGTTAAAACTATCCCCGAATGTGCTGGTGTTAATATCTAGAAGTCCATTGCTCCTCTGATTCTCTCTCTCCTTAGTAGTTCAATGGCCTCTGCCTCTTACTGCTCTGCAGACAGGAATTCCAGACCTGCAGAATTGCTGGCCTCTGCTCTTCCCTGCTTGGCGCTGAAAACTCAGGCAACTTGTTGAACTTGATTTTGGTCCCCTTCAGAACTGTAGCTGACTCCCTGAAGTTCCTTGTTTGGTTTCTCCTTTCCTGTCACTAGTTGGAATAACTGTACCCTTCAGGCCCCCTGAGCTGGCTGCCCGCCCTCTGCTGTATCTTTGCCTTTCTTTGGTATCAGGATTAATGGCAGATCTTGCCCAGCTGTAACCTGGCAAGTCACCAGCACCATGAATGGTTCCTCTTAGCTTCCATTTCTGTATCTGTAAAGATTACTTTTCTTGTTTGAATCGGTGCTCTAATGCTTTGTCCTGTCAGTACTCCTGTCTCCTCCACGGTGACTTATACCCTGAAATTAGAATTAATGTGTGACAATTAGAATGAATTTAGTTCCTGTCCTTGGTGACTTCCCTGATCTGTAAAAAGTCTCTGACTTTCCTATATCGGGTCCCTTGGGACTGCATTGGCTCCCTCCCTTCATCTGACATTTTATTCTGTGCACACTGAAGAAATCCTGACAGTGCCTTGAGATACCTGCTTCCTTCTAGGTTCCTGTCTTTTATAGTCATGATGTTCTGCTGAGGAAAAATAGCTGCCACCTACCCAGAATCATAGATAAATATTTTCAAGTTGGAAGTGACCATCGAGATCATCTGTCTGACCCACAGTATAGCAGGGGCCGTTGAATTCCCTTCTCTTGTCGCTACATCAAGTCCATTTGCTTGTGCTGGGCTCAGATGGAGGCTGCTAGTGTTGCTCTGGAGGTGGCAAGTGATGCATCTTCTCCCCTCCCTCAGACTATGCCCACAGTGAATTTAGTTTACCTCACCAAGGTTGTTTTTGGAGGTGTGATGAAGATTATAAAACGAACTTGGATGACACACACGTTCCATATATGTATATGGTCTGACCGCTGTGTGGATACATTTTGTAGCCATGTCTGATGTCTTTCAACTTGGAAAGAAGAAATGCATATAATCATGATGAAATAGTGTATGAAAATCCTATGTCATGAAAATAAATACACTGTGACCTAGGTAACGAGAACAAATAAAAAGCCAACAGCCTGTGACCCTCAAATGCAAATGGGGTTGCATGGTACCCCAGAAGTAGTACAAAACACCCCAAAAAACCTTTTAAGCAAACCTGTACCACTTCATATTCCATGTATTCCTCAAGGATATGGGGGTCTGTGATGTTCCACTGGTTCACGCCCCCCCCCGTTTGTAGTTTTTAAAAAATAAATAAAAAATCAGTGAATACTAGAACATTAATGGGGTACATGGACCACCATTGGAATGAATAGGAAAACGAAAGCACTATACGCCTAGGGTTTGGGGGTCATATTTGCCCCAAACACAATGTAGAATTTTGTCTGTGCCATTAAATGCCATAATATGCCATTTTCTCTGTGTACAGAAAAAGATTTGTATAAGTGGCAACCCTAAATTGACAACCCCCCCCACCCCAATACACATCTATTGAAATTTAAGGAACACTAAAACAACCGTTAGGCTGAAGGGGAACATGCATTTTTCATAAGTGTTCCTTAAAAATTTGCATAGGTGGCAACCCTAGCTCAATTACACCACAAGTGAAAAACTCCATTTACCGGCTTAAAACTGCTTTATCTTTAGATTCTTTACACAGCAGTTAACCCTTTCATAGTGTGAAGCTTCAGTGGTGGTCTTTTACTTGCAAGGTTGTGTTTGGGGGAGTGGGAGAAATAACCCATTAGGCTGAAGGGGTCATTTCAACCCCTCTGTTTGTTACTATGACAGCTGACTATTGAAATGCAGATGAGCTCCTAATAATTCAGACTCTTGAAATCCAGACAAGCTGTCTATGTGATGAGTTATCACCCACTTTATCTTTGTTTGCTTATGAATGGTGAGAACATTGGGATATTAACACTTGGATGTTATCTCATTTGTATATGAATGTGCTGTCAGTGTCCCTGACCCAAGGAAATGTATTCAAGTCTATATTTATTCCTTTGTAATGTTCAATACTTAATTGAAAATGTTGTTACTTTTGCAGTTTCTGTACATCTTATGTTCCAAAAATGGGGGGTGGGGATCAATTGAAACCAGTACCATTACTGGTGGGATTTTACTAGTAACAGTGGGGGGTCTCTAGTAACCCCATAGGCTTTCGTGTTGGCCATATATTTCTGTACCAGACACAATAAAAAATTTATGTTAAAATTGAGTCCTTTTCAAATCAATCATTTATATTTTTCAATTGGGGTGTATCCTACTCCATAAGCAGGTTAATATAGAAGGTTTTAGAGCGTATTAGGATTAACACGACAATGCAGGTGTTAAGAAATGCAGATGAAGGACATTCAGTACATACCAATGACAAGTCTTTGAAAGGCATGAAGAGCCATTAAAAACTATTTAAAGCAATTTGAAACAAAGGAAAGAGATTCACCCTGGAACTAACTTGGCAACAGAAGCAAGAAGCTGGACCCAGCCATTCCACCTGGCTGAGAACTGAGCTTTTAAGCATACAGTTGCATAGAATAAGATTAGTTTAGAAATCCCATAGTAAGGTAGAATTGTGTTACCTTACCTTTTGCACTCTTTTGTCCAATCTTGCACTGATCTTAATCTTGATTTGCTAATTAAAATTCTTTTAACTAAGCTTTGTGTGCATGTGTGGTACTGACATTGGGGTGACATAGTGGAGAGGGTTCTAAGTTAGAGACTCGGATGAACCTTGTAATTAATTTCTGCGGTTTGGGAAGCTCTGAGGTAAAGATGACAGAGAGGGTTAACACTTTACAGGCTGGAACAATTTTGGAGGGAGCTGGTCCAGTAGACACTGCAAGTGGGGAAACTGAGTCACAACCAGCCCAGAGTGGGGCAGAAAGATCCCAAAAGGAGTAGTTTACCACAGGCCTCTCATAGCTAGGGGCCTACATTTTTACTATATCCTCAGCGGTCTCCAGGACTGGGAGAGGGAAGCAGTATTCAATCCCCTAGTGCTGCTGGCTGTTCTGGGTCCCAGCCCAGAGGCAGTGGGTGATGAGGCGACTCTCTCCTTCCCAACTTTGAGGGAGGCAGTTGAGGAATTTGGTTACACGTTGTGACATAGATTTTTGGGGCCCACTCCATCTAGTTGTCCCCTAACACAATACTGGACCAGCCACATGAGGGGTTAATTATGTTACCTGTATCTCAGAGCCTTCTTTGTTGCATAATTATTAATGGATTAGGCTCATTCTGATATCTAATTGAGAATCTCCCAAAGTCTCAGTACTTGGTGTCAGTGACCACACGGACACAAGCTTTATAATGATACATTTTTATAAAGGAGTTAAGATTAATAATAAAGGTTCAGAGTAAATGCAGAATTTTTTTTAAAAAATCTACATGTGAGTGTTCCTGGCTCAAATATAAAATCTTACTCAAATTCATAAACACCCTGTATCTTGACTGTGCACAGGAGGCAGACAAATTCAGAGAGTGCCAGTCTAGTCCACGGTGCCCTGCTGGCTGACATGTCTGGGCCTTGAATGATGGGGGTGAGGAGCCACCATCTCCGCTGCTGGCTGGGTGGTCTCTGCGGCCAGGCCAGGTCCGCCCCAGAAGCTAGATGGCTACGCTAGAGCTGGTGCAGTTATGGAAGGCCTGCTGGACTCTAGTAGACCACCTTCCCAGAGTGTGCTGCCAGAGCTCGCTGCTCCAGCAATGCACATGTGCAAAATGGCCATTTTGTGCATGTCCAGCCCTTTTCCAAAATGGTGCCAGCAGCGTCGTTGCCATTTTGGAGAAAGATGGCCTTCCCGCCCATGCATGGAGCTATTTCATGCAGAAACGGTGGTGCCTCACCCCCATCCTCCAAGGCCTGGACTGGTAAGTACATGCCAGTCAGCAGGGCCCTGCGGAATGGGAGTGGGTGTGGGGATGCAGACCGCCGCCTTCCAAGGCCCATAGTGGGCCCTGAGGAATGGTGGTGGGGAGGTTGGACCCCCTGTCCCAGGGGATGGGAGTGGTGGGGTTAGGGACGGGTTTGTGTTTTTTCTGTTCTGGACCCCTGTGTTTTCTGGTTCTTCAGTCTAGATCCCCTTCCCGTTGGAGTCGGTGGGAACGGATTTCCCATTGGAGTCAGTGAAGAAAGAAACGGAACCAAAAAACAGGGATCCGAAAACCCTCAAAACAAAAAAAAGGCCCTGTGTCCCACCCCTAGTGTGTAGTAGCCAAGGGAATTTAGCATTCGCTCTCTACTGGGTGCGCTTACATAGAAGTGGTGGCATTTTGAGAACATTATGTCTTCTAGTCACTGCCGGTGTCTTTCAAGGGCTGCTTAGCTGTTGGCTGTGAATTCCCTTAGGATAAGAAATATTGTATACTGGAGTCAAGCAATCACAGCCCCCCTTGAGAGAGGTTGGAATAGCCAGGTGGCATTAGGAATGGGATGTGGTGCTGTGACAATTCTTATGGAACCCTTGTACTGAAATCCCTTACTGTGATGGTGCAGTGGGGTACCCTTCAAAATACCTCTTCTTTATATGGTTTTACTTGGCTGGCACAGAGGGGGGCATTGTGGCGCTGTACTCACCAATTTAGGGGTGGTGTGGGGAAGGCAGTGTGGCTAGGCTGTGCGAAGGGTGGGATTATGTTGCTTTTTTTAAAATTTGAATTTGAAATGGAAAAAAAAAAGGATTATATGTGAAGAAATAAATGACTGCCATTGTAGGTTGCAGGTGTAACTCGGATCACGTGATGCCAGAATTGGGAGTGCAGTGTGTGCCTTAAAACCACCTTTCTCCATCCTGTGCCCTCTGCAGGAAAGGAGCAATAGTGTTTGTCCCAGCATTGTCTTATTTATTACAGCTGCTTTCTGTGTGTGGCCACCCTAATAGTGTTTGCACCTGTTAAAATCAGTTACTCTAGATATTAAGGCCAGACAGGACTGTGTGCCTGCCGCAAGCCATGGAATTTGGGCTGGGAACTTCTGCAGCAAGCAGAATAGTTTTCTACTAATGCATTGGTTCCCAATATTGTACCTGCATGATCTCCTTTTTGTGATTTGCCTATAATCTTGCAACCCTAGGCAGCAACAGACATGTAAAGTATATCCAATAGCAGAATGTGCAAGGCCTCATCGGGTTCCTGACCCTCCATTTGGGAGCCTCTGTATCAGACAGCCTCCCTATCCTTCAGGAAAAGACATCCTACCTTGGTATGAAGACTTCAGCTGACAGGAAATCCCCCACAGCCCTTGCTTGGGTATTCATTTGCTCTTTATTTTAATAGCGCCACCTCTTCCTGCTGAATGACACTTGGAGTGCTTCACAAAATCCATATAATCAAACAATGTAAAAGTGAAAATGTACTTTCCCCTCTTTAAGATGTTTTAATTGGATTTTAAATTGTTTTTAGGCTTTTATTGTATTTTACTGTCTTTATGTTGTAAAGCACTCTGAGCACTATTTATTGGTGGTGCTATATAAATAAAATATATTAGTATTAAAGGACAACGGATTACATTTTTGATCTAGTTAAACACTTTGGATGTAGTATGTTTTGATTTCAGCAAAACATTTGACAAAACTCCCCTGTGCTATCCTTGTTGATAAGCTGGTAAAATGTGGGCTAGATGGTAATACCATTAGGTGGATTTACAGCTGGTTAAAGAACCATACTCAGAGTGCTCATCAGTGGCTCCTCATCAATCTGGAGGGAGGTGTCAAGCAGCAGACTGCAGGGCTCTGTCCTAGGCCCGGTACTATTCAATATCTTTATAAATGTCTTAGATGAGGGAATAGAGGGAATGCTTATTAAATCTGCAGATGACACAAAACTGGGAAGGATAGCTAACATGTTAGAAGATGGAAATAAAATTCAAAATGATCTTGATAAGCTGGAAAATTGGACTGAGACTAACAAAATGAAGTTCAACGGAGGTAAATGTAACATTTTGCATTTAGGTAAGAAAGATCAAATGTACAAATACAGGATGGGGGGATACCTGGCTTGGCAGCAATACTGGATATGGGGATTGTAGTTGATCATAAACTGAATAGGAGTCCACAGTGTGATGCAGCGGCAAAAAAGGCTAATGCAGTTTTAGGCTGTATTAACAAAAGCATCTTTTCCATGTCATGAGAAGTAATAGTTCCACTTTATTCTGCGCTGGTCAGACCTAAAGACATCAGCAAATTGGAACGGGTTCAGAAGAGGGTGACAAAAATGGTCAGGGGTCTGGAAACCAAGTCCTGAAGGAGCTGAGTATGTTTAGCCTTGAGAAGGGAAGATGAAGGGGAGACATGATAGCAGTCTTCCACTGTCTGGAGGGCTGTCACAGAGAGGATGGCAAAGACTTGTTCTCTCTTGCCCCTGAAGGCAAGACTAGAAATGATGGGCTCAAATTACAAGAAAGCAGATTTTGGTTAAACATTAGATAGAACTTCCTACGGTAAGAGCTGCTCGACAGTGGAACTATTTGCCTAGGCAGGTGGTGGGCTCTCCTTCGCTGGAGGTGATCAGAGAGAGGCTGGACAGCCATCTGTCAGGGATGCTGTAGCTGCAGATTGCCTGCATTGAACAGGGGGTTGGACTAGATGACCTCTGAGGTACCTTCTAACTCTATTCTAAGGGGAACCATAACCACCTTGCAATTAAAGTCTTCAGATGCTTTTTGAAAGTGAGGAGGAGGAAATTGAAGCAAAAATTTGAAGGGAGCAGGTTCCACGCTGATGAGCCCACCACAGCAAAGGCCTGATCTCCCACTGTCTTGAGACGCAGCCACGGTATCCCCAAACAGCAGGTGGGTTCTGAACACAGATAACTATAGGGGTGAGGCTCCAGGAGCAGGCCTTGAATATAGCCATGGCCTATACCAGGGGTGGGGTAACCTTTCCCTCCTAGGGGCCACTTTGAAAATTAGTACAAGGTCCTAGGGCTGCATAGGAGTTGGGGAGGGGGGTGCTTAAGGGGTCTGCTCATCTGCTCAGGAAGAGGAGGGTGCAGATCATGGATCTATGCCATGGATCTGTCCCTTATCCTTGTGTGCCTGCCCTCATCTTAGTTCCTTTAACTGTGAGCTCCAGTTCTTCAGTGCTTGGGGGTAGAATTTGGAATTGGGGATGAGATCCAGGAGCTGAAAGGAGCCGCACACAAACTAGACAATGGCTGCATTTGCTCCACTGGCTTGAAGTTCCCCAGCCCTGGACTGTACCATTTGTGACCCTAAAAATCAGTGGTGAAAACTTACGTAAATTTGTTGTTGTACAGGCAGCCAATACAGAGAACTCAGGGTGGATTTTTGAGGCCCATCTCCGAACCACAAACCACCTGAGTTTTCATGGACAGAGTATGAGCGAAAATTATGCCCAAGTTCGTTACTTCGACCTCTACTCCACCTGTCCTCAAAATACAGGGGCCCAGGGGAGGAAAAGACCCCCTCCTATTAGCTGCTCCTCCTTACCAGCATATTGTCAATATTCCCTGGACTGAGTATGAGGTAGCTCCAATGCATCCATGTGGCTATCTCATTCAGGCATTCCTCCAAGGCAGAGGCTGAGCGGACAAAGCTCATGGGGCAAGAGTGATATAGTTGACTATCATCAGCGTTCTGATGATACACAACCCTGTACTTATACATGCAACCTCTTGAGGATGCTATGACTGTGTTGAACAGCACGGACAATAGAATAGAATCTTGTGGAACACCACATCTCAAGTCTCTTGGGATGACACACAGCCATCCATCTCCACCAATTGACTTTGTTCTTGTAGGTATGACTCAAAACATCAACTGGCAACTCCTGTCACACCAGCGATTTCCCTTGGCCTCCAAAGTATCAACCCATGGTCAGTCATATCAAAGGCTGGTGTAAGGTCCAGCATTACCAAAATGTCCAGCTGTGCTTGATCTAAAATCATCATCAGATCTTTCATCACCCTTTCAAGTGCTGTCTACCCCTTGGGAAGGCTGGAACACCGCACTGGAATTTCCCCACGTTCGTATTGGAGTTCAGATGCTTCTGCAGCTGTACTACCATGGTCTTTTCAAATATCTTCTCTAAAAAGGGAGGTTAGACTGGACAAAAATTGGCAAGCACTCCAGTGTCAAGAGATGGATTCTTGAGAAGGGGACAGACCTCTGAACACTTAAGTCAGGCTGCCACCCTTCCCTCCATAAAAATGGCATTAGTGGTGCCTGTCAATAAAGGTACCACTGCCACAGTGCTCGCCTTCAGTAACTTGGATGGGCACAGGTTCGAGCCACAGGCGGTGGGTCTCAACGATTCTAACAGTGCACTGCTCTCCTTGTCATTAACCATTGTGAAGACAACTAGGGGAATACAGTCCCTTGGGACCCTATGACTCTCCACGTAAAAAGGCTCAGGGAGTCCTACCCAGTGTCCATCTCTTTTCTCTGCAAACAATGTAGCAAACACTTCCCAGCGCTCCACTGAAGAAACTATAGATGGCTTGAGGCACTTTGGATTCAGCAGGCTGCACACATCCTGAAACAGTAGCACTGGTCTATTCCTTGCAGCGCCTGTGCCATAGGACAAGTACAACCGCCTGGCCTTGGTAATAGCCTTTCTGTATGCCTACTACATAAACACTCTGTACAGCTGAAGATCTGCCCTCGGACATCTCCCCAGCCATCTCCTCTCCAGTCTGCATCCCAGCCTCACCCAATCCGCCAGATCGCTAGTATACCACAGCTGTCTATGGGCCAAGTAGACAACTAAAGATTGGCGAAGAGCCCGGGCTCCCTCTAACATCTGAAAATAGCTGCTGGTGAGCCTGGCAACTCCCTGGTTGGAAAAGGCAACCTGACAAACTCCAGCACAACGTTCTCCCCGCCCCGTTTGAATTTTGACATTGTCTTGCAGCCATTGGTTCCTGTTATGATCTAAGATCCCTATAGGAAAAGGAGCAGGGTTTAAGGGTGGAGTCTTGCCGGGAGAGAGGAGGGTTCAGTTAAGCTCCCGCCCAGTAGTGGGTGAAAATGGATGTAATGCTAACTCCATTCTACCATCGTAATGTTTCTTATGCATGTTGCAGGGCTGTACTGGTGCCCTATGCAGCCCTGCAACATGTATAAAAAAGTTAAACTGGTGTTCAAAGTGTAGTTAGTGTTGTCTGTTTTTCACCTAATGTCTTCCACAGAACCAACAAGTGTATAGTGATGCCAAGGCTCTGGCACTCCCCTTAGCCTTGGGCAATAGCCCCTGAACTGAGGCACTTGGCAGTCCTGAGTTTTGAATCTTGCACTACTGACTCTGCTTCCTATACACGTCCCCGCTCTCTGCAACATCCATCAGTCAAGGACCTGCTCAGCAGGATAATGCATGTCCTGCTGCCTCCCTCCTTTCCCACCAATAATCTAGCAAACCCTCAAATTCTAACGTGGGAAACCCAGACCTGAGCTACCCAGCCGTGCAACAAAGCGGAGAGCCAGCTGGAGGGCCAGATGCATTGCTCTCATTTATTCTTGTGTAGCAGTCGCCTCGCTTGAAACAATAACCCAAATACAGATGCAGCCACAGCTTGACTGCTGCTGGTGACCTTAGCAAGAGCTCCAGTGCTACCTTTAGACCCCATGGGGAGTTTGCCATTTTGACAGGTAGGGACCTCCCCTCTCCCATATCTTTCCTTGTGAAGAATATGCAGTTCAACCCATTTGAAGCCACCGAAGGTCTGTAAACCCAAAGCCCATCTTACAGCTTTTCAGAGTAAAACTGTACTCCGTCAGGCTGCTTCCTCTAACTTTCTAATATTTGAATTGGCTTTTATATGGTCTGTTGTGTAGTTTTAATTGTACCTTTATTAAAGCTTGGAGCATTTATGTGTGGATAGAGTAGGAGAGTATGGAAAACTGTACAGTTTTGTGAAAAAACAGATCCTAAATTCAAAGTCTGTCCAGGAAATGGGAGGGGGTGGGAGGCAGTGATGCAAGCATAGCCAGTGAGTTAAGGCCAAAAAGGAAAAGTTAAAGTAGCAAAGTAGTTAATGCTGCCAGGAAGGGCTCAGGGGGATAGGGAATGGATTAAAAATATCTAGGGTGGAAAAGAGATTCTGAAGGAGGAGTTGGATGGGATTCATTGAGAAATGTCAAACAGAGTGTACTTGTTCTTAGCAGCCAAACAAAGAGAACTCTTTGGGCTAAACAGGCAGCAAGGAAAAGTTTGTCAGTGTACCAAGAGCTCTCGATAACAAACCCCTGCAAGAACTGCAGAAAAAAACATGTACAAATCAAGTGGGGATGGTGTTATCAGTGCAGTATCTGCACCATTTCTGAGTCACTTCTTTGGACAAGGGATTTGGAAAAAGCAAAGGTGACATCAGTCCTGCCTGTTGTGAACTGGAAAATCTTAACTTTTGTCTCTGCAAAATAAAATGAGCATCCGGAGGGAAATCTCTTGACACCAGGTGGATAACAGAGCCTTGAACAAGCACCTAGAGGCAGAGTGCAGTCCAAATTCATGGTTATTTTACAGTTCTACATTGTCACTAACTTTATAGCTAGCCACTGAAATCAATGAACTGGTGGAAGAAAGCGTGGAATTGGGCTCTGAATGGATGATTCAGGAAGCTAGTTGGTGAAGGGAAGGCATTGGCTAAACTTCTGGTTAAGACCTTGCAAAGGAATACCAGGTTTTGAAGACGAAGCTATAAGTGTAACCAGTGGTGTAAGGGTTGTTTGTTTGCATACTGGAGGTCTTGACCATAATCTTGCTTATACGAGACAACACCAACCAGCAGCATGGACACCAAGGATGGCTATGCACGTACCCCTCTCCACAAATGAATTCAGACTGCTCAGATAGGAATGGTGTGATATTGTGCACCATTACACCAGCCACCTGGCAATAATGATAAATAACAATGTACAGTCCAGGGCTGGGAGAGGGAGGTGGAAATGTGTGGATAAAACAGAGACTCAGGCAGTCACCGTAGGCAGCCTCGTGTGCTGGTGCCAGAAGTCTTGTGTCTCCCCCATTTGGTATCCAGTGTCTCTGTGGAGGTAGAAGCCAGTGATGTGAGCTGGACTGGAGCTCCAGTGATAGGCAGGCAGCATGGAGCTCCATGTCTCCCCCCGCAAAAGGTACAAGGACTTCTATATCCATGCTTTTCATGAGCCTGGGAGCATGCTGCCTGGCTGAAGCTGAGGGCTGCTAAGTGAGATCTTGCCACTGCAACCTCGACCACTGAAGAAAGTTAGATTGATCGGTGTCCTTGTGACCATCCTAGACTCTGTGCTGTAATTGTGCCCAGAGAGTCATGGTAGCAAAGGACACTCTGTTTCATCTGCTGCTGGCCAGAGAGTTCTGCCTGATCCTTTCAGACACCTACTGCCCATGGCAATCGCTCTTACTTGGTTACTGCAACTCTCTGTATCTGGGAGTGAGTGGTGCCCTGGGCTTTCATAGAATCAGAGCTGAAAGGAACCACAAGGGTCATTGAGTCCATCCCCCTGCTTGGTGGAGGATTTTTATACCTAGATCACCCCAGACATAATGCTCATCCAGCATCGTCTTAAACACTGCCATTAATAGAGAATCCACAACTTCTCTAGGTAGCCCATTCCATTGCCTGGCTGCCCTTAACAGTAAGGAATTTTTGCTTGATGTTCAATCTAAATTTCTCTTTCGGAAACTTGCACTCATTGCCTCTTGTCTTGCTCTCCATAGCAGGTGAGAACAATTGTTTCCCGTCTTCATTATTAGTAGCCTTTCAAATATTTGTAGACTGTTATATTCCCCCTCATTTGTCTCTTATGAATTATGTTCCAAACCCTTTATCATAAGAACATAAGAAGTGCCGTACTGGGTCAGACCAATGGTCCGTCAAGCCCAGCATCCAGTCTCTGTCAAAACGGGCAATTCATTCCCTGTTGTTCCAGTTCCCTACATTAAGAGGTTATGTCCCTAAAACCTACTTGGCTAATGGCCCTTAATGCACTTATCCTCCAAGAACTTATCCAATCTCTTTTTTTAAAACTAGCTACACTACCGGCCTTGACCGTTTCCTCTGGCAGTAAATTCCACATGCTATTGTGTACTGAGTGAAAAAAATACTTTCTTTTTGTATTAAATCTGCTGCCAGTTAATTTCATGGAGTGCCCCCTTGTTCTAATACTGTTAGAGAGGGTGAATAACCACTCCCTATTTACTCATTCCACACAACTCATGATTTTATAATCTTCTATTCTATCCCCTCTGTTGTCTCCAAGCTGAAGAGCCTTAACCTATCAAACCTCTCTTCATACAGGAGCCATTCTTTGATTCCTAACATTCTGTTTGGTTTTTTTGACTGCGTTCCTCCCCCCCCCCCTCTAATTTTTGCTGCTCTCCCCTGCACCCTCTTCTATGTCATCATGTATTTTCTGTCCTTTCTTAAAATGGGGAGCCCAAAGCTGCACACACTACTTCTGAGAAGAGTGGCAAAATGGCCCTTTTCACACCCCTGATAAAATGCGTATTACATTTTATTATACTATTATTATTTGTTATTATTAGCAAGCATGTTTCAGGGCTGCATGGGGCACCAATATAGCACCAGCAATGTATTTGGTGCTTTACAGAGTAATGGAATAGACACAGTCCCTGCCCTAGGGCTTACAATCTGTGGGGGGTGGGGAGAGACGAAGGAAGGGGAACATACGGAGAGACAAGGAGTGTAACATTCACAAGGATGCAAGGTCCCAGGTAGACGCGCTTGGCTTGGTTTCATTGAGAATGATGGCTGGTTGGTCCATGTGCTGGGGATATGAGTACACAGACCTCAGGTAACAGATTGTACTGGATGGAGGGTATCAGCAGGAGTTAGGTGAGGGGAGCAGGAATTAGGTGAGGGCAGAGCGGAAGTCTTGAGGAGGGATTTGAAGGTACGAAGGGAGGGGGTGAGGTGGATGTGGGCAGGGAGGGAGTTCCAGGCATGGGGGACAGCTAGGGAGAAGGGACAAAGGCAGTTAGGGGAGCTGGGGAGGCGTGGGAGGAGGAGTGGAGTTCACGGACTGGAGTACAGAGGGAAATTAGCACAGAGAGGTAGGGGGCAGCAAGTTTGTGAAGAGCTTTATAGATGAAGACTAGAAGCTTGTGCAGGATTTGTTCAGGAAGGGGAAGCCAGTGAAGAGAGGGGAGGAGAGGAGAGAAGGGGCTGCGCGTGGTTGAAGCGACGGTGTGCACTATGGGTACCCTGCAACATGTATAATAAAATGTAACACCCGTTTTACCAGTGTTAGAGTGTCTATGTGAAAAGGGCCAGTGTCGTCTGTCTTGCATACAATACTTCTGTTGATGTAATCGAAGATGGCATTAGCCTTCTTTGCAGAACCACCACACTGCTGACTTGTTCAGTTGGCAATCCACCACTACACTTTGAACTTTCTCTGTCGTGTTACTACTGACTGAGTTATTGTCTTCCCCCCTTTGTAATAATGCATTTGTTTTTTTTGGTTTTGACTTTTTGGCCCTATGATTATAACACCCCAGGTTTGGGGCGATATGGCCAGTGAAGAGCGTGGCTGCTTGCTAACTCTAGACTGTTGGGAACACATTACCCAAATCCAGTGCACCAGTTCCCCCTTGCACACATAGGTTGGGTCAGAGGCTTGAATGGCACTGGTGCCAGAGATACTATTTTCTCTGTGGTGCGGATGACATATGACACTTCACTGTGCTGGGAAAACAAAGCTGTGGAGACTAGTCTCCTTTCCCCACAGGAGATGGGACTTCCTAGGAGCCACACCCAGACCCAGGGGGATTCCAACGTGGATGTTGGAATCCCCCTCTCTGCCCACTTTCTTAATGTGACCCTCCTGAATGCATCCACATCCTTGCTTCGAGTAGCTAAAAGGCACCTAACTCTCTCAGCCTGTTCCCAGTCGCAGGACTGTGGCAAGATATTGCCGTATTCCAGCTTTATGAAAGGCAGTAGCGGACACGTGTGTGAGAGATGACCTTTGCAAACACTAGGCAGATTAGGTCTGGAGTTGCTTATGGGTCTGTTCTGTGCTCTGAAAGAGGAAATGAGTGGCATATCTGATGAGATTTGCAGATGATACTAGAGTAGGAGGAGCGGAGATGAGCAGTGCCTAAATAGGCTTGGGGATAGATTAGAAACTCAGACAGGAAGCCTCTGAATTAAACTGAACCTGATCACATTCACCTAATGTATCTGGTATACCCAACCAGAAATGCAGATAATCTGTAGCAGCGACAGAAGCTAGGAATGGTTGTGTGAGAGATGGACGGATGTAGAGTGATGGATAAGAGCCAGCTGTGTGATTGTAGTGCAAAAAACAGATTGTGATTTTTGGACTTCACATACAGAAGCTGGACAAAACATGGGGTTAATAACCATTCCTTTATTGCTGCATTCAGTTTTGGGCACTGTCCACAAGAATGCAGCAGGGAAAGTGGAGGAGGGTGTTTGGAGAAGAGTAGCATAAATAAGGGCCATTGGGGATTGATTTATGAGGAAAGATTAAAAGAGCTAAATTTATGCAACCAGCTAAATGATGACTAAAGGGGCAGGGAGTGCCACAGAGACGGCTTACAATGTATGAGGATAGGGGGGGAGTTACGGTGACACAACGGGACAGAAATAGAAGCAATGGACAGGAAATGAATAAATGGAAAAAGTCGACTTGCCATCTGGGTGGTGTCCCTACCAATGAAGCTTAGTGCATTGTGGAGTGATGGTCATTGCAGGGAGCTCAGCAACTTTTGACATAGCCAGAGCTTTCTAAAGGACTCTACCCTCATTTAGGGTGCCATTTCCCATTGCTGTGTTTATGTTAACTCATGGAAGGAACTGAGCTGCCTTGGAAAACCGGGTCCTAAATGCTATGGAGTTTCAACATCTGCTGTGGAAACCTTGGCCCAGTAGACATTTAAAACTAGTCTGGAGGAAATATTAGCTTGTACGCCACATAGAGCAACTTTCTCTTGTCAGAGTAGACAGGGCTGCTTGCAGATGTTGCAGGAGGTGGGGTGGGAAACTTGTGTTAAACACAAGGGAGATCACGTGAGATCATGGGCACATGGATTCTGTCTTTATTTTACCCTCCTGTTAAAATTAATAACACGATGGAGGGCTCAAAATCCAGCCTTGCATCATGTTACTGATTTTAACGTGCGAAGGGTAAAATAACAATAGAATTCCGGTGCCCACAATTGGGGACTCACATAATCTCCCTTGTGTTTAATGCAAGTCCTCACCCATAACGGCTGCAGGCAACCTTGAGTCTTTCTATGTCCCAGTTGTCTAGGATATTACTGCACAGTAGTCGCAAAACAAGTCTGCACTACTGCTGCCCCATGAGAAAATCCAATCTCTTGTGCTGCACAGTACATACGTATGTCCGTTGCGGGGTCATAATGCAATCCTGCGTGCGAGGTTTGGGATTGTGGTCTCTGTCTTAAGCTTGGGTATTTGTTAGGGTTGTGGACAGTCTGAGATTTGGTGTCTGGAGTGAGACATCCGCATGCAAAATGTCTGGAAAGGAGTCTTGCAAGATGTGTTTTGTGAGGGTGTCCTGCTCTCTGGAGAGCAGAGCAACACTTTTTAGAAATAAGAGGCTTTCTTTTTTCAGCCCAGCCTCAATGAAATGGAAGGGTTTATGTAAAATTATGCAAATGTATGCAAATTAGTACTGGCTGGCTTTCTTCTTTGGAACAGATAGCATGTGTGCTGGGGGGTTGGGCAAGAGGGTGAGACTGTGCCCCCTGGCTCCTGCCCCTTCCCCCTTTGGGTGGGGAATGTGACCATGTCAGAAGGGTTCCTGTCCCTTTCTGACATGACTGCGCCCCCTTTCCAAGCACCGTGGTGAAATGGAGCTCAGGAAGGGGCCATGGTCATGTCAGAAAGTGATGGGGCAGCCGCTTTGCTACTCCCCTTTCTCATGTGGCCACACCCATTTCCCAAGTGCTGTGACATTATGGGCTCAGAAAGGGACTGTCCTGTCCCCACCCCCCAAAGTGAATTCTGTCATGACCCTGACAGATAAGGACACTGGGATCTTCCAGCTTGGCCTCTAACTGATGGGAGGCAACTGCCGTCCTCTGTGACCCTGTTCCACTAGGTCTGCCTGACAGGTATTTGTTTGGGGTATCTCATAGGAGCGGTCAGGTTCCTGCTCGAAAGTGGGTCTCTGGGTGTTCAGCTGGAGGGTGAAAAGAGGAGGGTCTCCGTATCTTCTTAGCGTTTCATATGCCATGGTCTGGTTCGTGTTGAAACGGGAGATCATCAAGCTCCACTTAAGTGCTGCAGTAAGATAATCTTTTTCCTTCACCACAGTACTGATCCAACACTACCCCATAGTAATGAGAAACATAGTAGTGTAGGAGGGTGTATAGTAGGGCAAGTCTGTCTAGCCCTTTAAGAAATGGGGACGCCTCAGAAACATGCTGGGAAATGTAGTCCTCGGAGGGCAACCTGAGAATTGGAGTTCAGGGCCGTGTAACATGGGCCATGTGACCAGCAGTAATGTTGTAACCTTAGCTGGGAGTCTAGCAGGAAGAAGCCACCATGGCAGGAGAGGCTCCTCCATACAGATAAATGGGCTCTGCCCCACTAAATCTATGGCTGCTGCAGGAAAGTATAATGTATTGCTGGTTATAGGTGACTCCAGTTTAGAGACAGGCACACACATGAGACTCCATTTCAAGTGAAATCTGTATTCCAGGAAGAACATAGTAATCCACACACAACAGCAGATTCAAATTAGGCAACTGTCTAAGGAACTAGCCTACAGATTCACATACACGTTCATCAGTCTGCTTCAATACATTACTGTAAGGGAGAGGCTGGGCTTAGAGCAGTCTAGCAGTAGTTGCTCTGCCCGAGCCTTGAATGGGGGGTGAAGGTTGAGCTTCACTGAACGTGTCTGGAGCAAAAAACTGATTGCCTGCATAGCACATGCTCTGTTCACTTTAGGGGAAGGGTTACAGGCAGGGCTGGAATCTCTTATACTGGGTTCCAATGGAGGAATCCAGCCAGTAAGAGTAATCTTGGGGCAAAATTCATATCCTCTCCTAGCCAATGGCAGCAGAGAATAGGGCTGCATGGGGTGGGACTTGCTTTGTGCCTGCATAAGCTTGTTCCAGGCAGCCATTAGTAGGGGGATCCCAAAGTCACCATGTTGCTGGCTGGCTGGCTGCTTGCTTGCTTGCTTTCCAGTGGTGAAGCTCCCTTGAGGAGATAAGGACTTCTTGCTGTAGCACAGTTTCAGAGGTTAGTCAATGGGTTGGTGGGTGTTTGCGAGGAGGCTAAGGACTGGAGCAGAGGGAAGGGTATTGGCATGTTCTTAACATGCCCTAGGCAGTCTACAGCTTCATTTATGGATAAAATCAGCAAAGGCCTTGTAAGGACAAATGGCCCATGTCCTTGCATGAGCCTGGAAGGGTGCCTCCCTAAACAAATCTAGCAGCCATGGGCTCCTCCCTGGCTTGGGCACCCTTTGTTTACCAATCCTCTCGATGCAGAGCCTATTCACACCGCCTTAGGAGGTATTATTAAATTAACATCTTGACTTACCCCCTCCTTCTCCCATTGCCTGAATCTATCCTGTGCTGTATAGGAGACTCTGTTTGTACAGTGCTTTAGAATCATCTTGGCTACCTAGAAGGGTGGGTCTGTGTTGCTGGTTCTCCTGGTCAGGGACAGAGCCACTGACCCTGTTCCAGTCTCTAAGCAATAAAAGCCTAGTGACTTGATCCTGAGAGTGTGGTGTCTATTTTGTTTGTTGTGTGTGTACTGAAGCAACCCCTAAACCCCTCCCCACAAGAGAGTACAAAGGGAGGGGGGTGTCTGTGTGGGGGCTGGAGCAGAGGGAGGGGAGGGTTGATATATGCACACGGCTTTGCCTCTTGCTAATGGGCATAGGGAGGGAGTTCTGATTGGAACCACATCGCTATAGTATGTTTAAAGGGAATTTGTTTCTTGAATTTTAACTGCAGGAGAATCCAGGGCTAAAAAAATATTTTTAAAGGAAGCTGCAAAGCCATTTTCAGAGATTTGACAGCTGTAGGGTCTTCCCTGCCACTAAGGTGAATGGTCCCTCACGAAGGGCAAACATTACTCTGAGCTTTGCCCCCTTATATTTGTAATGCTAGGTGAGGAACCTTTGTGGTTTTGTAAAAGAGTTTTCCTTGCTACATATTGAATTTGGTCTAGTGGCTGCTATGAGATAAAGCATTTGGGGATTTAAATACATTTAAAAAAAGAAAATGCAGATTTAGATGCTGTTTGTTGGTTGCTTTGATTTTTCTCTGGGCTTTGTGGCTCTAGGATTTGTTCATCACCCTGTTTTAATGTACAAATATTGTATTCCTAAGTGTGAAAGCTTTCTGCTTGGTCAGTTATGGGCATGGTTTTATTGGATCTTACTGTTACTTTATTTATTTATTTATTTATTTATTTATCTAGCCTGTCTTCTCTAAAAAAAGGCTCAGGGCTGCTTACAACATACATTAAAAAATTCATTAAAACAATAAAATCCAGAAACAACCCCTAACATTCCCCCCCCCCCCAGTACCATCTCCCCATGCCCTACATCTGACCCCCTCTCACAACCCTACCCCAAACCCACTCTCCAAACTCCCCATCTCCTACCTTGCCTGCCAAATGCCTTTACAAACAAGGCCTTACACCGCCTCCGGAAGAAACGTGAGGTCAAATGAACCTGCAGGGAAAGGGATTTCCATAGCGCTGGGGCAGCATATGCGAACACCTCCTTGCAAGCTGTCGTTGTATGAACAAGACTAACAGCTAGGTACCCGTAGGGAGGCACTCCCAGCTGATCACAGGGACTGCAATGGGGCATCTTAGACATGTGGGACCCAGACTATTTGGGGTTTTAAAGGTCAGAACCAGCACCTTGAATTATGCACGGAAAGCTATGTAGGGAGCCAGTGCAGATTACGGAGCACTGGCGTAATGCGCTCCCAGCACCTCACCCCCGAAAGGCGGTTAAGTTAAATAAATAAACGTATTCCTTTATTCTTTGCCGTAATCCTACAGCATTTCTTTGTGTTGTAAAGAAGTTTTATAGGGAGGGGGACTTTTCTCATTGGGACTACCCATCAAATTAAGCTTCTATAGTGAACTTGAATCTAAAACAGTTCTTGGTAGTTTTATCTCCTTTAATTTTATGTGTAAAATTAAGACCGGCTGACAAAAATACATTTTCTGGTGTTTTGTTAGTTTTTGGTATAGAAACCTTGAGTGCAGGTGAGACAGTTCTTGTGCTAGTCTAAGTCCCATAGAAGTGAATGGTGCTTGTGCTAACTGCTAGCATGCACGTGCACTGTTAATATGTTTGTTCTGGATGGGACTTTTGGTTTCAGAAAGAATCGAAAGCACCCGATAATGGCCATTCCAGTTCTTTTTTGGTATCTGTTGTATCAGATCTTTTGCATTGATTCTTGCATAGGATTTTTTAACATTGCGGTTTGCCCCCACTGACTTCAATGGGAAAACCGCAATGTTAAAATCACATACAAAAACCAGTGCAAAAGATCCGATAGAACCCATACGAGAACTGAAACCAACACTTTGCCCAGAGTCCCACCCCTAATTGTATTTCTTTCTGAAAAGGGCAACATTTGAACTCTGGGCTTTGCTGTAGCCACCCAGGAGGTAAAATGTTATGTATGACCCTAAGAGGTGGTAGTCCTGTGACAAATGCTGTGGTTCTGTGAGGGCTTTTTCTTACTATCTCAGGAAAGTTCAGTGGCTTCTGGCATCCAGCAACTGAGCAAGGTGAGAGAGGGGCTGCTTTGTCAGATCAGGGCAGACGGAAAACTCTTTCCCCTCCTACCTCCACTTCCCGACTCATTTTAGAAAGACTTTGGGGCAGTAGCAGCGTTGTTCTGTCACCACATTTGTACAGAACCATTCTTGCTGTATTTCTGTGTGTCTTGTGAGCAGAGAGAGAGATGGTTTAGGGGTAGCTTGCAAGGTCAGCCTGAGGGTTGATCAGGGACTCTCCTGCAGCTGGATCTGAGGAACAGCTTTGCCTTTTTAAAATCTCAGGGAGGAGCTGAATCTTGCATCAACCAGAAAACCTTCCAGGCTGCTCATGGCAAAGACCATGAGCCACCAACCAGTTATATCAAAGTACCAAAGGTTTATTAAGGGCATCAGCCATCGCTATAGCCCAAAGAACGCAGAACAAACAGCCAACCATATATACAACCCACTTATATCAGAGTAGCCCTATGGAAGCCCTTGGGCTTCCACAGGACTACTCTGGAGTAAATGGTTGGTGGATTTTGGTTGGAGGTTCTTCTGGCTTCTCTGAACAAGCACTCTGGGAAAGGTGAGTTTCTGAGGGAGACGGAAGCAAGGCGCTGAGCTTCAAGGCAATGCAGCATAGCCAGCAGGGAATGAATGACCATGCCCACTTCAGAGTGTAACATCCAGAGGCAGGTTTTAACATGTGGGATGTCTCCTGCAGTTTAAAAATCTGGTGTGGGGAAACCCCATTGGGGTGGGGGGGTTAGACGCTCCTCGCTGGACTCCGCTCGGGTTCCGTTGGAAACAGTGGGGTTGAGTGACTCCCGGTTGTTTTGAGACGCGGACTGGTAAGCCCTCGGCTACCGGGGACCCCTTGTAGCCCATTAGAAGGGCTATGTGGCGAGTTCTGTGCTTCAGTCCCAGCAGCTTTCACTTGGCCAAATGCTTGGAGAAATCCTCTCTAGTGTGCAGCCTGCATGGGGAGCACTGTGAGCAAGACAATGAGCTAGTCAACATACATTCTGAGGTTGTGGGGCCTCTGGCTACAGCAGCTGAAGATGAGCTGCCCAGGACCTTCCCTTCCTCCCCCCCACCCACTGGAGATTTTAAAAAAAATAAAACAACCACCACCAACCCATGGACTACCTCATTGACCCTCTGAGAGGCTGGTGTAATGTGCTGTGGTTATTCTAAAGTTTGGAGATGTGCAAAATTGCCGAAGAAGCATACTGGGAAACTCACTTGTTGCATTTAAACATTTACATAATTAGCTCGCTTTTAGTTATTTTGCCTAATTTTGTTTTCAGTGGGTGGATTTTCTGCTCAGAACAATTTGATTTCCCAATTGTAGAAGCAGAAACCATTCTTTGCAGCAAGTGAGAGGCTCTGCCTGTTAGCGATCCTTTCACATGAGCTGGACCTGGAACGTCTTGGCAGAATTTCAGCCCAGAGATATTGCAGTGAACCCAACTAGGAAACTTTTAAATTACTGACAATCATGGATTATTTTATTTCTTTATTTCTTTATTCATTCATTCATTGGCAGTAATGTTAGAACACTGGTGGTTACTGATGGTTAGCAGCCCTGCATGAACTCCAGGCGCAGAATGCTGTCTCCATGCATGCACCTTTAAGTGTTGTACACATAATTGCCGACGCACCGAAGGAGACAGGACAATTTGCTGGGTTTCAAACGGCCGCACTCTTTATTCAATAATTAACATACAAATTAAGGTGGGGGTAAATCTCCTAGTGCGATGCGGGTTCAGTACTTAACTTTAACTTTAACATTAACCAAACAGTACCCAAAACCTGAACCAGGGGTGGCTTCGATGTACCCTCGAATGCCACCCCAATGACGATCACACGTCTCCCCTCCAAGCGGCGCCACAGGCCGTGAGGGGATCCCTTTAAATGTGAGTAAGGAGAATGATGCCTGCCGACGGGGGACCATACTTGTCCCTACCGCCGTCGCATGACACCCCTCCCAGGGAGGCTGCCCTGCCGCCAACCATCCCCTGCTTTCCGGCAGGTGGGCCTCCCCATCTCTTAAAGAGATGACTCCTAATTATGTCCCCTCTAACTCACAGTACTGGACCCCTGTCACTAAGGGTTCGCCGGGTTTACCCGGACGAACCCGGCCCCCACCTAACTAGGATCTTTCTAATGAGCAAACCAGAGCCCTCTTTAGGGCCCCCAGGTATAGGTCATTCCCTTGGGGGGACAGGTGCACACCGTCTTGCCTGTACAAAGCCGGCTTCTTGCGTGTCAGCACCCGAGTGTCCACATGCCCACCTCCTAAGCCGGTGAGCCATTTCACTACATCCCTATTGACTGTCCTTCTGGTTTTGTCGATTTTTTGGGGGATGTACCCCGTGGCCCCAAGATAACCGTTCAACCAGATCAGTCCAGAGGAGGCAGACACCAGGGAAGAGTTTTTTAACCTCCCACAGGTCGGATTTGACGTTCTTGATTAACTGGACACCTTTCAGCTGCGGAATGTCATTCTCTCTAAGGTGAATTACTATGACATCCGGCGGAGGGTCATGGGCTGCGACGTGGACTGCCGGCAAAAGCTGGTGCCACTTCATCCCGCTACAACCCTTCCACTGAATTTGTGCCTGCGTTGCCAAACCTAGTTGCGTTCCCTATCCAGTCTGCCCGGCGGCCTTGCGTGCCCATCGGACAAGGCTGTGGCCGATAATCCACACCCTCTTCTGCGGCCTTGTGGGAATACCTGTTGAGATGAGATAACAGTTAGGGTCCTTAAGAGGTGGGGGCACCCCGGACATAAGTCCGGAAAGCCCCTGACCTCCAATACCCCATTTCCCGGATGCCTTGCTCGGGCATACCGTTCTCTGCGGCAAAGCTTGCGGCCCATATACGGAAAGAGTGCGTGCCATAGGCCGACGGGGGGAGCCCCAGATGTGCCAGAGCAGCCCTCATTACTGCTGTGAACTGGTACCTGGTCACCTGTTGCCCGGCAGCATGCCTAAAGAGGGGGCCTGGAGCCAACCCACGCACTACAATATAAGCTTCCTTAGCCTTAACCGGGCACATCTCGTTTGTTGGCACACGGTTCAACCTAACTTCCTGCCCTCTCCCCCTCTGGTCCGTCTTGGATCGACGAATTTTCAACGCCATCGACGTTGGGCCGATCCTGATGTTGTTGAACCGCAGTGCTTTACCTGACGTGTGCCTGGCTGAGTCCGTTACCAGTTCACTCACTCGAAATGCCCCAAAGAAGGCTAACTTGAATAATGAATTAAACAGTGAAACTTCACAACGATCATAACAAACATGGGGTAGCGCACTACAAATATCCAACAGTAATTGCAATGTGACCGGAACACGTTGGTCTTGGGTCCTACCCCCTTCCTGATGCCAACTCTCTAGTAATCGCCTGGCGAAAAAACCCCGGTCGGGGGGAGGGTGGCCTGCAAGGTTGCTTGCGAAGGCCAGGGCCGAAAGTTTCCCCGATATTGTACCTGGGGCCGCGCCCCAGCGCCTCAAGGCCATGGCAAATTGCAACATTTGTTGCTCAGGTATTGGGAATCTTTGGGGCCAACCCTGTTCCCTCTGATATTTCCGGAACTCCCTGAAGGCCCTGCTGTAAGCTGTCCTGGTTCGGGGCGCAAGGGATCCCAGAACGGCAGTGTGCAGCTCTATAGCCCAAGGTTTTACACCAGCGGCGGCAGCGGATCTGGGGTCATCCGAGCCTGAGGCGCCAGCAGATGGAAACGCTCCATCTGGAAGCGAGAAAGGGCATCAGCTACACTGTTGTCCAGACTCGGCATGTGCCTGGCGTGGAACAGGATGTTAAATTCCAAACAAGTGAGCACAAAGACCCTCACTAACCTCATAACCCTTGGGGACGTTGAAGATTGAGTGTTAATTATGTGTACAACAGCTTGGTTGTCACACCAGAACAACACTGATCGATTCGCCAGCTAGTTGGGCCATAGGTGTACAGCCACCACAATTGGAAAAAATTCCAAAAAGGTGAGGTCCCTAGTGATCCCTTGCTCTCTCCAGTCATTTGGCCAGAGGGCCGCTACTCACTGGTCCTTGAAAATCAACCCGAAGCTCGCCCCGCCAGCACCTGTAGCTCCGCTTCCAATAGAAGCTGGTCCCTCGAGAAACTGATGCCATTAAAACTTTCCAGGAAAGTGGCCCAGGTCTGGAGATCTTCTTTCATCTCCTTGGTGACCCTGATGTGGTGGTGGTGGGGGGTGGGCTGCTGGTGAACCTTGCATAGAGGCGGGACAAGAAGGCCCGACAAGCAAAGTTGCGACTCCCTACCACTGATTGCAAATGCCGAACCGTGACCTTGCTGGCCCCTAGGCATTCTCTGATTTTTTCCCTTAGTGACTTCAATTTATCCTCAGGTATCCAACTCAATACCAAGGTAGGTTAATCTGATGGCAGGTCCTTCAGTCTTCTCTGGGGCTAAGGGAATACCCAGGCTTTCTGCTACCTCGTGAAAAGTACACATCAAGTCGTTACACTCGCTTGTATCAGCCTGGCCTATAAATAGGAAATCATCAAGATATTTTGTGATTCCCCTTTTTCCAGACCGTTGTTTGATGATCCATTCCACTAGGGTGCTGAAACGCTCAAAAACGGAGCATGAGATCGAGCACCCCATTGGCATGGCTTTATCATAATAATATCCCCCTTTGAAGTGAAAACCGAGCAGAGAGAAACTGTCGGGGTGAACAGGGAGCAAGTGAAAAGCAGACTTGATGTCGCACTTCCCGAGTACGGCACGGCGGCCAAATGATCTAACTAGGGTTACCGCTGAGTCAAACGACGCATATTGGACCGAGGAGAGTTCCTTGGGGATAGCGTCGTTGACTGAGTCCCCCCAGGGGTATGACAAGTGGTGAATTAAACGAAATTCCCCGGGGGCCTTTTTTGGCACCACGCCCAAGGGGGATACAACCATATCGGGAAATGGTGGGGCCGGGAATGGGCCAGCCACCCTTCCCTCAGCCCCTTCTTTCTGGATTTTAGCTCCTATGTCCTCCATTTTAGCTCCTATGTCCTCCTATGTCCTCCATCCCTGTTACGGATTTCAAATTTGGGCACAACCGGTGCTGATGAACTTCACTAGCGGGGATTCGAAAACCTTCCTGAAAACCCATTATTATAAATTCGGCTTCCTCCCTATCCGGGTAAGATTGGAGGGCTTTGGCAAGCTCTGCTACCCTAACCAGAGTTGACACCCTTGCCGAATGCAGATGTGCCATTACCATTGGGGCCTCCTCTACCTGGCCCCCTGGGAAACTGCTTCCTTTTGGCGGCGCCCTTTCCTTTTGTGCAGGCGGAGGCAGCATGGTGTCCCCCACAGTTGGAACAGTTGTGACAAAACTTACAGGATGCTCGGGAACATCGCCCAAAATGGTCAAATTCCCAACACATGCCTGCGGAAGGTGCCGTCCCTTTCTTGCCTTCTTCACGAAAGGACTCCATTACCGAAGACGCCCCCCCTTTCGCCAATAAGTGGTCACTATCAGATCTGGGTACATTCCCGGCCCCACTCATGCAGTTCAGCCAGAGGTTGTGTGCATGCAGATCTCACCTGAGGCCGGGTGTATACACTGCTCTGTGGTGGAAGGCCTCGTCGTATCTGAGCCATGCACCCGCTGGACCGGCCTCGTAAGCACACCGCATGATATCGGCGTACTTTAGCAGGTCGGCAGCCCGGGCGGGGTATCCCTGGATCAGGACCCCCATATATATGGAAAAGGCAGCCGTCCAATTAGACCAGTTCCAGTCTGCCTTGGGGCGCTTAAAGCGCTCCTTCTCCTTCTTGTCGTCCTGTTCAGTGGGGTCCAGAATCGGGTCACTAAACAGGAGGGCAAACAAATCAATGTATTCCCC
>QEPC01006021.1:134977-145729 GCA_003113815.1 Sphenodon punctatus
TAGTGACTTCAGTTTATCCTCAGTAAGGCGGGAAACAGCCTCCTTGGTATCCAACTCGATACCAAGGTAGGTTAACCTGGTGGCAGGTCCTTCCGTCTTCTCTGGGGCTAAGGGAATACCCAGGTTCTCTGCTACCTCGTGAAAAGTACGCATCAAGTCGTTACACTCGCTTGTATCAGCCTGGCCTATAAATAGGAAATCATCAAGATATTTTGTGATTCCCCTCTTTCCAGACCGTTGTTTGACGATCCATTCCACTAGGGTGCTGAAACGCTCAAAAACGGAGCATGAGATCGAGCACCCCATTGGCATGGCTTTATCATAATAATATCCCCCTTTGAAGTGAAAACCAAGCAGAGACAAACTGTCGGGGTGAACAGGGAGCAAGCGAAAAGCAGACTTGATGTCACACTTCCCGAGTACGGCACGGGGGCCAAATGATCTAACTAGGGTTACCGCTGAGTCAAACGACGCAGACCGAGGAGAGTTCCTTGGGGATAGCGTCGTTGACTGAGCCCCCCCGGGGGTATGACAAGTGGTGAATTAAACAAAATTCCCTGGGGGCCTTTTTTGGCACCACACCCAAGGGGGATACAACCATATCAGGAAATGGTGGGACCGGGAATGGGCCAGCCACCCTTCCCTCGGCCCCTTCTTTCTGGATTTTAGCTCGCACTATGTCCTCCATCCCCCTTACGGATTTCAAATTTGGGCACAACTGGTGCTGATGAAGTTCACTAGCGGGGATTCGAAAACCTTCCAGAAAAACCGTTATTATAAATTCGGCTTCCTCCCTATCCGGGTAAGATTGGAGGGCTTTGGCAAGCTCTGCTACCCTAACCGGAGTTGGCGCCCTTGCCGGATGCAGATGTGCCGTTACCGTTGGGGCCTCCTCTACCTGGCCCCCCGGGAAACTGCTTCCTTTTGGCGGCGCCCTTTCC
Source organism: Sphenodon punctatus (assembly GCA_003113815.1). Classification (NCBI taxonomy): domain Eukaryota; kingdom Metazoa; phylum Chordata; class Lepidosauria; order Sphenodontia; family Sphenodontidae; genus Sphenodon; species Sphenodon punctatus. The sequence continues at coordinate 135,919 of QEPC01006021.1, forward strand.
TTTTGTGCAGGCGGAGGCAGCGTGGTGTCCCCCACAGTTGGAATAGTTGTGACGAAACTTACAGGATGCTCGGGAACATCACCCGAAACGGTCAAATTCCCAACACATGCCTGCGGAAGGTGCCGTCCCTTTCTTGCCTTCTTCACGAAAGGACTCCGTTGCCGAAGACGCCCCCCTTTCGCCAGTAAGTGGCCACTATCAGATCTGGGTACATTCCCAGCCCCACTCATGCAGTTCAGCCAGAGGTCGTGCACATGAAGATCCCACCTGAGGTCGGGTGTATATGCTGCCCTGTGGTGGAAGGCCTCATCGTATCTCAGCCATGCGCCCACTGGACCGGCCTCGTAAGCATGCCGAACGATATTGGCGTACTTTAGCAGGTCGGCAGCCCGGGCGGGGTATGCCTGGATCAGGACTCCCATATATATGGAAAAGGCAGCCGTCCAATTAGACCAGTTCCGGTCTGCCTTGGGGCTGTCTCTTATACACATCTAGATGTGTATAAGAGACAGCTCTAGGCGGGCGCGGCAAAGGGCCTCACGCCCCTCACCCCGTGGGGGGGAAGGGGCGGATGCAATTCTGCTTGGTTTAAATTTCTCCCTTGGCTTTCCATTGGATGTAGGATTCTCCTGTACTTCTTGACCTAGAATCATTTGGAAGTGTTGGACTTGGCTGTTAAAGTGCTTGCAGGCACTACCCAGGAGGTGGCTTTATTGATGAATAGCTCTGAGCACATGACCACAGCATTTATGGGGAGTTGGCCCTTAAGGCTAGCTCACTATAACTGGTTTGGGCCAATCTGGCTCAGCCCCCTCGCGCTCTTAGAAAGAACCATAAATGCCATCGGCAGGAGCACCACCTGCTCTTGGCTACCCCCAACTGGGAAAGCAGGGTAAGCAGCAGAGCAGCAAGTCCTGTCACTGCTGCTTCAATTCATCAGTGTTGGTGGATGTCACACCACAGCATAAGGTTGTGGGACACTGCAGTAGTGGGGTGTGTTGGGGGAGGGGGCTGCAATTTCCCACCTCATGATTTGCAGTAGATGGATACAAATGGGGGTACTCCTAATTCTAGAATCCTCTAAAATTCAAGTGAGGTGATGATGATGATGATTTTATTTATTTATGATTAGCAAGTATTTGTATAGCACCAGCATCAGTTATCCGGCCCAACACTTTAACCTGGGACATAAGCATTACTGTGCCGGGAGGCAGAGAGAATAGAGGAGATGGAGAAGCTGAGCAGGGGTCAAGCTTCCTTAGGGGCAGCTATGGAACTGTTGAGGACAGCTGGTGAGGCCAGGGTGCACAAGCCCTGGCAGCAGTATGCTCCTGGGATGATTGATTCATGCAGCAAGCAAAGTAGGAGGCTCCATTTATTTCTCAGTGTTTCCCATGTCAGTAATTTCCACTCTTTGTAGATTCCAGAGTACCTGGCAACCACCCTCCATTCTGGGTTAGTTGTAACCAGCTGTGTGCACGCAGGGAGGCAGCCTGTAGCTAATCCACAGACACCTGCTCAGTGCCCACGCTCTCTTGAAGCCAAGCGGGCTGACCCTGCTCTTTATCTCATTTCTCCTTTAGCTGAGAAGGTGACCTCGCTAGGCAAGGACTGGCACAAGTTCTGTCTGAAATGCGAGCGCTGCAACAAGACCCTGACCCCCGGTGACCACGCTGAGGTAAGAACCAACCAAGCCATAACATGTGCCTTCTTCCAGCCTGGTCTAGCTCTGAGGTACATGGGGAGGCTGCCCCCCCCGTGGTTGTATGTGCCTGGGCGTTGAAGCTGGGATTCTACTGCTTTTGGTGGAACAATTGAGAAGCCTGTTGATGGGGACACACTTACCCCAGATCTTGGAGCTGGCTGGAATAGCTTTGCAAGAGGCTCTTACATGCCAGGAGGTTGGGAAAGTCCTACCTGCACAAGCAGTTTATGTTGGATCCCTCTCATTTCATGGTTTGATTGTGGAAGGAGTCCAGTAGGGTGTTCCTGTCGCTTCCTGTGTAACCAACCAAGTTGCTTCTGTGGAATGTGGAGAATTTTTGCCAACTCTGTGAGACATACACGATGAAAGGGTGGAGAAAGAGTCAAGAGCATGCCTCTAAAACGAGGGAAAGAGAGGGAACATCTCCAGTGCTTAATTTTTCAGGGAAAGAAAAAAAGGTGCCTTGGCTTTCGCCTGTCCCAGAAGCCCTTGACACTAGGAATAGGCCCTGCCAGGCCCCATGACACTGAAAGCCCCCTGTTCTGCCCCTACTGTGCCAGCTCTTAGGCTGCTTTCCCACGAGCTGCTTTGGCGTCGCGGGAGCATGCGCTATTCAAATCTAGCGCAGCTCCCGTCTCGTGGGAAAGGATGAAATGCAGTACTCCCACTGGCAAGCTTGCACATCGGACAGGGTAGTGAAATCCTACTACTGTCCTTTCACAGGGTAGTGAAATCCTACCCTGTGCAATGCACGAACTTGCCAGTGGGAGAGCCGCACTTCCTCCTTTCCCACGAGATGGGAGCTGAGAAGGTGACCTCGCTAGGCAAGGACTGGCACAAGTTCTGTCTGAAATGCGAGCGCTGCAACAAGACCCTGACCCCCGGTGACCACGCTGAGGTAAGAACCAACCAAGCCACACAGGAGGAGGCCCCCTGGGACCTTCAGTCAAGCTGCAGCCCACCAAACCTGCAATCAAGCTCACCCCGAAGCCGGTAAGTACTATGCCAGGGCCCTGGGCTGGGGTGTGTGGATGAGAAACCTGGGTCCGTAACAGCAGATCTGTAATTTTTTGGGACCGCCGTTATGGATTGGTACGGATTAATCCGCAGCAGCCAATTTCAGTTAGTTACGGATTAATCCATATCCGAAATTGCCATCCCTACTTCATACTGGGGACTCTCTCTGGTGAGAACCAGCCTTGGTCTAATATCGTACTGTATAGACCAAGCCTCAGAGGCTTGTGGTGGATGAAGGCCTGTTCAGGCATGAGATTCCAGCCCAGGTGGTGGTCCTACCCCTTTCAGATGCATGGAGCACCATGACCCTGGCCTGGGGCATTGTCTTGACTGGGGAACCCAGCCCTCCCAGAGTCCAAGGGACTTGAGCAGGAGGTGTGCCTAACCCTGGCCCAGTGGCATTGGTCAGGTACTGCAGGCACACTTTGGACCCCAGGCCTCTAGTGTAGACTTCCTTCTGAGATTTCTGCTGTGACAGTGATCGATCTGGTTAAGGATGCAGAATACTGTCCAGTGGGAGCTTACCTTGTATGCTGTCTCCAGTTGATCACACCCTGGTGATGGATGGGTAACCATGCCCTGTCCTTCCACTGTCTTGCTATAAGACAGGGGTGGGAACATTTTCTGTCCTGGGGGCCGCTTTGAGAATTAGTACAAACTCCGAGCCCACATACATGTTGGGGGTATGGGTTCTTAAGGTGTGAACTCAAGAAAAGAAAGACCCAGGTCAAGGATTTGTGCTATGAATCTGCTCTCTGTCCTTCTGTGCATGACCTCATCTCTGCTCCCTTATAGGGCTGTAGCGGAATATCGCAGCGGTAGCTATTTCCGGCGGAAACAGTGTTTCCGCAATTAGTGGAATGGCATGGCAGAGGCTTTCATTCCGCGGTTTCATTCCGCGGTTCCGCTTATTTAATTCCGCAATTTAGTGGAATCGTGGAAACATGACATTTTCGCTATTTCCGCAATTCCGCCAGCGCCCAAAAATCGCGGAATAGTGGTTTTCCACGATTTTTCTGCGATTTTTCCGCAATTTCGCGATTTGCAGAATTCCGGCGGAATTAGTGGAATATCCGCAGAAATGTCACGGTGTGGCGCGGGCAATTCCGAAATAGCGGAACGGAATCGTGGCGCGGTAAAAGCTGCTGCCGCATCAGCCCTACTCCCTTACCCTGAGCTCAGTTTTTTCAGTGGTAGGAGGAGGGAACTAGATCCAGCGGTCTGATCCAGGAACTGGAAAGGGGCCACATAAAAACTTGCCATGGGCCATATTTGACCTCTGGACCTGAAGTTCCCCACCCCTGCTATAAGATGCTGATAAATCCATATTCCTTGCTCTGGCCCACAGGCTTTCCTTTCGCAAAGAACACAAAATGGTGAAAGCTCTAAACTTGATCCAAGAACTACCCCATGTAAGGCCTTCTCCCTTTTGAGGGGGTAGGAGTTTAAAAATTAAATGTTCACATTCGAACTGAACTAAAGCAGGGTGGACAGCATCTGTCTGCCTGTTTTGAAGGAGAGCCAGAAACAAAAATAAAGAAATTAAATGCATAAAACATGACAGTAATGCACAACTAAACTCACCAAAGGGCAGGAAATTAAAAGTAGTCATAGTAACGCTGACGTGGCCCCATCTCCCACCTTGTGTCTTGCTGGTATATATTTAACTACGGGATTAGCGGTGCAATGAGTTACGCATTGAACCAGGCCGCTGGAATAGAAAGCAGGCCATTGCAGCTGTACAGCAGAAAAAGGTGGCATTTGTTTGTAGCTGTGGGGTCTCTTGACCACGGTGCTTCTGTTTGTGCTGTGACCACAAAGAAAAGAGCATGTGATGGGACGTCCCCTCAGGTCAGTGGTTCCAGGATCAGGCCATCACTGCCGTTCTGGGCCATTCTTCCCCAGCGTTGGTTTATTCCCATCGCCCTCTCTTGCAGTGACAGCTTAAAGTCCATAAACCATAAGCAATAGAGAGATCATTCAGGAACCATACCCCCTTCGCCCAACAGCCCTCCTCCCAGAGCTGGGAGGGATAGCTGCTTGTGCTTCTCAAGCTAAGCTGTCTGCAGAAGTCTCTTTGCCAGTCCCACCCCTTTTATTCCCCTGTGCCTTGTAGGCTTCCTGTAACTCAGTTACCCATAAAGGCCAATTAGGCTTCTCAGCCTCGGATGTAACTATCAGCCATGCGAATGACAGGCTGCTGTTTGCAGGAGGGAGCTAATTCTGCAGTGACTCAACCAATCAGCAGTAAGTCAGTGGGTGACTTTACACATTACATTAACCATGGGGAAATTAACCCTGTGGTTCTTATTACGTCATCGCATAGCAGAGTAGTAAGGACAAAGGTTCGTGCTGTTGCATGTTGATGCTTCCTCATTATGAACTCTGACCAATAGGGAAGCTCGCTAGATGGCTTCAACTGTTTATGCTGCCACCCTCCCCCCCTCCCAATCCACCCCCTGCTCCCTTTTCACTGCTTAAACTGACACGCCCTGTTGGTGAGCGGGCTTTGATTCAGTGGCCTGGTCTTTGGTGCCCCATAGGCTCACTGTCGGGAGTTACCTACACAAACCGTGATCACTCTGTGGGTTGCGCCAGGCTTTGCGTGACCAAACATAACACTTACCCCTGTGCTAGGTAACTGGAATGGTGGCAAGCAAATGCATCCCATCTCCACCAGATGAATGAGGGCCCATGACAAATTCTGGGGGTTGACAGTGGCCCATTGGTCCAAAAGTTGTGGAAATTGCTGGGTCAGATGGCTTTCTGGGTAGCCCAGTTTGTTCATTCTCATGGAACCAAACAGCAGCAAGATGCTCTGCAATAACTGAGCTTGGCACAGTGGTGGGATTACGCAGCCTACTTTCCTTTAACTTTGTCCTTGAAGTGCCCTGCAAGCTGGGAAATCATGTTTTCCCTCTCACTGGGTTTGGTTCATGGCCATTTTGGCAACCACCAACTTGTACCTTTACTGTGATTACAGCCTCCTTTGTGCCTTGTCATTGTTCTGATCATTGCAGACCTTACATGCCCTCTGCTGCATTGCGAGAAGCTACAGGCAGTGGAGTGTGTGCAAAAGAGAGAAGATCTGGAGCACCAACATTCTTGTGCGTGTTTTATTTGTCACTTATGATTTTAAAGTTACTTGGGATTTGCTGGGCATTTTATTTATTTATTTATTTGGTGCAGGGTACAAGACCCTGCACCCGCCTGCTCACAGAGCAGCTCGGGACAGCTCACAACAACACAGACCATCAATAACATCATATAAAACATCCATAAATACTATAAAATTCAATAAACATCCTAAAAACATACTAAGGGCAGACACCCCCCCCCACCCCCAATCTCCCTCTCCAAAGGCCCGGCATATTAGCTGATGGTACCAATGCTGTGTCAGATTTCCAGCCCCCACAGTTCGAATAGTAGTGCATTACAAAGCCCACCTCTCTAACTGGGTTGGGGAGAAAAAGGGGAGGGGATCCCAAATGGACTGTGAAGAATTGCAGGGGGATCTTGGGAGACTTGCCAACTAAATGGCAGATGAAATTTCATGTTGATAAGTGCAGTGTGATGCACATAGGGAAAAATAATCCAAATTATACGTACTATGGCTGAAATGAGTAGTAATTTTGCTGTCGCGAGACTTCTTGGGATTTCGGGAACCAGGATCAATTTCCTGAGGACTTACTGATACAGTACAAATTCTCGGGCAAAAATAATTTAAAAATATTAATTCACTGTGCATGTTCAAAAGACCACTGCCCTTAACCAAAACGGTAGCAATAGATTCAACACCATTTTGGTTAAGGGTGGTGGCCATTTTGTGTATGTGCAGTGATTTTATTATTAGTTTTTTTTAAAAATTTGCCTGAGAATTCATCGGGCATCAAGAGGTTCTCAGTTTTTTCCAACAATGAACCAAGAACCTGAATTTTATGAGACCTCTCTCTTGAGAAATCTCATTTTCAGCCCTAACATGTACACATGCTGGGTTCTAAATTAGGGGCTACCATTCAGGAAAAGGACCATGGAGTCATTGTGGACAGACTATTGCCCAATGTGCTGCAGCGGTCCAAAAAGAAAACCGAATGTTACGAATTATTTGGAAAGGGACAGAGATTAAAACAGAAATATCATAATGCCTGTATATAAACCTATGGTGCAACCACACCTAAAATATTGTGTGCATTTCTTGTTGTCCCATATCAAAAAAGATGCAGCAGAACTGGAAAACGTACAGAGAAGGGCAAGAAAGATGATCAGGGGTACAGAACGATTTCGTACAAGGAGAGGCTCGATAGGTTAGGGCTCGTCAGCTTGAAGAGAGATGACTGAGAGGGATATGATAGAAGTTGATAAAATCATGAGTTGAAGTGGAACAAGTAAACAGGGAGTTGTTGTTTACTCTCTCTAATAGTACTAATGTAGTGCCCCATAGCAGAGACCAGACAGAAGGTTGGCTCCAGTCAACCAGAAGAAAGGACTTTTTGAAAAGTGGTTACTTTGTTGGTGGACAGTTGGGCCACAGTTGAGGAAGAAAGACAAAAAAGATCATAGCCTCTGAGCTGGGAGGGTGGTTTCTGGCCTGGAAGGGTAGAGAAGCATATGGCCAAGATGAGCCAGCATGGACAGTGTGCTGAGAGTCAGATTATGATTCTTTATTATTACCAGCAACTACAGGAGCTGGTTAGTGGAGCCTGCAACTGTGGGGGTGGGGTGCAGAGTGAGAGTGTGTGAGTCAAGGGATTGAGACTGCCAGGAGTTGTAGGGAGCTGCAGCGGTGCAAGTGAATGTTGAAGAAGCGGTGATCCTCAGACCAAGTGGGCAGCGCAGACTTTGGTAATTGGGAATGAGGATTACCTGGAGAAACTGAGAATATCACCTGGACAGGAGGGGTACTGGGAATGAATACAGAAGCATACGTCGATTCAAAGAATGACTGGTTTTGAGGAATGGAAACTAAGGATATCACTGAACGCAAGATTAAGTAGAGCTGAATAAGTTTGATAAGAAAGTAATTTGGTATAATTTAGCTAATTATATTATTTCTCCCTGTTTCCAAATAAATAGGAATGATACATACATACATCATTCCAAGCTAGTTCTATTTCCCCTGCTTCCCTAATTGGGTTTGTCCCTGCCTCCTCACCATTTAGGAACTATAAGATCCCAGATTGAACACTAGGACTAGGGGCCACTCCATGAAACTAACTGGCAACAGATTTAAAATGAGTATTTTTTCATTCAGCGCACAATTAACTTGTTGAATTTGTTGCCAGGATGTGGTCAAGGCCAGTATCCTAGCTGGGTTTAAAAATGGATTGGATAAGTTCTTGGAGGATAGGTGCATTATTGGCTATTAGTCCAGTAGGTTGGGGGACGTAACCTCTGTTTGTCAGGAGCTGGGAGTGAACAACACGGAATGGATTGCCCCATTGTGATCTGTTGGGTACTTCTCCCAAGCGACTGAGGCTGCCACTGTCAGAAACAGGATGCTGGGCTCAATTGACCATTGGGCTGACCTGGTATGGCACGACAGTTCTTACATTTCTGACGCACATTAAAGCAGGCTATGAACTGCACGCCTAAGGGTAGAGTTCATAGAAGCTGTGTGGGAAGGTTTTGCTGGCTGTTAATCAGTCAGAGCCTGACAGAAGCTGCTTTGCACAGCACCTATGAGTTAAAATAAAGCAAAGCCAGCATGAGGTTGTAATAAGAGGGAAAGTGGCTGTTGCTGCTCCCACAAATTGCTTGTGGCACCCAGCACCACCCAAGGGAAAGCTGGAGGCAGCCTCTTCCACTGCTCCCTAGCACCCTTGCCTTGTCATATCACCTCTCTCCAGTGTGCTGCTGATTCTAAAGGTGACCAGTGCCCATCCCAGCTCCATGGCTAGGCAGAGCTCTTGTGATGGGATTGGGTCCTCTCAGCCTCTCTAGGCTGTCTGTGACTCAGTTTCTTCACTTAAAGCACCTGCTGGAGCAGCTCTCTCCAGGACTGTTCCATTCCATAACTCCAGACAGACTCTCTCTGTCACCTTGGCTGCAGAGCTACCAAAGCACAGAAACGAATATAAGGTTTGTCTAAGTCTCTAACTTGGAATTCCCCTCCACTTTGTCACCCCAGTGTCAGATATCCACATGCAAGCACACAAGGCTTAGTAAAAAGAGGTTTAATTTGTGAATCAAGATTAAAACATGCAAGATTGTGTCGTGAGGGTAATAAACTATATATATATAAAGATAATGCAGTTCTGCCTTACTAGATGAGTTCTAAGCTAAACTTATCCTAACAGTCAACATAGTTACACTCATTCCATAGGGTTTTCATACAATACTTGATCATGTTTAAATTCCCTTCTTAATTCTGATTATGACACCAAACATGGCTACAAAATATTAACATACAGGGATCATCAGCATATGTTTCATGTGTGTTATGTACGTTAGTTTCGTACTCTTTATCACAGCTCTGTTCTTGGGGCTGAAGTAGGTTCCCTCAGTGTTACTAAGGCTTGGGGCTGTCTTAGACTTAGTGGGGCCTAGGGGGTTCCCCAGGAAGTGCCTGCCCCCAGAGCCTCTGGGGTGTGTTGACCCAGCCACCACCTGGAGCTTCTTGGCAGGGTGTAGGTCCCTGTCGACTCTTGTAAGGCTGTGTCCCAGGTGCAGCTCCCACCCCCCTCCCCAGGGCGTTTATCTCCTTTCCGGGACCCACTCTCAGAGCGGCTCTGAGAGTGGGTCCTGGAAGGGACAAAAAGGCTGAGCTGGCTCCGCCACCCAAACTGTCTTTTCTATTGAAAAGGCGATTTGGGTGGCTGAGCCCCTCAGTCCACAGCACGCCTAGGATGGGCTGTGGAGGGAGGGGCTAGCCATTCCATTGCGCCTAATGGGCGCAATGGAGCTTCTCGCCTGGGCGCTTGTTACAAATGCCCAGGCGAGAAGCTTTGGGCTGGGCGACTGAGGCAGGGTGCAGTGCGCATGTGCGCTGCTCCCTGCCTCAGCTGCACGGGGGGGGACAACTTAGGAGGCTGGCTGGCTGCACGCTCTCAACAGTGCGCCGCCAGCCAGCCCGCTTCCTGAACCTGGACC
>QEPC01006021.1:151228-171157 GCA_003113815.1 Sphenodon punctatus
TGTGGGGGATGCTTCCCCATGTACCCCCTCCCCCCCCAAGCTAGAATTATTCCCATGGCCCACAGCACTGAAACCACTCTCCAGGTTTTAGCACAGGAGCACTGAGCTGTGTGAGCCACCACATGAGGGACTGGGAAAACGTAGAGAGAATGTGAGGGCATTACTAATGGGAGGAGGGGCTTTCAATCTAGGGAAGCAGGGTGTTGGGCAGGGGTGGGAGCCTTTTTCTTAAGGACCAGCAGACACTCGCTAATTAATGGGGTTACCTCTTTCTCTGGATATGTTTAAAGGGGTTTGATGCAAGACCCCCCATCTGGCTTCTTTGTAGCAATCTGTTTGCTATACCTGAGATTGCCTGGCAGCTAACTTGGTGTGTGTGTGTGTGTGTATGTCCTGTGTGGTTCGGTGATGATGGACATGAGCGTGCCTGCTAAAGGCCTTTCTAACACACACACCTCTTTTATCTTGCAGCATGACGGGAAGCCCTACTGCCACAAACCCTGCTATGCAACGCTGTTTGGACCAAAAGGTACATTTGCTCTCCTCACAGTTTATTTTTTCTGGGCTTTCCTTCTCCTGGCTTCTTTTGCCTTTTTAGGGATTTTCTGGATTATTCATGGGCCCTGCTGTTTGTATGTCTCATTCTGACAGGATAGAACTTGGGGCTATAAACAGCCCCAAAGTCTGGAGTACTCAGACCAAATTGGTGTTGGGATTACCCACAGGGAGTCCAATAGTCACCACATCAACGCTCCCTCTCACAAACACACTTATAATGCAGTGCTAAGTGGCTCCCGTTAGGGCAGCAAGGACAAAGAGCATGGTGGTCTTCTAAGAAGCAGGGCATTAAGTGGATACTGATTAATCTGCACCAGCACTAGATGCTTCCTGAAAATGCATCTGAGAAAAAACTGAGGGCAGAGATGCTGAGAGTGGAGAGGTCAAGAGTGGCTGTGGACTAGGGGTGAAATGATTTACTAGGGCAAGCACTTTTTGACAAAAAATTGCTAATTTTTTTTTTTGCCAGTGAAGTGCAATTTTACCAGTTTTCACCATGATTAGTTCAGGTTTTGACATGCTTGTCATTTGTCACTCATGCTGCTTACATGTGCTACATTTGGTACTTACAGAAACATTATTTTTGCTATCTCTGTTATCGTCATCACTTTTGGCTTTTTCTTCTTCTTTTTGGTTAATTTAATTAAATTTGTATTTTTGCCCTTTTATGTATATACTGTTTTGCCTTTATATTATTGGCTACGTAACTAGGTGAACTATGTGGCTAAGACGAAAATAGTAAGAAAACCGAAAGGGACAGAAATTCACCAGAGCTAAAAGCAGTGAATGGGAGAAACGCCTCCTGAACACAGAAGTGCTCACAAAAAATTGGCAAGGTTCTTGAAGTGATAAAAATTGCTGTTGATTCAGGAATGGTCAATAAATTTCAGCCCTCCTGTGCCCATTCCCCCTTCCCAGCTGCATCTCTCAATGGTACGCTGCTAAATGGGCGTGTCCCTGAGCCAGGGGAATTGACTAGGGAGAACGCGCTCCCTCGGAGCAGGGAGTGCAGGCTGGCAGACACTGCCTCTGTACTGCAGAGGATTCACTTAGTTCACCCTGCAGAGGTACTGCAGAGGGTCATAGGAAATGACAGGATTGGGGGTGTAAGAGCAAGTGTTTTGACTTCCATGGTGGTTGCTCCCATTTCAGGTGTGAACATCGGTGGGGCAGGATCCTACATCTATGACAAGCCCCAGATGGAAGGTCAGCCGGCTCCAGGCCCCATTGAGCATGCATCTAAAGTAGAAGAGAAGAAAGTCAACACTCCACCAAAGCCGCCCAGCAGAGGTGTGTGTGTTGGGGGTGGGAGCTGCTCTGTGGAGACTCCTTACAGGGCTGGGAGAGAAATGGGTGAGTAGGACAGGGAGGCCAAGGCTGTAGGAGCATGGAAGTATGAATAGGGCCATGGGTGGGAGAGGTCATGTCTGCATTGATGTTGGGTTGCAGGTGCAGTCTCCTCAATTATAGCCCCATGTAACCCTCATGACGGTGGCCTTGCATCCCTCTGCTCTTCCCTGTATTTGAATTTCTCAGTCACTGGACAAGCAATCGGAGTTGCCACCATTTGCAGGGTTGGGGCAGAGGTTTGGGGAGCAAAGGGGAGAAACTGTTCCTCCTTCACTTTGGGCTGTTACTAAGGGCATGCGCTGGTAGTAGAGGCCCCTGACCCTGCTTCTGACCTTTTTGCACCAGCTAGCCACTGGGTTTCCTGCAAGCAAGCGCAGTGTGGTGTGAATGGGTGGGAGCAATTCTTGACTTCCCCTCCATTTTTACTCTGGAAGTAGTGTGCTTGGCCATGCTAAGGCTAGAATGGTCACTAGAGGACTCTTGCGGTGCCATGCACACACAGCACTATAGTATGTTCACTACCCTGTCCGGATCCCTACGAATATGAGGTGCTAACTGGAAGATCCATGTGAGGCCATGTGGTCCAGTATGATGTACGTGGGTTTTGCTTAATGAATGCAAACAAAGATAGTTTTTAGATCTCCGAACTGCCAGGTAGGCTAATATGAGGCCAGCCCCTCCTGTAATGGAGCGAGGTCTCTTTCCCCCCCCCCCCCCAAAAAAGAAAAAAGTGCTCTCTGTCACAGAGATATAGAAGGGAGCTCTACGAGGTGTTCACATCTGCTGCTTGGTGGGAGAGGCTTCTGCTGTCTGCCCTCCAAATCTTCCTCTGGCCCTAGCTTTTCCATCTCTACCAACCTGCCCTCTGTCTGCCACCTTCTCTGCCCTCCATCTGTCTTTCTGCCCTTAGAGCCCCCTCCTTGGCCCTGATGACTGGTCTATCACCTCTGCAGTGTTCTGTCCACCCAGGCCATATCTACTCAGTAACGGAAAAGTATGTCCACTGCAACCAAGGCTAACTCCCCAGTGAGCCTGCTGTCCCCGTCTCCATCCACTTCAAAACAATACAGGGCCTGGTCCATTGAATGGATGGCTCAAAGGTTTCAAGCAGGCTTGATGACTTTACAGGATATGCAAACTGTTTGAGGTTTCCAGAAACCTCTCTGCCCACACCTTGGCATTGTGGTATTAGGGGAGTGCTCTGTTCTGTCTCTACAGCTTGATCTAGTTCAGGGAACTTGATTTGGCAGGGCCTTCTCTGGAAGGTTACCACATGCACAGTTGCCAGGGCAGTCAAAGGCCAGCATCTGTAGCATTTTGCACTAGTGAGGCACCCTGCTACCTTAGTTGGAAGGCCAGCATCAGACCCTTTGCTCCTGTTGTCATACCTCCCTTCCTAAGCAGAGCCTTCATGTGACTGAACAAAAATACCTTCCATTCAGAGGCAATGGACATAGTTTGAGGGAGAGCCCCCCAGCCCCAATTACAGTCCACAGACAGCTCTTGTTAGCTGCTTCCATTTCATATGGTGTCACACTGGGCCCAGGGAACTTTGGGAAGACTTTACTCCTCCCACGCCATGTCCTGGATCTAGCTCCCAAGTGTGCCCGGATAGCGTGGGACCAAAATCTAGTGGCCTGGAAGCCCCATGAGGCCTAGACACTGAAGGTCATGCAGCTCTAGCCACAGGAAAGAGACCATTGTTTCCTGTGAGGCCAGCCAAGACTGGCTTGAAATGAGGCAATGGACAGAAAGCTGACCAAAGCTGCATGACACTTTCAGCCACCAGACTGCCGTCTTCTCTCCCAGGCCGCAGTATGTGGCATTTCCCCCCTTTCCCTTACAGGGATGGACAGTGGTTGCAGCCTTACAACAATTACCTGTCAGAACCTATGGGAAATAGGTGTAATCCTCTCCCATAGGCTTAGGAGCTGATTACACCCATGTACGTTACACAGTAGCCATGGGGACCTGATCCCGTATCATCACAAAAGTCGTCCTTGGCTCCGTGCCTGCTGTCTTGAGGGATTGTTGAGTGTTGCATGTGGAGAACTGACAGGAGAGCCCATGGCCTCTACAGTGGGCCGGAGCATGGGGGTGGGTGGCTGTAGGGTTCTGGCCTCTCCATGCTGCTCATCCCTTTCTGATGTTTCAGCCTCCAGTGTCACCACCTTCACTGGGGAGCCTAATGTCTGCCCGCGCTGCTCCAAGAGGGTCTATTTTGGTGAGTATTGCCTGGGTGACCTGCCTGCAGTGGGTCCTGTCTTGCTCTTGCTAGACTTGGACCTTGACGCAGTGCTGCTCAGGGAGGGAGCAGGAGACAATCCCTACCCCTCAAAAGCTGAGTCTTAAATGAAAAAAGTCAGTGAAAGATTGTCAGCCCTGGTCTCCAGCGGCTGGGACACAACTCAGCTGGGCATGATTAAGTGTGCTGCCTGAGCTCTGGAGCAGAGCTGGGAATAGAACCCACTTTATCTTAGTGTGGGCCTTTGCCCACAAGCTTTTGTTTGTGAGACTGCTGGGAGATTTGAAAGCTTTGGGATCATGGGGCAGGCTCTTGGGCTTGGGGATAGGGTCTGGATTTAGAAGATCAGCTGTTGCAAAGGGTTGTTTCCTATTTCTCTGGATGCTGTGCTGAGGGCCAGCCTTAAGCAGGGCCAGTATGGCCCATGGTGTGGGCCCTGCTGAGAGAGCAGTCCTTGCAGCCTCAGGACCAGATGCCTCAGTATGGACTATGTTTGCAGGGCTCTTCAACTCTCAGTTCCTAGGGCAGCTGCTTTCTGTGGCCCCTGCCCCCTCCTCTACTAGGATAGGGGAGCAAGGCCCTGTAGGAAGACGTTAAATGGGTTATGGCCACGGGGCCCCCACATTTTCTTTTTCCCTGGGCTGTGCAAATTCCAAGGCTGGCCCTGGTAGTGCTGTGGCATTCCCTTAAACCAGCTGGTAGCAGAAGTGCCAGCCTTTTCCTACAGAGGAGGAGAGACTGGGATGTTGAAATGTTGCCCGGTAGAGAGGGTGCTGTGTGGCCTGCCATCCCCAGGAATGTGAGCTCAACAGCCCCCTGGTCCTGATGGCAATTCCTAGCTTCCTCCTTGAGACCAGTGACTGGCAGCCAGCCTCACCTATGCCCCCATTGTGCCCAGCTGGACTGCTTGGCTGATGGCTGTGTCTCACTGCTTGGAGAGGCTTCCCCCCCCCCCCCCCAGCAGGAGGCAGGAGTGGTAACGTCATGCTGAAGGAGGCCTGGGCCTGCTCAGCTATGCCCATGCCCAGAAGGAGTCCAGTGCTCTTCCCAAAACAAGTTCTGTTTTTGTCTGTATTTCTAGCTGAGAAGGTGACTTCACTGGGCAAGGACTGGCACCGCCCCTGCCTGCGCTGTGAGCGTTGTGGGAAGACTCTCACCCCTGGGGGCCATGCTGAGGTAAGAGCCTGCTGCCTGCTTGGACTGGATTCTCTTCCCATGTGGGTCTCTTTGCTTCCCAGTGATCGAGGAATTTGATGTAATTCCTGAGCTTTTGGGGACCCCCTACTTAGGTGTCTTTCCTCCCCGGTGTGGTCCTGAAATAGCAGAACTTTAACACTAGGAATCATTGCCCATTGTTGGACCCCAGTCCCTGGAGACCAGGAGCAGGCAGGAAGAACCCAGGCAGAGTAACCGGTGGTGGTAGGAAGGGGGTGCTTCAGCGCTGGTTAAGAAGTGTGACCATCCTTCCAAGTAGGACCTCCCTACCTCTCAGAGGGGCCCAACTGGGGTAGGGGGCATACTCTGCTTTTAGCTGCAGGCCAGCTCCTGTCTTTGCCTCCTACAGTGAGAGCCTGTTCCCAGTACTTGCTGGAGCTCATTTCTCTGGAGGTCACTGCATTTGGCCCTACAAAGCTCAGGTGGCATCTGATGCCCAAAGACCCCCCAAAGTAGAATTATCCAACCTGGGTGTGCACTCTGGTAATTTAGGGTTTAAACCAAAGAGATGATAGCCCACTGGAGTCTGTGTTCAGCCTGTGTAGAGCCTAGACAGACAGGCCCTGCGTGTAGTTCTTGTGCATGCAGGCAGCTCCCACTCATCCCTCGCAAGCCTATAGTGAACACTGAGAGGGAAATTAAAAATTCAAAGCCAAAGCAATGCTATGGTCCCCCATGTGCCCCCACCCCACCCCTTCTCGTACAAGTGCACGGGTGGAGGATATCCCACCCCTGGTTTTGGTGGGCACCCACAGCCTCCCTTTCTTTCCAACCACCATACATCCCCCCCACCCAAACATCCCGCCTTTCCCACCTCAAGCATGGAAACAGGTTTTTTTCTCAATCAGTGATTACACAATGAAAACATTAATTTCACTTTTATCAAACATTTATTTTACATTAACATTAATTGTAAGTGCAATTTTTTGTAGGGTGATATTTTTTTTGGTCGGTTTCCTTATTATCCTCCCCCCCCCCCCAAGTCAGGCAGTGGCTCTGTAGAGAACAGAACAACATACTGAAATGAAGCACCTCCATTTGCACCCTTCCCCCACAGATCTGCCATGATTCCTATCCCCTCCCCAGATCCCCCAGCCAAGTCGGCCAGTGGCAGGCTCAGCTCTGCACTGCCTGGAAAGTCAGCTGGCTTGCATATTGGCATTCCACTGTAGTATGAGGATTGCAATCCTTGTCTGGACCAGGAATGGTGCAGGCAAGGTCTGATCCTCTGTGCATGGAATAGTCCAGGCAGGTCTCATGGCTAGATGAGATCCCTGAATGGTGCATGTCCTTGTTGCACTGGGCACTTATTGCTGGGGGATCAGTCTGCACCCATTGCAGTGGCAGTCCTGTAGCAAGGCAACAAGGAACGCCATTAGTTCCAACCACCCCACTTGCACCTTCCTGCCCTGGTGTTTCAGCTCCTGCCCACCCTTCCCATCTAATCGAACTGGCACCCTTGGAAGAATGAGCACCCAGCCTGGGTTGCTGCTGGGTGCTTGCTGTGGTGGGATCCCCAACGCATGTGGTTCTCTTTCCACAATCACTGCCCACCAGGGTGCCTTTCCTTCCCTCCCTCTGCTGTGTCCTGTGGATTCTCCAGCGCTTTCCTGGCAACCTGTTGAACACATTAAAGGAAGAAAAACACATAATTAGATAGCAATAAATGGAAGTCTTCATCATGCAGGTGTGTAAGTGTAGCTTCCTCCTCCCCCCCCCCCCCCCCCCCCCTGGCCAGGTGCATTAACTGTAGACGTTGCTCCAGAGAAGGCAATATGTTCTGAAGAGCGAGCATTGGGCACTGGAGGAGATGGGACGACAACATGTCTGAATTTTGGCATGCGTTGGGCTTTTAAGGTGCCAGCAAGTGTGGACAGAGGGCTCCTTGGAACTCTTTAGGCTCTTCACCCGTGACTATGGTGTTGGCAGACCTGTATGCACACAAGGCTGCACACAACCTAATTGATGGGACTTGGGCGCACATTCGCTCCCATTCACCTGCACAGGGGGCTTCACTTACCCTGAGACTCAGCTGTGAGTGGGGGCTGCATGTCTGGTAGGTGGGGGCAGACACCTAATAAACGGGCAGGTGGACACCCACCTGGTGTGGGTGATGTGGGCTAACGTCTCATTTGTTAATACCCTTAGGGGTACCTCTGTGGCAAGCCCTCCACAGTAGCTATGCCCTGCTTGCCACCCTCAACCCTGCGCATAAAATGCTTGGAGGCTGCCCTGGAACAGTCCCAGCTTCCTTGTCCACTCTGTTTAAAAAACAAATTGTAACTTGTCTGTTTTGATGTGACTATCATTGTGTCTGGCATGTGAGAGTGGAGAGGGGACACAGGGCCCCCTAGTGGCCAGAAATCCTTACTGCTGGTGATCTCCAGCACTGTTGGTGGCAGTGCTGCTGCTACTGCTGGAGGTGAAGCTAAAATTCCAAACTCTGCCTCCCTCTCCAGACCCCTGAGCTTACTTCATGAAATTCACTGATTGTGCAGCAGCTTCTTTCTCTGGGATGCTGCCCTAGAGATGGCCAGTTCTTCTGATGCTTCAGGACCAGTGTGGAGGGCTCAGTCTGGCACTCGTGTCTGCGTTTGCACTCGATTACAGGGAGCCTCATTCTCCCGGGTTGGAATGACAGCACCCCAGTATGGGCCGACAGAAGGGCCAAAGCGATGCAGAGTTTGGGCCTAGAGGGTTCTGCTCACCCAGGAGTGTCTGGACTTCAGTAACAAGTGGTCTCTCCAGCTCGCCGCCTCCGATGATGGGGGCAGCCTTGCACCAGCGAGCCTGCAGGGGGATGTTCCAGCTCTACACTCCAGACAGTTTCATAGCCTGAAACCAAGAGTTCCTTGCCCCTTAATTGGTTTCCCAAGGGAGGGGTGGGAGGACAATACTCAGTGTAAGTCTCTGGGATTTTTTATTATTATTTATTTATTTTGCAAAAGGGGCCCTATCTCCCCTCCATTTGCTGGGTGTCTCTACATGCAACACTTGCCACTGTGCCAGATACCTAACACAGGGACAAACGTTTTGTTTGTTCACTCAAACCCAGGACTAAGCCATGGAGTGAGGACGGGTCTGTGGGGGTTGCTACCTGGAACACAAGGATATAAAGAGCTGCCCGAGTCCGACCAATGATCCTTCTTATCGTATCAGAGGAATTCTTCAGGAGACCCACGGGGCAGCCAAAAACATGATACAAAATCCATGTCTAGTCAATGACGCTCCCTCCCCACCATCCTTTTGGGTGTTCATCTGCCAGATTCCCCTAGAGACATAGGAAGTTTGAGATGTCAGTTCCTGTCTGTGATTAATCCTGTATATTCCTAGGTTCACTTTGTGCTTGGCAGTTCCACTGTGGCTTCTCTGGGAAGCCTGATTTCCCTATTTATCCTACCTCCCCCTAGTGGCTAGAGTTCATGGAGTAGCTTGGACATGTGGTCAAACTGCTCCATGTCGGGATTACACCGCCAGTACTGCCGCGGAGCACGTTTGTCTTGTTGGGTACTATGTGTAGAGACACCCAGTTGTTATGAATCTTTGGCTCCTTATTTATACCTGGGCCTTGTGTACCTCTGACCAGTTTGGCTGTACTTAGCCTGCAGAAATAGAGTTAAATGAGAGACGTGTGTGCCCCCCCTTTTCATTCCATAGGAAAGAGGCGAAGAAGGATTGTGCTGAGAGTTGGGAAGAGCCCATTATGATTCCAGAGGGGCAGGGAGAAACCCCCTGCTGAGTCACTGGAAGTAGAGAGCCACCCCAGGAATGAAATCTAGGGCAGAGTGTTGGTGAGAGGGAGGCATGGGTATTTGGGAGTGTTGGCACAGGAGATACCTCAAGGGAAGGAGAGAGCACATGCTAGTTCAGCAGGGATAGAGCAAGACAGGATGGAGGGGTTTTTGAGAGCAAAGGGCTCATTTGAGGGCAAATTAACATGTTTGTAGGGTGGGGTAGCAGTTGAAAGGGCTGTATGGGACACAGCTCTGTTGGCAAGGAGTACTGTTGAGCAAGGTAGAGCAGAGTGGGCAGGGCTGTCTGAGGACATGGGACTCCTTTAGCAGGGACTGGTAGAAAGCAAGGTGGGGAAGCATTGACTGGCATGCAGGAGCATGTAGGGCTATGGGTGTTGTGGCAGCAGGGCTTTACCTGTAGTGAGGAGGGTGTGCCACCGCCAGTTTTAGAGAATTAGCTGCACTCCACTACTACACTAAACTCCCACACAACTACAGCCAGTTTAGCAAACTGGGTCTCATCCTTAGGGGGGTCTTTAAAGTCTGGCCACCTCCTTCCCTTACAGCCAGCTCGCATCCTCCTGTTTGGGGTTTCTCCCAGGAAGTCTGGGTCCCCAGCAATAAACTAATAGACAAAGTCCCTCCTGGGCACAAAATAAAGATGGATCCCACCCTAGCCTTGTGGATCCCTCACTGCAGTCTCTAGCGGGACTCAGGTTTGGGTCTCCCTCCTGCAGTGTGCTGGTAGGCTTCTTTCAGCAACCTAGTTTCCTAAGAGCTTCTGGGCAAGGCTTGTTCTTCAGCCCCACAATGCGGGGGTTCCAGTAGAACAATTCCCTGCTCAGTCCAGCCTAACCTACACCCCCTCCTTGCACTGGACTCTTCAGTCTCTTATAGCCAGCTGCACTCTGTTCACACAGCTGCATCTGCCTGACTCCCATTATCACAGAGCAGCTTGACTTTTTTTTAAAGGATCAGTAGCTGATTCCATTCTTCACTCAAACGTTGGGGGAAAGACAGGTTCTTCTGTGACCCCGTCACGTGTAGGGAGACCACACCCCTTGGGAAGGAAGGGCTAGGCAGGCAGCAGGCACTAGGGTGGCTTGGTTTCTGCCACATGCTGCTGCTGCCCTTGCAGTTCCAGTGTTTGTGTATGATCCGCATGTACTTTCTGCCTTGCCCAGAGTGACTGGAAAGTGCTGGATGCAGCACTATGCTCTCTATTGGTCGACAAGCTATGGAAAACATTAATTTAACTTAACTGTAGCAAGTCAACAAGGAAAGCTAGTAGTTCAGACCACCCCACGCCCACTCTTCCTGCCCTATCTAACAGGCACCCTTGGGCAAATGAGCACAAGTGAAGGGAAACTTTAATAACCTAACCTGCTAACCTCCTGATACCTGCAGTGGTGCTGAGAAGGGAGGAGGAGGGATAAAGAGGAGACAGCCTTGTTACCTGTGCGTGCATCTGTCCCCAGCCTTGCTTGTCTGCTGTGTATGACATGACAGAGGACACTCTACAGTGCTCTGGGCCCATTCAGTGTTGTAACAGTGCTGTTGCTGCAGGAACTCCATGGGGCACTGAGATAGGCGAATATGGTTGTGTCTAGGGCAGGGTGAGGAGCAGGAGAGCTACCTCTGCTTAGGTCTGGCTTTGCCTCTGACTCTCTGGTTCTTGCTGATGTGTTCTTCTCCTCTTGCCCCCTCAGCACGATGGGCAGCCATACTGCCACAAGCCTTGCTATGGGATTCTCTTTGGGCCGAAGGGTGAGTGCACTGCTAGTGGCAGGAGGGGGAGGGCTGGTCACTAGTTCCTAAGAGAGGAGGTCATTTCGGGGTAGGAGATGGGAGAAGGGATGTACCTAACATAAACCCCTAACAGGACCAGAGATTTGGCAGAAGGGCTTTGAGGGTGGAGGGTGAGGGGAAGTTAATGGATTGGGGCAGGAGCCTGGAGTGTGTGTTGAGGGTGTCACTAGCAACTTGGGAGGCAGCAGAATTAAGGGTCCCAGGAAGTTGGTTGGGGAAGGGATCAGGCTGGGCAAGTTGTCAGGGCCCCAGGGACTTGACAGGAGAGAGGGCCTGGGGACTCTGAAAACAGTGGTGTAACTTTAGGATGAAATTTGTGAAGGCTACTCAGTCTCCTTGACCCACATAAGCTCTGCCCCTATGGCCCTGGAACTATGGTTCTGGCTGGGGACTCTTGAGGGCAGTTCTGTGGGACCACTGGCACTTCTCTCTCTCCCCTGTGGGTGTCCATGTAGCTGACTTCCCTGTCTTGCTGTTCCCTCACAGTGACACTGTTCTATTGCAGGAGTGAACACCGGAGGCGTTGGAAGCTATATCTATGATAAAGACCCTGAAGCGAAGGACCAGCCCTAAGGGGGCACTGCCCCGCCTACCCACCCTGCTCTGGCCACTTGCCCAGCATCCTCTACTAACATCTCCTGCGTGTCACAATACACTGGTGCAGTCCCATGGCGTCTGGCTGTGGTGCTGCGCTCACTCTGCTGCCTGCATTCTGGGTGGGGGTGGCACTGTGCTGCCTGCTCAATTTTATACTGTAGTCTCGATGATAAGCTTTGGTGTTTAAGAACAGTATTACAGTGTGGGTCTGGTCACTTCTGATGGGCCTGCCTTGACTCAACCCTCCATGGGTCCCCATCGCTCCTCGCAGGGTCTGAGCCAGCCATAGCAAGATTTCCTCAGGCAGACATCACAACTGCCACTATTCATACCAGCCTCTTCTTAGCTGGTGTTTGGGGATTGAGCTTGCTCAGGTGGCCTCTTGCAATCCCTGGACCAGCAGCAGGCCGGGCTGGCTCTAGCTGTCCTTGGTACCATGCTGTCTGTGCCCTGTAGCGGCTCTGTGCTGAGGTGGGATTTGGTGGC
Source organism: Sphenodon punctatus (assembly GCA_003113815.1). NCBI lineage: Eukaryota > Metazoa > Chordata > Lepidosauria > Sphenodontia > Sphenodontidae > Sphenodon > Sphenodon punctatus. The sequence goes on from QEPC01006021.1 coordinate 163,223, forward strand.
TGTGTACCAGACAGAAGGGACTGTGTCACTGGCAGCTGGGCAGTTTTACTTGGTTCCCCCAGACTCCTGGATTGCAGCATACAGGCCTGGGGATATCACACTGGCCTCATGTGCCAGGAGCCTGGGGGAGCCAAGTAAAATTCAGCTAAAGACCAAACCATTTAGATAGTAAGGACTAGTGTCAGCCATCCTTGCGTGAGCCTGGCATCTGAATTTGCCTAAACTAAGCAACCACGTGGAATGTCCAGTCTCTAGCCTGAAAGCGTTGGAATTGGGGGTGGGTAGGATTTTCAGCCTCCCCTTGGCGATACAAGTAATTGCTTGGACAGGTGCTGTTTGGGACCATGGCAATTACTCTAGGGTCCATTCACCCATCAGCCTATGAAGCTGTGTACACACCACACACACGCACTCGCTCACTCTCACTATGGTGCTGCCTTCACGATTATGTGTCTACCCCAAAGCTGTAGCAGGGAGGCAGTGCTGCGCACGAGATGCTAGGAAGAGCTGAACCAGCTGCCAGTGAGTGCCATATTCCCAACAAAGGTTGTGTTCATTCCTACCATTTGGAATTCTGATAGTCAGGTTGCAAGCATGGTGAGCGTGGGCCCTCCAAGTAATGTTGAGTAGGGGGGTCACTGGGACATGAGGCCTCCAAGGGCTGTGTGTGAAGTAAGTGCTAGACTTGCTCAGAAGCTTGCATTCCTAAGGTGCCCTAGCAAGCTTGGGAGGAGGGGGGGCAGAGAAGGAAGGCGGGAGCTGTAGTAGAGGAATAGGCCAAGTGGTGGGGCAGGATTTTCTCCTCTTTGCCAAAAGGGACCTTAATGTTTTAAAGGCTAACAAGCTGCCAAGGACTCTTGGGAGAGTTGGGCCCTGTTGGGAGAGTGGCTAAAGACCTGTGGAGGTTTTGGCTCTAGGAAGTTGGGGTAACTGGTCTTTGAAGAACCCAGCCATGGTGTGTGTTTCTCCAAGTGTTTATGATGTTGTTTGAGTGTATTTATAAGCGGATCTCAATGTGCTTTCTGCTTTGGGAAATGACATGCACTTCTTGCATAACCACCCCAGCGCAATGGCACAAGCAGCTAGGAGCAGTGGGCACAGCCAGCACCTGCCAAGAGTGGAATGGAAGTAAAACATCCCAGGCACACCCTGTTCCTCCACCCTCTGCCTCTGCACGGTCATGCTAGTGCTGCACTCTGGGCTGGCTCTGTCACACCAGAAAGTGTCCCAAACCAGCTCTTTGCTGTTAATAAAGGTTTTGAGAAAATGAGTTGTCAGATCTGAGTCTTCATGATGGGAAAGGGGGACCTGGTCTGGGGTGAGGAGGCATGATATCCCATATAAATCATGTGGCAAGCTATGCTCAGTCGCCATCAGAGCCAGATGCTTTTTTCCCCTTGGAGGTGACCTGCAGAATGAGCTGGGGTGCCCCACACATTATATTGCAGTGGCTTACCTAGACCAGTCTGTTGTTTTGCTACCTTGGATAAAATAAATTTCCACCCCAGGAACTGTGAAGTCAATCCATCCAAGTAGCCCTAACTGGCTCCTCTCCTGGGGTGTGTGCAAGGTGTGCCCAGCAAGACAGCAACATGCTGCTCTCCATAATGCTCCCCATTGGGTGAGAGCACTGAAACAGAAGTTACATGCTGTAGCGTTGGCCTAAGACTGAGGGCTTGTGCAAAGACGGAGGAAGGGCAGCAACAGTAACAGTGCTGCACCAAACTGCTTGGGAAGAACTGGGTAATGCCAGTGCTGTTGGTCATGGTCACACCCAGTGCCATCCTTAGAAGACCACTGGAAACTAGACTGGTGAGCCTTGCATCAGTGCTGGGCAAACTGGTGGAGACAGTTGTGGGGAACAGAATTATCAGGTATATTGATAAACATGACATAGTGAGGAAGAGCCAATATGGTTTTAGCAAAGAGAAATCATGCCTCACTAATCTATTAGAATTCTTTGAGCGTGTCATCAAATGTGGATAAGAGCGATCCAGTTGATATAGCATATCTGAATTTTTAGGAAGCGTTTGATAAGGTCCTGCTGGAGAGACTTGAAACAAACTCATGGACTAGGAGACTGTCCTGTCATGGATTGGTAACTGGTTCAAGAATAGGAAACAAAGAGTAGGACTAGTCAGTTTTCACAATGGAGAGAAGTAAATAGTTTGGTGCCCCAGGGGTTGTACTGGGACAGTTGTTATTTGATCATTAATGTTCTAGAAAAGGGAGTAAAGTGTGAGGTGACCAGATTTGTAGATGAAACGTAAGTTATTCAAGAGGGTTAAGATTGGGATGGACGGGAATTACAGGAGGATTTTGCAGGTCTGTGACTGGGCAACTAAATGGCAGCTGAAATTCAACATTGACAAGTGCAAAGCAATGCACATAGGGGAAAATAATCCTAACATATGCGGTGCTGGGTTCTAAATTAGGTGTTGCCACTCAGGAAAGGGATTTTGGAGTCACTGTGACAATACATTGGAAACCTTAGGCAGACAATGTTGGAAGTAGTTTGGAAAGAAAATAAAATGGAAAATATAATGCTGTTGTATAAATCTAAAGTGCGGTTATACATTGAATGATGTGTGCAGTTCTAGTTGTCCCATCTCAAAAACCATATAGTAGAACTGGAAAAGGTCCAGAAAAGAGCAACAAAAATGATCACAGGTACAGAATGGCTTGTGTACAAGGAGGGAGGCTCAACAGGTATGGACTTGTCTGTTTGGAGAAGAGACAACTGAGGGGGCATATAATAGCTTGTAAAATTATGAGTGGTGTGGGACAAGTTAATAGGGAGTTATTTACCCTCTCAAATAGCCCTACAATTAGGGGGACGCTCCATGAAACTAACCGGCAGAAAAATTAAAAACATGATGTCTTCACTCAAGGCAGAATTAACTTGTGGAATTTGTTGCTAGAGGATGTGGGCAAGGCCAGTGGCATAGGTAAGTTTTAAAAGGGACTGGATATGTTCTTGGAAGAGAGATCTATTAATGGATATTAGCCAAGTAGGTTGGGGGAATGTAACCTCTTAGGCCACTTTCAGACCCCCTTCCCCCGCCCTCCCGGGTGCATATTTTGGCTGCGGGAGGGATGTACAGCCAGGATATGCGTGGGGATTGGTTGGTCTGAAAGGCCCCCTCTCCCCGTGCGGCTTTGCCAACAGACGCACAGGGATGCAGAGCTGGATTTTCTGCTTTGCATCCCTGAACGTATGTGTGTGTCGGACCAGCCGATCCCTGCGCATATCCTGGCTGTGCACTGTCTCTTATACACATCTAGATGTGTATAAGAGACAGCAGGGATGCAGAGCTGGATTTTCTGCTTTGCATCCCTGCGCGTGTCTGCTGGCAAAGCTGGGGGGGGGGGGGGGGGCGGCCTTTCAGACCAGCCAATCCCCGTGCATATGCTGACTGTGCATTCCCTCCCCCAGCCAGAATATGCACCGGGGGAAAGTCTGAAAGTTGCCTTACTGTTGGGAGCTGGGAGTGAACAGTAGGAAATGGATCACTCCATTATGACTTGTCCAAGGTGACCAAGATTGGCAATTGCTGGAAACAGGATGCTGGGCTTGATGGACCATTGGTCTGACCCAGTATGGCACATCTTATGTTCTTATGGCACTGCAGCAGTTGCAAAGCAGCCCCTAGGCACTGGAAACTCTGACGTGGTTACTTTGTTGAGATCAAGGACACCTTTTCTACCAGACCAATGAAATACCAAAGCCCAAACTTTCTCTAATCCTGGTGCTGAGGGAAGGGTGGGGAGGAGAATCTGTATGAGGGAACAACATGAGGGGCGTGCAACTTTATGAACAACAAAAAGGTTCAAAAACTTTCATTTTAAAGAAATTTGTGGGGTTTTTGGTGTGTCCTATCAACTGTTTGGATTTCTCAAAAAAAGGTGAAATTGTTTGGATTTGTTTTCCTGCCTAGTTAGTGTGTGTTCTTTGCATTTGTAACCAGCCCCCTTGTAGCTGCACAAGATATGGCGAAGGCCTTTTACCCACCCTCACTGTACCTGGGCCTCCATGCTGTCTGGTTCTTAGCCTGTGTGTTCTTTCAACCTCTCCCTGTTGAGAGCGGCCCAAGAGGATCAGCATCTAAGTAACAATCTAGCCCCCTGGTTACCAGTGGAGCCAGTAGTTCATTCAATTCTGCCTTTTGTTTTCTCCACTGTTAAAGGCAAAACAGCCAGCTCTTTGCTGAGGGGTCTGCTATGGCTGGGGTCACTTGCTTCTCTTGTAGGTATGGGGTGTTTTCTCCTGGCGGGTGGGGGTACTCAAAAGCTGAAGGTATTTGGAGAGTGGGAGGTGGTAACATGGATTCCTGAAAAGAGCACCTTCAAGACGCCCCAGGAGTCTTGGCACAAGGAACATACAGCAGCTTATACCTTACTGTGTTTGACAAGCACCCTATGGGTGGGTAGGTGTGCGGACCTGTGACTTAAGCTGTTGAAATAATCATTTTAGTGTTATACTCTCTCATTCCTCCCGTGCCAAATGATGCTTGGAACGCTTCACAAAATGAAAACAATAAAATGCAATAGAACTATCTAAAATCTATTTTAAAGGGGGAGGGCAAAATATATTAAAGGGAATGTATTTTGAGTATTGTGTGCAGTTCTGGTCGCCCTATCTCAAAAAAGATATAGTAGAAATAGAAAAGGCACAGAGAAGGGCAACAAAAATAAGAGGTATGGAACAGCTCCTCTCGAAAGAGAGGCTGGATAGGTTGAAGCTCGTCTTCAGCTTGGAGAAGAAACGGGTTATGATAGAAGCTTATAAAATTATGAGTGGTGTGGAACAAGTTAACAAGGAACAGTTATTTATCCTCAAATAGTACTAGAACTAGGGGACACTCCATGAAACTTACAAGTAGCAGATTTAAAACGAAGTATTTTTTCACTCGATGCACAATTGAGTTGTGGAATTTGTTGCCAGAACATGTGCTCAAGGCCAGTAGTATAGCTGGGTTTATACAAAAAGGATTGGACAAGTTTCTGGAGGATAGATCCATTAGCAGCTATTATTTATTATTTTAAGTTTTACCCCGCCCTACCTGCCAAAAGCAGGTAGCCAGGGAACCTGGCTATTAGCCAGATATATTGGAGGAATGTAACCTCATAGGGTGCTTGCTGATGTAATGTTACAGGAGGGGGGCAGGGTACTTCCATTAGCAAAACTAACAAGAGGGGGATCAGGTGAGTCCCCAGTCATGTACACAGGGACTCTATAGTTATTTTCCCCTACTCCTTTTGAAATGGATAACATGATGCAGGGCTTGAAATCCAGCCCTGAATCGCATTATTGATTTTAACAGGAGAAGGGGAAAATAACTATAGAATCTTTGTGCCCACGACTGGAGCTCATGTGATCACCTTCTCATTAGCTTTATTAATGGCAGTCCCCCCCCTCCCCCCGCCCTCCTGTACTGTTGGCAAGCACCCTTACCGTTAGGAGCTGGATGTAAACGGAATGGATCACTCCATTATGACCTTTTGGGTACTTCTGCCAAGTCACCGGGATTGGCCACTGTTGGAGACAGGTGCTGGGCTTGATGCATCATTGGTTGGTCTGACCCTGTATGGCACTGCTTATGTTCTTACGAATCAATAGTGCATTCTCTACAGGCATCTGCAGAAGAAAAGTGTCTTCAGGGTGTTTTTTTTAGGAGGGAGCTAGTTCTACACTAAGGAGCCTGACACCGTCACGGCGCAATTGTCTGACAACATATGGTGGGATCTCCAAACAGTGGTTGCTATCTGAGCACAGCCAGCCAGAAGGGTGAGGTTTGAGGAGCCAGGGTCTATATAATTCAGTGCCCTGAAAGTAGGGTTGCCACTATATGTATATTTTTCCAGGCCACTTATGAAAAATACATGTTGCAGGGCCTGTACTGGCACCAATGCAGGCCCTGCAACATGTATTTTTCATAAGGGCCCTGGAAAAATGTACATACGGTGGCAACCCTGCCTGAAAGACATTGCACATTAGTAAAGCCAGGGCTCATTCTCCAAGAGACATACAAACTGATGAGGAGGTGCTATGGGTCATGGAAAGCAATCACAGGCGCTTTGTGTGAGTGTGTGTTATCCCTACAGCAAAGCACCTGCTTGGAACGTGTGCTCTCTTTAGTGCTGATACCATAACTCTTCAGCTCTGTGCATTCCAAGGCAATAAGCAAAAGAACAAGGCTCCCCTGTGCTCAGGTCTGAAAGCCCACCCATGAGCCAAGATGAAAACCTGATTCCTTGCAGTCATCTGCAGTGATGGATAGGCTTCTGCAGTACAAACCGCACTATGGAGTGTTTGCTGGGAGCTTCAGGGTCTTCAGCCCATGTGTTCCGAGAGGGAGGGGTGTGGACTGTGGAGCAGAACAAGGCAGCTTGGTTTGTGTGGAGCCCCAAGTGAATCCCCCACTTCTGGCTGTGTGACTTCTTACTCAAATCTCACATGGTTGGGCTAGGAGCTGGCTCAGAGCTGTAGGATCTGGAGGAGTTGATTCATCTCATGGGCAGAAAGCTTTCACAAGGGATTTGCTTTGCCCAAATATCTGAAGTCAAATACTGGGGAAGACTGATGCTTGGGAATGGTAATATTCTCTAAGGAAAGGCTTCAGTGGGACACAAAGAATAATCAGTAGGTTCTGCTACCTTTGGTCAGGAAAACTGCAGGAATGCCATGCTGCCACTGTGACGGAGGTGTGCTTGCATCTCTTCCACATCCAGCATGGAGCCGAGAGGACAAACTGTGTGTCTGCTCTTCCCCCCCCCCCCCCAAAAAAAAAAATCTGGGCATGCCAATGAGATCCCCTCCAGCAGCACACAAGTGGTATATGTATCCCAAATCCCAAGTGAATGCATCTGAAGGCATATTCTCACATACTGCTAAATCAAATTAATAAATCCTTAACTCACTTGTATTTCAGTATCATTTGGGAGCAGGAATAATGAGTACATACTTCACTTTCTAAGCTGAGGTACGTTGTTAAGTGAATCCTTTCTGTGTTTGACTGGTGAACACGTTATACAAACCATTGCCAGGTTGCAGCACCTAACACCTCTCAGCCATGAACTCTAAGGTTCGTCTTGGACACTCTACCTTCTGCTTCCCAGAGTGCATTGCGTGCGAGGCATGAAGGGATGTGTCATTTTGAATACTTTTGTGATATTACTGGGGGCCAATTGTAGCAGTACTAAATTGATTTACATGTCTAGTGTGAACGATAGCAATATTAGGTAGTAAAGCCTGAAAAAAAGACCTTGGCTTTGTTAAATCAGTTTTGTTTAATTTTAGTTATTTAAATTTATACCTCACTCTTCCCCTTTGTACATGTGAATGTGGCGTTGGTTGCCACATCTGCTCCACATCCCAATGTCCACATTGCTAAGAGAAAGGGAAAGAGAGAGAGGTGAGATGGGAGAATGGTTTAGAGCAGGAGTGTGGGGAACCTTTCCCCTCGCGGGAGCCACTTTGAAAATTTGTAAAAACTCTGAGGGTCGCATAGAAGTTGGGGGTGGGGGTACTTAAGAAAAGGAGGGCACAGATCATGGATGTGTGCCATGGATCTGTCTCCTATGCCTGTGTGCACGGCCTCATCTCTGCTCCCTTGCTTTGAGTTGAGTATTTCAGTGGTTAGAGATGGGAAAGGGCCACATAAAAGCTTGCCACAGGTTGCATTTGGCCCCGGGCTGGAGGTTACCAATCTGGCCAGAGCAGATAGTTCTTCATACCTCAAGCACAGTGTGGGCCCTGGCAGGGTGGGCAGAAGGGGAAGAGGGACACTGTGATCTTTTGCCCCCAGCAGCCATGGCAGCGCTCATCCCCTGCAGGTGAGCGAGGCTCCGCCCCCAGAAGCCCCTGGGAGGGCTCCACACCACAGCCACAGGCCAAAGGTGCACGCCCGCCCCCAGCAGCCATTGCAGCGCTCA
>QEPC01006022.1:5073-22445 GCA_003113815.1 Sphenodon punctatus
GGTGTTCCGCCATGGTGGGTGGAGGTGTGTGTCCCTTTACATGGACATACTCCCACTTCCACCCATCTCCAAGCACGGGGCCTCCTCCGGTTTTCCGGATGACCCCGTGGGTGGAGTGGGGTTGGCGATGGGTGCTTTACATGGACATACTCCCACTTCCACCCATCTCCAAGCACGGGGCCTCCTCCGGTTTTCCGGATGACCCCGTGGGTGGAGAGGGGTTGGCGATGGGTGTGTGCCAGGAGCACACACGCACAAACACCCACCCCCCACCCACTGCCAGCCCGTTTCTACAACTGCACACCCACCGGAACACACAGTGGTGGGTGAGGCCGTCCATGTGAAAATGGCCTTAATTATTAGTAATTTCATTAAACATCATAGCTAGTTGTTTTCCTAAGCAAACAAAACTCGTCCACTATGTTTCATATTCCTTAGTTTTGTTATTTCTGCGTGCTACAAGATCTAGAAATCCCAGACAGTCAAAATTTGAGCTCTACACTTTACCAAGGACAGTCAAGTTAATTTTATTTGCAAAGGCAAAGGCCATCAGAAAACAATACAAAGACAAACAAATATTAAACAATATACCAAAAAATTCCACAGTAAACACAAAAGGAAGGAAAAAAAGATTTTAGAGATTACAGCTGTTCATAGTAGCAAGTCTGGTTTTCATTACAGCAGTCAGAAATGTACCCATGTGAACCATAACATCCCAGTCCTGGCCAGAAAGCAAAAAAGTCAATAATTCCGGCTTGATTGGGCAGATTAAAATTTTGAGTAATAGGGGTTAGATACAATGTACGAGGACCTAGATACAGATGGCAATTAAATATCATATGAGGAAGAGATTCAATCTTGTTTAAATTACAGGCCTTACAGATCCTAAAGTCATAGGGTATCCCCTTAACTCTACCCTCAGAAACCTTGGAAGGGAGAAGATTGAACCGGGCAAGAGTAAAAGCCCTCCTCTGGGGTCAGGATAAGGATGAACTTAAATATTGAGGGCCTTGAGGGGCCACCTGGAATGAATTATACAAAAGGGGAAATCTTTTGTGAGCTGATCGTTGCAGACAGGAGCTGTCCCTCCTGTTCACAGATGCACCACTTTATAAGGGCTAAAGCACCAGCCATCAGGAGAAACAGCAACGCATCCTTGGCAAATCCCAAACGAGAGATAAGGCCTGACACATTACTAGCCTAGGAGTTCTTACAAGCGAGATTAAAATTGTCCAAAAACAAAGAGCCCGGAGCTGACAAAGAAACCTGAAGTCATAACTTTAGGACGGCCACCGGAATCAGAGAGGACAATGACGTAAGTCCAGATTTGGCCCTCAAAAGGCCAACAAGTGTGTTCTTAGCAGCTAACAGAACAAAACAAATTCAAACCTTGTCCAGTTTCTTTAGAAGAAAAGGGCCCCAAATTGGAGAACCATAAAGTAATTGGGGGAGCACCTTGGCCTGAAATAGACTTAATTCTGGGGTAACCGCCCACCCTTACTAGAATAGAAGCTTAAGATCCCATTTACAGTAGAGTTAGCTGTTTGAATGGCCGCTTCACAGTGAGCCAACTATGAGGCAGATTGGGTGAACACAATACCTAGGTACTTGAAGTTTTTGACCTGCGCAATTAAATGATTGTTCATGCGCCAACTGCATCAAGACGATCGTTGTCCTAACAGTAGAGATGGGAATTTCGGTTTCGGATAAAACCAAAAGTACAGAAAATGGCCATTTCGGATTAATCCGACATGTCGGTTATTTTTTGGTTTTGGTACTATCGGATCTTTTACATTGATTTTTGTACTGAATTTTTAACATTGCGGTTTGTCCCCAATTGAAAAACCGCAATGTTAAAAATCTTGTACAAAAAGCAATGCAAATGATTCGATAATACCGAAACTGAAAAAGAACCGAAATACATGAGAACCAAAACTGAAATTGACTGAAACCTAAATTTTGCCCAGAGTCCCATTCCTACCTAATACCATTACTTTGGTCTTACTGAAATTAATCTCCAGCAACTCCTCCCGGCAGTAATCATAGAAGCACTGCATCAGGTGCTGAAGTCCGAAAGGAGTTTGGGACATAAGAATAGAGTTGTCGGCATAAAGGAGAAGCAGGAAATAAGTAACACCTAGTTTACGTGGGTGGTGAGCGGGGTTATTTACGTAGGCGACTGCATCATTATTATATATATTGAACAATAGTGGTGCCAAAAGGCACCCCTGTCTAACTTCTTGGGTAATAGGAATAGAGTGGGACAGTTGGCCAGAACAATTGATCCTAACCTGAGTAGAGAATTTCATATGTAATGCAATCATTAGATACAGTAGTCTAGGATCAATATTTGTGTGAGAAAGTTTCAGCCACAAGCACTCCCGATTTACAGAGTCGAAAGCGGCTCATAAATCAATGAAGCATAAATACAGGGAGGATTGGTTAGCAGAACAGACATATTTAGAAATTAGCTGGTTTAACAGATAGACATGATATAAAGTGGAGGCACCTTTCCTAAATCCACCTGCTCCCAGGCAATAACTTTGTTGCTGTCAGCCCATAACTGTAGGTGACCTAACAAAAGTTTAGAATAAACTTTTCCTATAATGTCCAGCAAGCTTATTGTTTGATAATTTCCAGGTGTACTAGACGTCACCCTTTTTGAAGATGGGCACTATTATACTTTTCACCCCCCCTGGGGATCAAACCTGTTTCATTAGGGCCGCCAGAGTGTTGCTCCACTAGGCCAAATTTGTCTTAAGAAGAGTGGCAGGTATAAAGTCACCCCCAGGTGCCTTATTTGCCTTAAGATAGTGTATCCAAAGAACAACCTCCTCTGGTGAAACTAGGGGCCAACTAAGGAGACAGGTCAAAGCTGGAGTTACAAGCTGAGCTGGGAGTGGAGCCAATGGTGCATTAATGCCATTGTTAAAATGGGATTCCCATCTTGAAGTTCCTATATCTGAGGTGGGAGAAAGGTTTACTAAAAAACTGGATTTATTTATCAGTTGCCAGAAGGCAGTTGAATTCTTTTCCCTTGCCACCATTTCCAATTCTAACCAGGAGTTCATAACGTACTCTTGTCTTTTTATTTTTAAGGAAGGCTTTGTATTCTTTTCTAAAAGAGAAACACTGACTAGAGAAAGACCCCCTCCTGGATCCCCTCCCAGAATGGACCAAACTTTTCAGGTGTCTTTTGGCTGCTCAACACTCATGGTCAAACCATGAAGGTGAATGCCACTTACTTCTACATGCAGACCTTGAGGAAGAGACCAGATATGGACATAGTTGGTCCACTAGTCATTCAAAGCCTTCTATGGCTTTGACATTATTAGAAGACAGAATAACATATGTCAATTCTAACAAAGGGGTAGAAGTAAGAAACTGGCCATTGGCCAATGGCCAGTTCCAAATCAGGGGTCCATTTGGTTTGGCAACAAAATGTTTCTGGAAAAGGATTTTGTTCATCTGGTAGAGAGGACAGAATTTCATCTGGCAGGGGCCGATCCAGGACCCGAAGGGTGAGGTGGTCCTGCAGGTAGGCAGGGCCCAAGCCGTTTAGGGCCTTAAAGGTCAACATCTACACCTTGAAATGGACCCGGAAAACTATCGGAAGCCAGTGCAGAGAGTGAAGCACTGATGTAATGTGCTCGCGTCGGTCTGTCCCAGTCAGGAGATGGGCCGCCGCATTCTGCACTAGCTTCAGTTTCCGAACCAGCCCCAAGGGTAGCCCCACATAGAGTGTGTTACAGTAGTCCAGTCTCGAGGTAATAAAAACATGGATGACTGTGGCCAGATCCGAGTCTGAGACATACAGCCTAAGCTGACGCACCAGATGTAACTGGCAAAATGCCCCTTTTGCCACAGCTGCCACCTGGACATCCAGGTGGAGCTGTGGATCCAGGAGCACCCCCAGACTCCTGACCTGAGAAATCAAGGGAGGATGGACCTCATCAATGATGGGGGCCATCGCTCCCTTGACTTTCCCCACAACCATCACCTCTGTCTTGTCACAATTTAATTTCAGGCAGCTTGCCCTCATCCAATCCCCCACAGCTGACAAACACCTGTTAAGCACCGAGACTTCCAGGCTTGAGTCAGATGAAAATGAGGGATATAGCTGGGTGTCATTAGCATATTGATGACACCTCAACCCTAACTCCCTGACAACCTCCCCCAAAAGCTGCATGTACACATTGAACAAGAGAGGGGATAGAATGGAACCCTGCAGAACCCCATACATGAGGCCCCGGGTGGAAGATGAGAACTCCCCCAGCACCACAAACTGGGTTCTCCCAGCCAGGAAAGAGTGAAACCATTGAAGAACGGACCCGCTAATCCCTTCCCGGTCCTGCAGCCAAGTCACCAACAACTCAGATCTCTCGGCTGCATTTGATACCGTTGATCATAACAGAATCAACAGGCTCGAATGACCCTGGTCCAACTCATGGGAGAGGTCGTCAACCAAGGCCACAAGTACAGTCCCTGCGCCATAACCTGGACGAAAGCCAGACTGTGACTTGGGCAACTTTCAGACATGCCCCCCCCCCCCAATAGTCTGGCTACCCATTCTGCCCTGCAGCCAGAATATGCACGGGGGGGGGGGGGAGAGGGGAGGACATGTCTGAAAGTGACCTAAGTTCATGAGTTGAACCTTAATTTTTTTTCCAGTCAGCCAGCAGCTGCAAATCAATCAATCCAACCAGTCTTGAGAGTCACCCTTCCTCAGAAACGAAAAAGGCTCCTGCACTGAACTGGAACTCGGTTATAACAGCAGCTCTGACAGGCCTTGGTTCTTCTGGATGACCACGATTGCCCTAGTGGAGAAAAATATCATGCAGTTTAGAAGGGGATAGTATAGCAGTTCTCTTTTGCTTTTAATTATAAGCACAACAAAGCATCCAGGCTCTTCCATTTCTCACTGCTCCTAATACAAGAACAAGGAGGCACTGAATGGGAAAGCATTATTTATTTAACCATATTTGTATCCCACTCTTCCTACCTCACGGTAGCCCAGAGTGGCTAACAATAACAAAATACAATATAAAAATATAATATAAAACAATTAAAACATAAAAAAACATAATAAACAAAAGCAGGGGGAAAAACACAACCCCCCCCCCCCCAACCCAACCCTACCCCTCTCCCTCACCAAAAGCCTGACGGAACAGCCAGGTCTTACANCCAAGGCCAGACAGGCCCCCTCTGGGAGGGATTTTCACAGGCGTGGTGCGGCCACCGAGAACACCCTCTCTTGCATGGCCCCCCGGGAAACCTGGGGGACCTCCAACATGGTGCCCCTGGCCGACCGCAGAGGCTGAGGAAAGTTAACACCTTAACTTTAGATGTTAAACAAGGCAAAGAGTCACAAGATTTTAAAATCTACATGGCCAGGGCTGAACCATTAACTCACTGCCAAGCAGAAGAGGATACTCATTGCAGTCAAAGGTACCTTGTAGAGTAATTGAAAGAGAAAGAAAGAAAAAAAGACCAAAGTCATTCACTTACTCCCACAAAATCCTGGCACTTGTGAGCGTTTTAAATTCAGCAAGCACGTAGCACTGGGTAGCACTCCTGGGATTCCCAAGTAACCTCTGTGGCAGGCTTGTCTCATGTTGGCTTTAAAGGGATAGTAGTTCTGATGCCTGTACAGTGGCAGGGCAGACCTGAGCAGTGGTGGAATAACATTGCTACCTAGCAGTAAAGGAGAATACATAAGAACTGAGCCAGGAACATGGGAATCACCCAGCTTCAAGCCTCAGTTTCCCCCAAATAGCCCCCCAACTTAATATATCCACTGAAAACTCCCCTCTCCCCAGGTGATTTATTCAGCAATAAGCAGGCTCAAGGGGAGTTTAATGCAGTGCTGGGTCACCTGGAGTTCAGTTTCCTTTGTCACTCAGAGTCCCTGAGGTAGGTCTTGCCCCTTGCTCTGTGTGCTCAGGCCACAAGTACATGATTCCTCTGCCTACTCCCATTCTAGACATTCCTTCCCTCAACTATAACTTCAGTCTCACTTGCATCTCTGCATCTTTGCCTTTTCTCCAGCTCCCGAGTAGGCCAGTGCTTCAATTTTTAAAAAATTAGGAGACAACAGAAAAGGGGAGAAACCCAGCCCCTTCCCCATCTGCACTGCTGCTCCCCAGCTCAGTAGCAGGCATTCAGAGCCCCTGCCAGCCTCATTATCCACTTAAGCAATTTCCCAGCAAAGGTATTAAGAGGTGGGGGTGGGGACAAAGACTCCTGTGCACCCAGTGCTGGAGCAAAGGGCTGGCAGCACCTCTCTCTCCCCACCCACTCCTGCATGGAATGTGCCTTGGAGCCCCACCCACTCTCCCTCTCCTACCTTAATCCAACCTGCCTGGTGGGGCTGCTGCTTGAGGCTCTGACTGGAGAAATGTGATTCTCTATGCAGGAGTGGATGATGAGGACTGCTAAGGGGGCAGGTTGATCTCCCTGTTCTTCCCGCTCCTGTATGCCTGTCTGGCTCAGATTCTTATAGTGTTATCTCCACTTGAGAATTAATCCTCCCCATCTGGGTATACATAAAGAAGCAGAAAGCCCAACTCCCACAGGTGCTGAGGACTGGCTCCTGGGGATACTTAAGGCAGCATGTTCAGCTATAAAAATTCCCTGACACTTTCTTGTCTACCAGAACCCAGGCCAAATGATTTTCAAGATTCACTGCAAGACTCACCAGGTTTCTTTAGGCCTCTTCCACGGTGGGGGAAAGTGACAGCAAACTGGTATTTGGGGGAGTTGTGGTACTTTTTCTGGTCATTGACCTTTCTTTGGGAGGCGTTGGGCTGAGACTTGGGTGCTGGGTGTAGGGTAGGAAGCTGAACAGAACAAAACTGATTGAAGATTGTATTTTGTAACCTCTGCACCATGCATCTAAGGCCCTTTTCAAACAGACACTGTAACACTGATAAAATTGGTGTTACATTATTATACATGTTGCAGGGCACCCATAGAGAACACCTGCAGCCCTGCAACATGTATAATAAAATGTAACACCCATATTATCAGTGTTTGCGCGTCTGTGTGAAAAAGGCCTAAATCCTAACAAAATTAAAAATCCACACCACCTGCAATGGGAACGGGCTATTGGAAACCATACACACTCATTTTTTATGTAGCTACTTAGGAAAAGAGTATTGTCAAACCCACCAATTAAAAATAATAATAATTTAAAAAACCCTGCTGGCCCCATAGTCCGTTTCAGGCAGACACTCTGGGTAATTGCAGATGTGATGGGCCTGAAGGCCCGCCACTCTGAACCACAGACCGGGATCCGTGTTGAATCCCGGTCAGGAATCAGACTGTCTGTCCTGATTCTCACCGGGGATCGGGGAGGGGGCAGGGCTGTGTGGCGCAACGTGCGGCCAGTTGAAGGTAACAGACATTACTTTTGGCCAATCCTGGATCGTGGCCACCGTGACCAAGGTTGGGACCTGATTCCACCATGATTCTGGACCTCTTGGTGGCTGGAGGTCCAGAATCGTGGTCATTGTGATTCCTGCCAAAGATTCACTGTGGTGAACATCTGGCGGAACTCACAACAGATGTTATCAGACAAATGGTCACCGCAGGGGATTCACTGTGGTTGACCGTGGTCTCGTAACATCTGAAATTACCCTCTAACACTGATGAAATGGGTGTTGCATTTATTATCCCTTGTCTCTCCCTATGTCCCCTCTCCTTGTCTCTCCCCTCCGTGTCTAGTAGATTGTAAGCCATAGACAGGGACCACATCATTCTTATTGTTCTGTAAAGCACTAGGTACACAGCTGGTGCTACACAAATGCTTATAATAATAATTATACATGTTGCAGGACTGAAGTTGTGCTCTATGGGTGCCCTACAACATGTATAATAAAATGTAGCACCCATTTTATCAGTGTCAGAGTGTCTGTGTGAAAAGGCTGCCCAAAATCAAGAAAATCATATTGTCTAAAAACAGAATATTGTATCTGGGTTTTTTTAAAAACAAATTAATTCATTTTGGGTTTCAGAACATTGAGAACACACTAAAGTTATGGGCTAGACACTTTCTTTGTGATTGCAGGATCTGGGTTTTAAAAACCATCAAATATTCCAAGACTCACAGCTAGTTGGTCTCCGCAGACATAGGGTATTTTCAGACATTACGAGATCACAGTGAACCACGGTGAATACCCACCTGTGGTCACTGTGTCTCGAACGTCTGTTTGGCGGCNTCCCGGGCCATGGCACATTCGGCCGGCCGTGGCAGCTGCATTGGCCCCGCCGCCTGCCCGTCTCCTCGGAGGGTGGGCGGCGGGGTGCGTGGAGGGGGCGGGGCCGTGCGGCCGCATGCTGCGCCGCACGGCCCCGCCCCCGCCCGGATTCCCCGCCGGGATCCCCCTGGCACATCTGATATGGCGTGACGGGGTGACCCCGGTGGGGAACAAATGGATTGATTTCGGTACGGGGCCAATGGGCCCCGTAACGTCTGAAATCACCCATAGTTTTGGCATGTACCAGAAAACGTCTGTAGGTTTGCTGCTTTTCTTGTCAGGGGCAAATTAAAAATTCTGAGCCCACAGGACATGGTGCTTTCAGAAGTGATGGTGGCTCACAATTCTACACAGGTCAAAGTGTGGAAATGCTGGCTATCATCACGTCTGAAAACATCTGCAGTCTTTCAGATATATGTAGCCCAGACCATTTGGGGCTTTAAAGGTCAAAACCACCACCTTGAATTGTGCCCAGAAAGCTATAGACAACCAGTGCAGACTTCAGAGCACCAGTGTAATGTGCTCCCAGTGCCTCATCCCTGAAAGGAGCCCAGCCTCCGCATTCTGCACCAGCTGCAGCTTCCAAAGAGTCATCAAGGACAACCTCACATAGAGCACATTGCAGTAATCTAGTCTTAAGGTGATGAAGGAATGATGGTGGCCAGATCTCCTTCTCGTTGGGCGCCACTGTCACAGGGTTGGGGTCCACTACCCCACTTTTCTGGGTTGGGTGACTCAGTTTCCCTCACTTGCAGCCCATCTGAATCAGTTCTCTCTCTAGCTGATTCAGTCCTGCAAAGGGGACAACAATTTTGTCACCCAAGCTCCAGAGACTTCCCGCTCACAGACTTTTTCTCTCTGAGTTCACAAGTGCTTGAGGCACAAGATATTCAGACAGTGTTCCCCAGTGTGAGACGACAGAAAGCACTTCTTAGTAAAGATCCAAATCAGAAAGAAAAAGCCACAGCCTCTTCACCAGATGGAGTTGGTGAAAAGTGCTCCTGGCCACTACCGCAACCTGACAATCCAGGCACAGCAAGTGGTCCAGAAGCACTCCAAATACTGGTTAAAGTATTTGGGCGATCTTGCCCAGAAAAGCTACTTCTTTCATTTCTTTTTTTAGTTTCAGTTTTCTCTTATCATTCCCAGATACATATCACCTCATTAAAAATATATATATCTTCATGTGTATCTGTCAGACCCCTGTACTGGGGTTGAAGGTATGGGGGAAGGGGAGCTAGGCGATCCCAGGGGCTTACACGTTCCTGGGAGGGGTTTTCAGGCTGCAGTGGGGGTGGGTCACGTGTGGCCACGGCATCTCCAGGGTCTGCAGCGGAGCTGCCACCGGGACCAGCAGAAACACAGGACATGGTGGGTGGGGTTCCTGGAGCATCGAGAGCCCCGCCACGTCAATCAATGGAGGCAGGAGGCGTGACCAGGGACACCCTGTCGCCGCCTGCTGTGGCCACGCCCCCTTCCTCACAGCTGCGGCTCTCAGAGCGCCTGCGCACATTACAGGGAACAGGGCATAAAAGTGGCTCCCTGCATCCTCACCTTTGCCGGTGATCAGTGCTTTGTGCCTGTGTGACTGGCCCCCTCTTCATTGCCTGGTGATTACTTTGGACTACCTTTGACTGAGAAAGCTGCTTGTGGTGAGAGTTTGGTGTACGCACGGTAAGGGTGAGTAGCCTGTGGATTGTTTGGAGTGAGAGTGTGGGATTCATCCTTGTGTATCCCTTTCCCCCACGGGACCTGGTTCCTTCCAGTGTGCTTGTCCTATCCTGCTCCTGTGCCCTAGGGAACTGCACCCCTTTTTCCTATCACCCTCTTGTACTTCCTCATTCCCTTCCCAGTCCTGGGGTGTGTGTAGCCTTGAGCCCTTGTGCTGCCCTCCGCCACCCTATGATGATCTAGGCTGGGGGTTCTTAACCCCAGAAGCCACCTCACTGCAGAAAGAAAAATAAGGAGGAATGTCTTAAGGGGATCTCCTCCTTGTGGCCTCCCACACCAGCTTCCGAGAAATATAGGTTACTTACCAATAATTGAGTTCTTTGAGAGAGCTCTGCATATTCTTACTCACGGGATGTCTTCTTGGTCTGCAGGTAGTTGGAAACTCTATTCTGTCAGCAGTATCTAAACAGACTGTGTGGAACGGTATAGGAAGAGGTGAGACTCTTGCCTCCATCGCACCCCCCCCCTTTTGGGATTGTCATGTATTAAGCATATATTTTGGCCATCTGTGCTCCAATGTAATGATTCTGTGTTCCAATATATTAACTTAGTGTTTCAATGTACTGACTTTGTGTCCAATGTATTGATAATTAGCCTTTTGTGTGGTGAATTTCTAATGAATTCCTTTTGAGTTAGTTCAGATTAGACTTTTGGCAGTTTCACTATCTGAATGAACTTCTGACCATTTGCTAGCTTGTGGAAAAACTGGGCCTCTTGATTTATAGCTCCTGGTACGGCCATCTCTGATAGTGAAAGTTTTTAGAGAGCTTTCTCCTAGCAGGAACAGCCGCTTCACCTAATTGGTTAAGAAGCCTTGAAACACTGTTTTCAGTTCTCACTGTAGCCTGACAATTAATTTTGAGGGAAACATGAAGCTCTTTGTTCAAGTTTTCTCTGTAACTCAGCAGTTAATTTTGATGGGAACCAGTTAAAGTTCTGTGTGTTTCCATAGTAACAGACATCATCTATGTCAGCTTCTCAGACTGGCACAGTTTGCAATAAGAAGTCAGACACTGGCTTTGCTTTTTCAGATTGAGATCCTAAACTGACATTAGGATCTTATTCTCATGATGGCAGATTGGGATGCAGGGTCGGATTAATATGACAGTATATTCTTTTTGATACCGTTGAGCCAATGAATTAAGCATATGTTAGCGTTAGAGCTGTTTCCTTAAAACAGAAATGTTATTTAGATCATGTGTCTTTGACTGACTATTCTGTGTAACCTACTGATACTTTTTATTTGAATTTAAGTAAACTATGCTTTATTTTTATAATATTCTCTGTCTCATGCTTCATTTATAAATATATTGTCTTAAAATACTTTGCTGAGCTGCTTTGGCTTCTAAGCATAGTGTAAATTCAGTTTCTACAACTTGGAAATGAGTTGCCCTTTATCTAGTTGAGATTATGTCTGCTTAGAACACATAGCATTTTTTCCTTTTGAGAAAACTGAGGCACAACGCAACAGGACGACTTTTTGTCTCGCAAGAGGAGAGGAGATAAAAGGAAGCAGATCCTCCCCTGCCTCTGTTCCTTCCAACTTGTTCCTTCAACAAGGTAGCATGAGCACTCCGAGCAAGAGGGGAAGGGCAGGCAGGTAATGAGAATACACAGAGCTCTCTCAAAGTACTCAACTACTGGTAACAAAGTAACCTACATTTCTTCTTTGAGTAGCTTCCCAATTCTCACTTTGGGGGGAGTGATAAGCAGTTAAGCACTTACCGGAGGAGACTGCGAGGAATGACTTGAGAGAAAAGTGGGGAAAGTACAGTTCTCCCAAATGCCGAATCTTTGTGTGCAGCCAGGTCCAGAGTGTAGTTTCTCCTGGGGTGGATCCAGAAGGTATGTCGATGGGGGGACTGAAGTCAGAAGTTGGCTTAGCAATAGTTAACAAAGTAAGTTTTTCATAAAAAAAGGGTTAAAATGTATGTATAATTGAGGCTGTACTTAAAACCACATCTTTTCAATTAAATCAAGAAACTGATACATTATAAATATATACATTTTATGTTAAAGCATTTAAAATAAAAATCTTATTTTAATTAGCCTCATCTTTTTTTGATTAAATACTTTAAAAAGTTGCATAATTCTGAATCTAAAGACCTTTGCAGATGGGCCTTGGTCTAATTCATAGCTAGTGGCCCACAGCCCCAAGCACATCCTCCGCATCGGTGGGTGATACCGAACTAAACTGATCCAAATAAAAAGGACAAGGCTGGACCTGCACAGCCCCAAACTCTGACTCTGCCATAGAAATGGTTCTTCCAAAGTCAGTGTTATGTGCTCCCGGTAACCCATCCCTGCAAGGATCCAGGCTGCCGCATTCTGCACCAGCTGCAGCTTCCAAACATTCTTCAAGGGCAGCCCCATGTAGAGCACATTGCAGTAGTCTAGCCTCAAGGTAATGATGGCATGGGTGATGGTGGCTAGATCTGAATCAGAAAGAAAAGGACGCAACGTTCTCACCAGAGGGAATTGTTGAAAAGCACTCCTGGCCACCGCTGCCACCTGAGATTCCAGGTGCAGTAGTGGGTCCAGGAGCACTCCAAGGCTGTGAACCTGGCTGGCCAGGGGGGCTGGACACCATCAATGATGGGGGTCTTCCTGATATCATCTTGCCAAGTTTGGGCTACACATTTATACATGTCCTTGGTAGGGATGTCCCAGTCCTCCCCAAGTCACAAGGCTGACCAACCATCATCACTTCAGTAGGGATGTGCAATTTGTTTTGTTTTTGTTAGTTACTAAAATGGAGCCCAATTTGTTTTAGTAACTAACTAACGTTGCAAAACAAAAAAATATGAATAAGCAAATGACATACATTTGCTTTCACTCGTTTTTATTTTTTATTTAATAAAAATAAAAAATCACTGTGCATGTGCAAAATGCCCAGCCATGCCATTTTTCAAAATGGCACTGATGCTGCTGGTGCCATTTTGGAAAGGGCACACATGTGCTGACTGATCCAGTGGCCATTTTGCATATGCAGTGTTATACTTTTTTTATTTTTTATTTTTAAAAAATAAAAAATAAAGAATCCCTGTGCATATGCAAAATGGTCCCTGGACTATTCTGTGCATGTGCACCCTTTTTTGAAATGGTACCAGTAGCATTGGCGCCATTTTGGAAAAGGTCAGTCAGTCTTCACATGTGCTGGACTGGATGCCATTCTGGAAAAGGGCTGTGCATGCACAGAACGGTCCCAGCAGACTTTTTGTGCATGTGCAGTGATTTTTAAAAAAGAAAAGAAATGAAATGCGGTGGGGGGAAAGGTTTTTTTTACACCCCACCCCCTCAAATGGATGGGTTTTAACCTATAAAATGAAAACAAAAAACGAGAAAGGAGTCCAGGAATGGTGGGAGTTTCTGAAAAATGAGATACTGAAGGCACAATCACAAACAATTCCAATAAGAAAGAGAAACTGGAGATATCTAAAGAAATCAATGTGACTGCACAAGGAGCTTTTTGATGAGTTGAGAACTAAAAAGGACATGTATAAGAAATGCAAAGAGGGACAAGTCACCAAGGTCGAGTACAGACGAGTAGCCCAAACTTGTAGGGATGATGTCAGGAAGGCTAAAGCACAGAATGAGCTGAGGCTAGTGAGAGATGCTAAGAACAACAAAACGGGAGGGGTTCCAGGTATGTCAGAAGCAAGAGGAAGGACAAGGAAATGGTAGGTCCGCTGCTTGATGGAAATGGTGGAATGCTAACAGGCTTTTTGTGTAAGCCCACTTGTCCAATTCTGCAGGGGATTGCAGAGTAGGAAAATCCAGCTCCACAATCCTCTGCAGGAACCCCAGCAAAATCAGGGGTGGCTCCACGTTACAAACCCCACACATGCTTTGCCTCACAGATTCTTTCCTGGAAGCAAATTATGCAGACAGTAACGGGGTGAACTGCCCATAGCTTTTACAATGGTGGGTGTCCTTGCGTGCTAAAAGGGGATTAGTGCATCTTGACACTGGGTGATTTCAGACGAGGCGGGACAGCATTCGCCCCGTCCTGGAATCACCCAAATGATTCCCCGCCGGGATCACTCCGGCACATCCAACAGATGTGCTGGCTGATCCCGGTGGGGAATCAGGGAGGGGGCGGGGCTGCGCAGCGCAATGTGTGGCCACATTACCCCGCCCCCCCACGCTCCCCCCCACTGCCTGCCCTCTGGGGAGATGGGCGGGCACCACGGCCAATGCGGCCGCAGCGCCCGCCCAATTTGACCACTGCCCGGAA
This sequence comes from Sphenodon punctatus, assembly GCA_003113815.1. Taxonomy (NCBI): domain Eukaryota; kingdom Metazoa; phylum Chordata; class Lepidosauria; order Sphenodontia; family Sphenodontidae; genus Sphenodon; species Sphenodon punctatus. Next base: position 19,300 of record QEPC01006022.1, read on the forward strand.
TCCCACCGAGGATTCCAGGCCGTGGTTGCTGGCCAGACGTTACGTTTTGTTGGTTCCCACTGGGAATCTCTTTGACCACTCTTGCGGCGATTGTCCGGCGGGGAGCCCCGGAAGCATGGTTGAAATTGACCCCATGTGGGAATTGACCGTGGTGAACATCTAGCGGCCACCAAACAGATGTTCAGGGCGCTTTGGCCCTCTGTGGGTATTGACCATGGTTCACTGTGATCTCGTAATGCCTGAAACTACCCAGACACTAATCCTTGCAATTAGAGTCGCTGTGGTGATTGAGAGTTCCCACCCCTCTGAAAGCAGTCTGATCATCTCTAGAGAGGGAATCACAAAAGATCTGTCTGGATCCCTTCAGATAAGTGAAGCTAAGGTTCTGAACTCTCCTTCTCCGTGAGCAGATCACCCCACCCTTTCCATTCTACTTGCCCCTCCCTCTCAGAGCTATGTTTGAAGGAGGCCAGGTGGAGCTGTTCTCCCCATTGTACATTTGCAAATAAAGCACTTCAACACTTCTGCCTTGCCTCCTCCCCAGCACCATTTGCAGTTCCCCACTCCCGCTGCCTCATATAGGGGCGCTAAGCTATTCTCAGGGGACGCCGGCAACTATCCACAGGTAGGAGAGAGACAGTTTCCAGCAGTGACATGGGAAATACAGGTTTCACAGGTACGGATATAGAGGTGTGGGGAGGGCATCACACATAGGTGGATGGGGGGAAAGCCTTTTTTTCAATAAAATATGTTTAAATATCCTTTTGTTTGCACATTATACCAATGGGTTAAAACCAGCTATTGCATGTTGCAAGGATTCCTCAGGTTCTTGGATGTGTGACTGCTCTGTTGTGGTATTGTAGAATTTTTGGCTCATGAGTGAGACCTGTATGCCCAGAAACCAAGCCCAAAGGTTAGGGGTTTGAGGTTAAATCAGTATATTTTTGAGGGTGGGGGGTGAGGATGGAGTGAAACATCCTAAAGAGATTTTTCAATCCATATTCTATTCTGCTGGCAATGTGATTTGTGCCTTCCTGTTTCTACCTTTAATTTATCTTCACTAACTGCTTGGTGAGAGTCAGTTTATTGTTTGCTTATTTATTTATTTATTTATTTATTTATTAAATAAATAAATAAATAAATAAATGTTAATTCATTCATTCAAATTTATAGGCTGCCCCCTCCTGCTACTGCAACTCACAACCTAAACACAAATAAACAAACACCACCATAAAATGATAAAATCAATAAAATATCCCATGGCAGAGAAATACCCTCCCTCTTGCCAAACACCCAGCAGAACAGCCAGGTCTTACATTGTCTACAGAAAGAGGGGAGATTCAGGGCCAGGTGGGCCTCCATTGGGAGGGAATTCCACAGTCTCCTCATTGTCATCACCTGAGATACATGAGGGACTCTGAGGCGGGTGCTCCCGGACGACTTATGGGCTCAGTCCAGGACCCGAGGGGGTGAGGTGATCCTGCAGATAGGCAGGGCCCAGGCCATAAAGGGCTTTATAGGTCAAGACCAACACCTTGAATTCGGCTCGGAAGACTATAGGCAGCCAGTGCAGAGACCAGAGCACTGGTGTTATGTGCTCACGGTGACCCATCCCTATGAAGAGACAGGCCGTAATGTTCTGCACCAGCTGCAGCTTCCGAACTGTCACCAAGGGTAGCCCCACGTAAAACATGCTGCAGTAGTCCAGTCTTGAGGTGATGAAAGCATGGATGATGGTGGCCAGGTCGGAGTCCGAGACATAGAACTGTGGGTCAAGGAGCACCCCTAGGCCTCCAAACCAGAGGAACCAATGGGGGGCAGACCCCGTCAATGATGGGAGCCACCACCCCTTCGGCCTTACCCACCATCATCACCTCCATCTTGTCAGGATTCAGTCTCTGACGGCTCGCTCTCATCCAGTCCCCTACAGTCGTCAAACACCGGGTAAGCTGGGCCTGAGTCAGCTGAAAAGGAGAGGTAAAGTTGGGTGTCATCAGCATATTGATGACACTGTACACCAAACTCTCTGACGACCTCACCCAAAGGCTGCATGTACACATTGAACAAGACTGGGGACAAAATAGAGCCTTGAGGAACTTCACACATGAGGTCCCAGGGAGAAGATTAATAATCACACGCATACCACACGTTTAATTCTCCCGGCCAGGAAGGAGCAAAGTCATCTCTGTTATGGCAAAGTAGTCTCTGGGAGAAATAGTTCTGTATAGGAATCTGTAGGATTACCCCTTGTGATGTGTTTTTAGTCTCCCCAGTAATTTGTACAGTGTGCACTAGTAGTTACGATAGATGCAAGTCCCGTTTCAGTGGGCCATGTAACACTGATAAAGTGCCTCTGTTGCTTTAAGAATTGCCAAGATTGTTGCCAAACAGCATTCTCTTGTTCTTAAATAGTTTGCACACTTTTAAACCCCTCTTCTGTCATCCTTTGCACGTCAGAGTATCTAACTGTATTTAAATGATTGGGCTTGTCCCACAGCTACTAACTTCAGGTTTGCAGTTGTGTTGTACTACAGTTAGCATTTCAAACTGTAGGTGTGGTTTAAATGTTTAACACTCAGTTAAATTCTTACCTGTATGATCCCATTCTGACACATGAGTATAATGCTATGACCATATATGAAAAACATGTGAAATGTCAATTGAGATTGTGACTCCACCTGGGATTTCAATCCCTGGTTTAAGATGTTTGCCGTAGTAATGTTATATAATCTTTTTACGTAGAAAAAAAAGTAAAGGAATAGTGGTTAAAATACTGTCAGCAGGCCAACTGTAGCACCTACCAACCCATGTCCCAATGTACCTTCTGTGGGTAAAGGAGGCAGCATGTGGTATGGGGAGCAGCAAATGTGACACGTCTATGAAAAGCTGCAAACTGCTTTCTTTCAGTCATGGTTTCCGCCACACAAGATGTTGTCCCACTTCAGGTGATGTTAACATACATTGGCTTGTATGCCCGGCGACCACCAGATGTTTACCGGGGGGTGGGGTGAGCAGCCAGCTACTATGCAATGCGTCCTCTGAAAAAGGTCGGGAACACAGTGTGTAGTAATGTTGCCCAAAGTGGGTTAACCCACGTGGCCAGGCTGTGTAGACCTGCCATGAGACAGCGGCCTATGGATTGGGTC
>QEPC01006022.1:80840-104687 GCA_003113815.1 Sphenodon punctatus
CTCAGGTGCACATGCTTGACTTGGTTGCAGTTAGGCAGGAGTCAATGGGGAGGGCAGACAGTAAATATTGAAAGGAAAGTTCTAAGAAAGGAAACAGATGTCGGGAAAGGCGGCGAGGAAGAGGTGGGTTTTGAGGAGGGATTTGAAGGTGTGGAGGGAGGGCGAATATCAATCAAGATTCCAACCCCTTCTGTAAGCATGACCCCACTCAGGGTCTCAGCACACAGTTTGGGAACCTCTGCTTTAGGTAGTAACCATGCCTTTTTAAAATTGTTCAGTAGACAGTAGGGTTGTGCACAGAGTCAAGTGTTTGCATTTGTATCTGTATTTGTGTTTTTAGTATTTGCATTTAGTTGTATCTTTACCTGTGTTCACTACATTTTCCTCATTGTTACCAGTGTGGGAAATGCAGTGAACACAGGTCCATGCATATGGGTTATTTTGGAATAGAAGTGGAGTGAAGCTCTGCCAATTTGACAGGCCTATAAGGAAATGAAAATGCAATCAAAACTGCTGCTAAGTCTGCTACCAATTTCAAAAGGGAAGCACTGCATAAGATGGCTAGCTTGGTGAGGAGGTTGTTAGGTTGAGAGGGGTGGAATGGGGCATGGGTCTGGCTCAGGGGGTCGTGAGGCATGCGGTTGGACTGGGAGAGGGAAGAATGGAATATGGGGTTGGCTCATGTGTGGAGCTGCTAGCATGGGGATGGGGAAATGGGACATAGGTCTGACCTGAGGGGTGTCACTGGCTTGGGGGAATGGTCACTTGCTTTGGGGGAATGAGGCATGGGACTAAGCTCAGGTGAGATTGCTGCTTTTGGGAGGGGGAATGGGACATTGGTGCTGAATCAAGCAATTGCAGTAAAAACGGTTTCCATCAGAAACAGGTCATTCGCCTGTGCTCACACAATGAGGAAACTTACCAGCTTTTTCACTATTTTTGTTAGTTCCCATTTGGTAATTGCTATTATTTAGTTCGTCTGGTAATTCTTCCTAGGCAGGAGCAACCACGCATCATGTAACTTTCCTTACATGCTGCTTATGTTCGCTTGTGTATGATCTCAAGCTCACTACGTAACTTTCATCATTTTCCTAACTGATCCCATTTTGGCTCCTTGTAAATTGTGTTTGGATTGGCGTATTTCAAGGGCTAGTCCTTGTTCTCTGCATTCTTATGCCAGAAACTGTCGTAAAATACTGGAAACTGTCGTAAAATACTGAAAACTAACTGGCAGAAAATGCCAAAAATTACCAAAAAATACTGAAAGTTACTGAAAAATACAAAAAAATGGCAAACAATTACAGGCACTGATCTTGACAACAGTGGAAGTGTAGATTCAATGGATAGTGAGGAAATGCCAATTAACAGTTGCAAACACTCCCAAAAGGTAGCTATTTCCCAGTGGTACAGAAACAGTTGTTCTCGCCTCAGCTCTATGCACAAGTTAAGTTACAATTTACAAGTTAAGTTACAAAACACATGCTCGCATTATTGTGGGCCATAACCCATTGGCCTTATTTGATTGACTTGAATCCAATTATTTTACACACACACACCATACTCCAATCAAGTAATTACTTTCAATCAACGTAAAAAAGGGACAGGAATCTAGTACCAGATTGGCAAAATGGACAGCTCAATTGATGGGAAGACAGATCTCAGTAGTTTCTGAAAAATCACCTTCATTGCTACCTACAGCTTTGCTGTATGATGGGATCCCTCGTGAATGTCCCATTAGTACTTGTGAAGCTCTGGAAAATGTTTTCTTTAAGCCATACTTATCTGATCTGGCTAGGTCTAAATGTTTGGCTCTCTTTGTAGATGGTTCAAGTTTTTATGATGTGGGGCAGAGACACACAGGTTTTAGTGTATATGTAGTCCCACCTCATGGGATGGAACCACCTTTTGAGATAGCTCGATCTTGTGCTCCACACTCTGCACAGTTCGGAGAACTTGCCTCAGTAGGCTGTGCATTCGAGCTAAGTGTAGCACTAAGCCGGGACAGGTATCCTGAAGTCCAATTGGTGCTCTGTTCAGACTCTAACTGGGTATGTCTTTCACTCACTGAATGTTTACCTTATTGGCAACACAACAACTTATTTATTTTTATTTTATTTATTTGTTGCATTTTTATCCCGCCCCTCTAGAACACAGCTCGGGGCGGCTTCAGCTCTACTGAGGGAACTCCAATTAAATATGCAGAATTGGTGAAATATTTTTTCACAATTGGCTCAGAAATGATCCAAACCACTGTTTGTAAAAAAAAGGTCAAAGCTCATTGCAAATCTGAACCTTTTTGATAGGAAAATGAAAAGGTTGATGAATTGGCTCACTTGGGTGCTAAACAAGGAATAAATTGGAGTTTTACACTGAAGGATGATATCTACGCTGTTGCAGTAACTACCAGATCTAGACAGCAATTACTGCATTTGGATTTGATAGCAGTACAGCAAGAAGACCCAGATATCTTCAGGATTATGAATATATTAAAAGTTCAAAAGGGCAAAGATATTTCCAACCTTACAATTCCAAAACCTTATGCCAAACACTCTTTAGGGCTACGAGTGTTGGAAGATTTGCTGATGTATGAGCCTGAAAATGGCCTTCCTGTGTTGGTAATTCCAAGAGAACTGAGGAATGAATTGATTACAGTTACTCACAGCTGGCCTACCGGAGAGAATCAAGGGAGTGAAAAGACATTATCATGCCTGGTGACCCTAGGATGGTGGCCAGACATGAAAAGACCAGTTGAGGATTTCTGTAAAAGGTGCCTTAGATGTGCACAAAATAATCCCAGAACATTTAAACAAAATATTCTTTTAAGACCTAAAGAATTTAAGGGACCTTGGACTGAACTATAAATTGATTTTGTAGGTCCTCTGCCAAGAACTGCAAGGGGAAACCAATTTGTTTTCCAAATGGGTGGAAGCTTTTGCACTCAAAAATAACAGCAAAAGTCACAGTTTTCTGGTAGAACAAGTTCTTAGCAGATGGGGTTTACCTTTTTGAGTCACTTCTGATCAAGGATCATCATTTTACTGGTGAAGTTTTCAAGAATTGTTTGACTTTGTTAGGAATCCAACAACATTTAAATATTCCTTACAGATCTCCTACTGCAGGGGGTGTGGATCTAACTAACAGAAGCATAAAGGGAATGTTAAGGAAATTATGTAATGACAGTGGTACTAACTGGGATGTATTGTTACCTTACATTCTACAGGCTAAACGAGGAACTCCTTCATCAGTCACTAAGTACACACCATTTGAGGTACTTACTGGTAGATGAATGAGAATGCTAGAGCGTGCTATCTGTAATAGCAATCAAATAACCATTGAAAGGATTAAAGTGGATCAATATTTGAAGGATTTGATTGACTATCTCCAGAAAATGCATGTTTTAGTGGCTGAAAAATTGGGAAAATACACTAGGAAAATTAATTATTAAACAGATTACTAAAATTATTTCCAGTTGGATTTGAGAGTTAGAATTGGCAATTTTGTTGTGTGTCCTGGTAAGTCATATGGAACCTGGGGTGATATTCAAAAAAATATTTAATTGGTATTTTTTTTTCCCCCCTTGAGTCAGGATTTCTCTTGTTATTAATTCAATCCTAACAAGCAGGGGATTCTGTAGCCTTTTCTTTGATGCCTTTGTCCTAGTACGTTAACTATGTGCAGTAAGGATTGTTTTATTTTAGATAAGAGAATTAGGTAAAAGGTCTCGGTGCATCATCAATAGGACTAAGAATTTGTCACGGTCATGACAAAAGTCATGTTTTTAGTGACATTTGCTTCCTCCATGACTTTTGAGATCTTTCCATGACTTCCATGATTTTCCCAAGTTTTTTGAGATTTCCCCCAAACTGAAGAGCAGAGCCGGCAAGAAGCTGGTGAGAAGAGCATGCTCAATGGTGCTAAGAAGATCCACGGTGTCTCCCTGGAGCTCCAAACCCCTCCCTGGCTGTGGAGACGTGGCAGCATGGCAAGAAGCCGGTTAGAATAGCACGCTGGGTGCCGCCAGGTAAAGCCACGGTCTCTCCCTGCAGTTCCAAACCCCTCCTCAGTGTTGTTTCTTGTGGAGGGTGGAGCTTTGGACATGGTCAAGTGGCAGCACGGCATGGTGTGGCGGCAGGATCAGAGACAGAGAACGTTACCGTTGTCAGAGCTTCAAGAGGTGCCCAGGAGGAGACGTCAGCATTTCCACTGTCTTTATCCCCTGCTTGGGTTTACAATCTAAGTCTGGGGCTTTCAAAGGACTTTACAATCTAAGAGGTGGGGGTGTTACAAAATTGAATAAAAGTTTTTTTAAAAATTACCCATGAGTTTTCAGCGACTTTTTCTCATTCCTGCCATGACCAACGCATGACTTTTTAAGAAAATTTCCAAGACAGATTCGTAGTCCTAATCATCAATAAATCATCATTCACCATCATCATTATATTTAATGTTTAGCCATTTCCATTAATTGAACATTTAAAACGTATACATGAATAAAAAGAAAATTCCTTTTGCATGAAGCCAAACAATCCAACTCTCTTCAGTATAGAAAGATCTTTGGATATCAATAAAAACCTCCGTTTTTGCGAGGTTGGAAAGAAAGGTTTCTCCTCAAACACAGGATCTAACCAACTTGCTCTCAAACCACTATAGAGCAGGCGTTCGAATAATATATGCTCTAAACTTTCTACCACTTTTAAGTAGCAAGGGCATAAGCTATTGTAATCAATCCTGGTGAAGTGGCCGGTAGTAACAGCTGATTCGTATGTCTGGAAATTACTCATAGTCAAAGTCCTACATAAATGGATATGCGAGATCTGAATTAGCTAATATTCTAGACAAAAATCTGATGTATTAGTAGAAAACCAAGGTGTGACAACAGTATGGCATTCCTAGCCATGTCCTCCTGAGCAGCAATGTCCAGTATAAGGTCTCAGTGCATCATGAGTTCATGATTTATTATTTATTTATTTATTATAAAATTTGTATGCCTCCCTCTCCTGCTAAAAGCATCTTAGGGTGGCTAACAACATATTAAAACATATTTAAAAACAACAATAATACAATTAAAAAACCCACAATAAAACAAATTACCCCCTACCCCACCCGCCCATATCCCTCGGGAAAGGCATAGCAGAACAGCCAGGTCTTACATTGTCTACGGAAAGAGCAGAGGTCAGTGGTCAGGTGGACCTTTGGTAGGTGGGAGTTCCACAGTAGTGGCGCGGCTACAGAGAATGCCCTCCACAAGGTCAACACCCGAGAAACCTGGGGGACCTCAAGGAGGGCGCCCCCAACTGACCGCAGGGGCCGACCCAGGATCTGGCAGCTGAGGCGGTCCTGCAGATAGGCTGGACCTAGATGCACCAGATAAAACCAATGCAGTTGGATGTTTTCCCAAATTGTTTTATGTCATACATTCTTATAATGCCGGAAGTCCCTTAAGAGCCTTACTGGAGCCGTAAACCTTTGTCCAGTAGTTCAGTATCTTCTTGGACACCGGTACCACTGTTCCAGTGTTCCACTGATACCACTGGTATCTTCTTTGCAAAGAACTACTTTTCTGTCTTGATCTAAGAGCTATATTAGTCCCTTTTGTAATCCTTTTGTAACTCTAAAACTTTATTGTAATGTACTTTTACATCTTATTAAGAAAAGCTAAGTCACTAAGATTTGAGTCTTTGACTTTATTGCAGTTTTGGTAAGGAAAGAGTTTCTCTCCTAGTGAAGTAGTCAGGTACAAGAAAACCAAAGTAATAAGATCCTGATATTAGGTCTGAAACTTACTCAGAACCAAAATTCAGTTTACAAGTGGTGAACTTATTTTAGTTATTTACATTTTGTTAATAAGTCTGATTAAAAGATAGGACAATGGCAGCCAATATTTTGGGTTTCTATCTGAGCTGGTATGCTTGGAAACAGAAGATAAACACAGATCTCCCGCTGATTAATACTAATCAAAAGAAGGGTTTCTAACGCAGGTTAGCTCCAAACGCATTTAGTCGGTGCCTGCAAGCATTTCACTCAAAATGATGGCCTCTTAAAACAAACTAGGCTTAACTAAAAGCAGCAGCAGCAACATCCCTGTGCTCTCCACAAAGCCCTATGCCTACCTCAGGCATCTCTTTCCTGGCTGCTTCCCAGGAAAAGCTCTTGAGAGGACAATGAAAAAATGAGGGAATGGCAAAAAATTAAGGGTGTTTTTAGACAAGCACCTCTCCATTCATTACGCACCCGCCCCTCACCCACCCACCACACATGTTGCAGAGCTGCTTAGGGTGCCAATGTGGTGCTGCAACATGCATGATGTGGGGTGATGGGGAGGAGGCACTTGTTTAAAAACACCCCAAGTGGAATGAAAAGCAGGGAATCGTCTGTCACTCTTTATGACACTTGGAATATTGGGAGGTGTGTGTGTGTGTGCGCGTGCATAGGTGTAAGCGTATGGGACGGCAGATCTTATTTGCTGAAGGGTGGAGCTTATTGGACAAGGGATGGGCTGCTTGAAATGTCGGGAGGTATGTTTCTGTCTTAACTGAGTTTCGGTGCTGAAACGGATACCATGCAACTGGGTATGCTTGACAAATCCGCAGTGCCTGAACCACAAGCGTGGGTTTGGGCACTGTGGATTGCTTACACAGTGCTCAACGGGTGCCTGACTCAGCGGCGTACATATTTTTCAAACCCCCAAAACTATCTGCAGGCAGCTGTGTGCTCTGGGAAGCAATGAAGGGGCTCTGGGTGGCGGGGGTGTTCCAGTCAGAGTGGGATGTAAGTGGGATGGGAGTCATCTGGTCAGACTCAGCATCCAACCTAGCTACCAGCGTAGCTGCCCAGACCACCACGCATGCACTTGTGAAGTGGGCCAGGAAGACGTGGCTCAGAGACATAGTTCCAAGGAGCCCCTCTGTGGCAATAAAGGCTTCTTGGGAACTACATCTCCCAGATGTAGGATTGCCACCTTTCCAATTTGATCAGAAGACTCCCATCGGCCAAAATGGGAGTCTCCGGGTCAAATTGCAAAAGGTGGCAACCCTACCCAGAAGTACTTGAGTGGTGTCCTTCAATTAGCATCCTTTAATGGGACAATGGAGTGGGAGGGTCTAACCTGTGAAGGGAGACTCACTCTGGGGCTGGAGTGGAATCAGGAGCCAGGCTATGTTCAGCTGGAAAGTACTCCTCTAAACATCTTCTAAATATCTTGTGAACTTCTTCTAAATTGTGCTCCTCAACATCTTCACTCTGTCTCTCTTGCTGTCCCCCATGCCTGGAATTCCCTTCCTAGATACCTTCATTCTACTTCCTCCCAATTTTCAAATACCTCCTGAAAACCTACCTCTTCCCTAACTCATCAGGAGTGAAATTGTGTCCTCTCCCCCACCCCAGACTTTCTTCCCTGTAACTAAGCTTATCATGTGCACCTGCAACTTCCCAACCTCATGAATGTAATCTTGTCTCTCCCAATGTTTACCTCTCCCTTGTCTCTTCCACCCTTGTTTCTCTTAGATTGTAAGCCCGTCTATAACTACAGTGCCAGATACACTGCTGGTGTTATATTAATAACAATAATAATTAATAATTATATAATACTTCAACCAACAGGGCTCTGGCTCTCAGATCAATAGCTAGGAGTTTCCCATTTGAGTCTGGATAATATCACCTAGATGAATATATTAGCTGAGCCCCCACAAACCTAAACTTCAATTTTAATTAGTTTGATATTTGTGTTCATACTGAATTTCATGTTTGTTAATTTGATATTCAAAATAATTAAAATGTATTCTTCGAGTAAGCAATGTAACTGCACCATGTGACCAATCACATTGCACATTGCACATTAAATTCAAATTAACAAATACAGAATATCTAATAACGAATATCAAGTCCAAAAATAAAAAACACAATCCTTTCTAGCCTTCATTTCTGAATTTCAAATTTTGAATGTGCAAGTGCAAATGTGTAAAATTAGATGACCAAATTATTTGAAATAGTTGTTTCAGCCCTAGCAACAGCAACAAAAATAAATAGTGGCAGTCTGACTTCCCTTCCTTTCTCTATCTGCTGTTCCAGCTAGGGTTGCCACCTATGCAATTGTAAAAGAAACACTTAGGAAAAAATACATGTTGCAGGGCCTGCATTGGTACCCAAGTTACCAATGCAGGCCCTGCAACATGTATTTTTCATAAGTGTTCCTTAAAAATTTGCAAAAGTGGCAACCCTAGTTCCAGCTAGGGATGTGCGAGCAGAACGTGGTTCGGATGTTCAACCGTTCGGTTCGAAAACCAAGTTCAGGTTCGGTCGTTCGGTTCGGGAATTGGGTTCGGGTTTGGTTGTTTGGTTCAGTGGAGTTCGGTTTGGCTGAACATTCAGAAATCGATATCAATATTGGTACCAATATCGATACTGATTTCAAAGATTTTATCATCGGTATCGGTATCGTTTGGCCCTGAGACACTTAATTTTGTTATTTTTATGTCTTGTTATATTGTTAATGTTTGTTTTTTAAAAAGTTATTATAAAAGTTATATCTGTTGCCAGCTGAGTTTGACCTGTTCAATCTTTTACCCCTCTGTGCTGCTTCTGGCAGGTGGCAGAACCTCATTGTATGTTTGTATATACAACTTGTCAGATCCCTACCTGACAGCAGCAGCACCTGTAGCATATTAGCCCCACGACGTGCCAGCAGGGTCTCAACTTGCAGACAGCCCCCCAGGAGGACTGCTGGGGATCACATCAATAATGGGGGACATTGGTGGCCCTGGAGGAACATCATGTCTCCAAAAATCAGGCCTGTGGAGTTTGGGGCATGGTGATGGGCTCTGGCTGCTGCTGCCTGCTGCCACTCCACTGGCATGGCCCCTACCACCTCTGCCACATGCCCCATTGCCCGCCTTACGGGCAGCAGACCAGCCTCTCCTACTTCCCTTCTCCATGTCTTCCAACCCAAAGAATGTACACAAAGATTTTATATATAATATTTTTTGTACTCAAATTTTTAATCTAATATTATATATATATATATATATACACTAAATCTAACTGCTAATAACCATTCTAAAACCCATGGAACTAAATGGAATATCTAATAACACAAAGGCCTAGTCCTACAAATACACTATAAAACTGTATCACTACACACTATATCTCTAGGCTAACTGCTACATCTATCTAATTTAATCTATCTATAGTAACTATCTAATGTCTATATCTATCTATATATACACAGGGATGGGGGGTGGGGAATACAGACAGCTCACAACAAACAACACAGGGAGGGGTAAAAAACGGAAATGAAAGCTAAATCAATCTAATCCCACTCTAAATAAACCCCAAAACAGGGGAAGGGAATCAGGGATGGAATATATAGTGGGAGAGGATTCAATGGAGGGTAGGGAGAAAGAACACAGGAATGGGTAAAAAATAAAAATAATGACTAAATCTATCTAATCTAATCTAAATAAATGATACTGGGGAGGTAAATGTGTGGGATAGGTGAAATAGGAGGAGGATGGCAATGGATTGGGAGGAACACAAACTGCTGGGAGAGGGAGACTTCTGAAAACACCTGCTGACAGGATCAGTGGCTAGCTAAGAAAGTGTTGAAAGGAGGGAGGGCAATGACTTTTGTTACTTGCTGTACCCGCCTTACCACAAGACCCATTGGCTCTGTGCAGCCTATCCCCCCCTTTCCCCATGTCCAATCGCAGACTGTGAAGCCAGTGGTCTGAGGAGAAAAGGGATGGTGATTGGGCAGGCTGGCTGCTATTCCAAGCCTCTCCACCGAAGTCTGCTCCTCAGCTGACTCCCCCTCCCTGGGCGTTCCAGTCATGTTTTTCCCGCCTGAACTCATCCGAACTCACCCGAACGGTACCGAACTGTTTGGTCATTTTCGAGTTTGGTTCGGTCACTTCGGGTTAGGTTCAGAAGTTCGGTTCGGTCGTCCGCACTCCGAACCGCGTTCGCACATCCCTAGTTCCAGCATCTTTTTTAAGGTGAGGACTCAACACTTGCACATGGCACTAATAAGATGCTGGACGAATACTCAAGGGAGACAGGTAAGAAAGCTCTGTAGGGCAGATGTAAACTGTCTGACATGCTTAGCTTAGACATAATTAAGCTAAATATTTGAAGCTGCAACTTATCAACTCCATTAATGTATCCCTGTCTCTTACTTGTCTCCCTTCCTTTGTCCATCCTAGACTGATCCTCAGCAAGGAGATTCTGCAACCTCTAAATTGTCTTATTATTAATTAATTCGTTATTATTTATAGAGCACCAATTAAGAAGTGTTTCCTATCCTAGCGTTACCTTACTGCAATTTAAGACCAGTCCCTCTTATTAGTTGACAATGGAGAACAACTGTTTGGACGATCTTATTTGTGGCACGGCAACAGCGTTAGATCTTTGAAAACTGCTGTCATGATTTCCCACACCCACCCCTTTGGTCTTCTTTTCTTTAGGCAAAACTTGCCCTGTTCCCAAAGCCTCTCTTTCTCACATGACTTGCATTCTAGCTTCTTTATTATCGTCATTGCTCTCTTCTGAATCCTCTTCCGTTTGCGGACATCCTTGAAGTCCAGTGCCCAGAGATGAACTCCGTACGCCCAGTGAGGTCTCACCTGTGCTGAGGAAACACCAATGCTTCGGCTAATGAAGCCTAAGAGTAGGCCTGGGTGGCATTGCCTGAATTTTGACAATATTTTCATGTTGACCCACTAATATGCTGTAGCTTAGAGCTAGAAGAGCCACTCCTGCATGCGAGAACAGAGGTCAGTTTCGAAGGTTCACAAAGCACTTTGTAGGGTTGCTACCTGAGGGATTCTCATAGGCCAAAATGGAAGTGTCGGGTAAAAAACAACCAAAGGTGGCAGCCCTAGCACTTTGTGTTTCTAGTTTGTTTATTAGGAGTGAAGAGCTACAATCTCCAGCATCCGAGTCAGGACTACTGCAACACAACAAACATCTCCCAGCTTTCCAGTAAAGTGGACAAAGTTACAAAAAGAGAGGCAAACAGCTGCTAATGCAATCAAACTTTATTGTTATCTTAAAGTAAAGGAAGAGTTTCTTGAATATGAAACCGTAGGGAAGTGAATGTCTCAGTCTTCTATTTGCAAAGCCCTTTAGCACGTTCCTTCTGTGTTTATACGTGATGCATACAGAAAATCAGCAGGAAAGTTCAGGAGTAAGGAGTGACTATAGAATAACACCTCTTTTTAAAGCTGAAATAAAAAGACTGAATATGCTTCCTTGATACCAATAATCAACCCCTACATTTCCATGGGTGGGTATTCCATGGAATGTTCCAAAGCATAGTGGAAATCAGAGAGCTAAGCAGCAATTTGGATACAGTATATATGTGTTATTAAAGCTGAGTATATCATATATGTAACAACTGAGGAATGGTGAGAACATTTGTTGGAGAGAGGCAATGGCTGTTTTTACATGCACGCTAACCAGTTTTTAAAATCTCAGATTCTTAATCCTGGGTTCCCATTTAAATGGACATTTATAACTTGGAATAACAATAAATCCTGGATCACAGTGTACATGGTTAATATGGGTTTAGAGTAATTTGAATGACTTTAAAATCCCATGGTGCTTCACTGCTGAATTCCGTCACCTTCTTCCGTTATGATTTTTGTTCCCCTTTAGAAACGTCTTTGAATGATCCCACGGCTAATCTATGCACCACCAGGTTTGGGGGAAGAGAAATAAAACTGCTGATTTCCTGGCCAGAGACTCAAAAAGAGCTGATAACCATAGAAACATTCCTGGGTAAAGAGGATGTTTGCTCTATATACTAAACTCTATGCTCAATTTGGATTTACAATTTACATGGACGTGAGCCCGGGTTTATTTGAACCCGGGTTAAATAAATCCTTGAAAATGAGGATGAAACAAATCCGGGTTCAGCCATAACCTGTATATTTTAAACTAGGATTAGGTTTCTAAATCTGGGTTGAGAGACGTTATTTCAGATTTAGCGGCTGTTTAAAAACAGCCAGTGTATGGACAGGGCTCAAAACCTATATTCTCTGAAGATTTGCTGTTACAAAGTTCAATTTAGTTTCCTGCGGCTTGCTTTACTTCCCTAATAGAGACAAAGAACCTGAATTCAATTTGACACCTAACACATATTGGATGATCTGAAATCCCTAAAAAGGACGTGCAAGAGCAAAAAATCCTAATGCAGGGGCATCTAGTCATCAAGCTCTTGAGTTCTGGCTCAGTGAGAACTCATCCTTTCTATATCCAGCTTCAATTTCTGAATTTCCAGGTAGAGTTTCTGCACTTCTATCAGAGTTTTCATTTGGTCCAGAGGCACACCACACTGGAGAAACTCTCGGGTTTCGTACAGTGCCTTGCACACAGCAGTGTCCTTTAGCTTCTCCTAGAAAACAGAGGCCACAGAAACAGGGTTATATATGCTGCAGAAATGGAGGATTTTCTCTTGTTCCTTCCAGAGCTTAAAGCCTCATCTATCATTTGTGTCTGTATCTTACACTGAATTCTGGCACAATCTTATTCCTCCCTACACACACTTGCAGGCAGGATGGTATAGGTGGTCCAGGAGATGGCAGCTACCCTGCAAAAGATGCATGTGCAGATGAGTGTTCTGGGGGCAGATGTTCTTGGCCACACTACAGCCTGTGTCTCAGCCTGGCCTGCCCAGCCAAGCCCTGCCTGCCCAGTGGCCTAGAAATGGGATTATACACACATGCACAAAAATTCTTACTCTGGTAGGAGAGAACTACTAGTTCGGTAGTGGTGTCTGGGGTCACTCTTTAGAGGTGGGTGATGCGCGGAACAAGTTCAGTGGCCCAGGGGTTTTCAGGCAGAGACTGACCCCACTGAGCCACTGCTATGCCTGGCTCAGGAAGACAGGAACAGGTGACTGCTAGGCCCTAAGTGAGAGTCATCTCTTCCTCACATGTAACTCTCCACCCCACCTGATGGGTGGCTCTCTCAGGTGTCTGTCTGCCCAGTTGTAACCCTGGCAAAAACAGGAGGCAGGACAGAACAATTCTTACTATTCTTGTGTCTCATCTATTCCTGTGTT
The DNA here is from genome assembly GCA_003113815.1 of Sphenodon punctatus. NCBI lineage: Eukaryota > Metazoa > Chordata > Lepidosauria > Sphenodontia > Sphenodontidae > Sphenodon > Sphenodon punctatus. The sequence continues at coordinate 93,898 of QEPC01006022.1, forward strand.
CTGTCCCAAGTTTTTTGCCTGTTCCTCTTCTGTTTCAGTTCCTAATCCTGCATGCTCCTGTGTCCAAGCCTCATCCTCACCTGCACCTGAGCTTGCCCATAACTGAGTCTGTTCCCATGTCTGAACTTGATCCGGACCCAAGCTTGTTCCCATTCCTAACTGGTTCCCAGCTTTGTCTGCTCTCCAGCCTTGTTTCTAGATGCAATCCTGCAAGTTTGCCTGCAGCCTGGACAATGGCTGCTTGTAAGTATTTAATTCGCGGACAGAAAAAATGTGCAACCACCATAATATGCGCATAATATCCCACTTCCGTCTTGTGTAATTACAACATGCGGACGTTTCAATTTATGCGCAATTGCGATGCGCAATCGCGCACCGCTTGTCTAAAAGTGGCCGATGTCAATGACGAGTGTGTGTAAACTTAAGGCACACTGATGACTTGGAGAGGCAAAAAATATGGCATAAAGAAGACTAGGCATTAGGAAAACCTACTCCTTTCCAAACTCATTTCCTTTTGGGTATAATGTTTTCAAGTAACATGCTGTAATTTCTACCCACCATACTCCATTCTTCTTTATGAAAGAAGAAGAAAAATGAATCTAAAGGGCCAGGGGATGGGTGGGAAGTGAGATTTTCTTTTCAGATCACCCTGTTTACTCCTTAAGTTCAGGAACAGATTTCTGAAGGCAGAAATGGCACTTTGGCACCTATGCTCTAATGAAATTCAATGGGAGTTAGTGTCATATGTGTTTGAATTTTTCCTCCTTTATGGATAGCACCTCTCCTTGCCAAGTCTCACATGCTTCATGAAGCAAAGCCACTCGTGAGAGTCACACATCATAGTTGATGCTGGACACAGTGTACAATAAACAACTCTAACAGGAGGACTAGGATACTTACACACTTGGGTCCAGTTGTCCAGTTCCCATTAGCTGAACAAGTAATATCCCACCTCTCTGCTACAGGCTGGTACCAACTGCCTGAAAACTGGTAGCCTGGGGAGCACATGTACGTAATGGATTCATTCACATCATACCACATTTTTTCATCGGATGCGCCAGTAATTTTTCCATTGGGTACTTCTGGCTTTGCACACCGAGCTGAAAGGAAAAGGTGAAGCAGGTCAGTTTCTGGAGCTGATACAAATGCCGTGGGAATGCGTAAAGATTCTGGACCAGCGTGGGTCAAATTTGTATATGTGATCTAATGAGTCTAGGGCTCATTCATACTGCTCCCTTTTAGAATGGGAAGTGGCACAAACCCACACTTTGAGTGGTGTGTGAAATACTTTCTATTTCCTGTGCCCCTTGTGCTTTGCTGCCCAAAGAAAAGAGTTTGCTTTCAAGGATCTGACTGTCAAATAGCAATGGAGTTGTATGATTTCATTATCTAGAGCCATATTCAGTGCCCCATGCATCATTTCCTATTTGCCATTTCCTACCTCCAAAGGTGTAAATAAACAACACACTATCCCACACCAAGCTGAGTGTTTGTTTATTTATTTATTTATTTATTGCATTTATATGCCGTCCTATCCTCTACAAGCATCTCGGGGTGGCTAACAGCATTTTAAAACACATAACATAACCCCACATTAAAATAACTCAACCCACCCATCCCATCTCCCTCAGCAAAGGTCTGGCGGAACAGCCAGATCTTACACTATCTACAGAAAGAGGGGAGGTCTATGGCCAGGCGGATCTCTAACAGGAGGGAGTTCCACAGCCGTGGAGCAGCCACCGAGAACCACCAAGAACGCCCTCCTCATGGTCGAAACACAGGAAACCTGGGGGACCTCAAGGAGGGCGCCCTCAGCCGACTGGGGAGACTGATCCAGAATCTGGAGGGTGAGGCAGTCTTGCAGATAGGCTAGCCTATTAGCTGTTTGTGTCCCCACTTGCCATGTGGTCACCACCTGGAGAATGCGGAGCCCACTGTGCTAGTTAATGTGTGCCCACACATCCGCGTGCCATCAATTACTCTGTGTTTACTATTATTTATTATTTATATAGTGCCAGCAGTGTACCCCACTGTAAATCAATAGTTATAGGGAGGTCCCTACCTCAGGGGACTCACAAACTAAGAGAGACAAGGATACATTCATGAGGTTGAGAAGTTGCAGATGCACATACTTAACTTAGTTACCGGGAACTAACTTAGTAACTTACACCGTTTTTAGACGAGGCGCTGCACAAGCGCTTCCCAAGCCGCGCGTTAAGACAGAAGCTGGCTGCGCTGCCGGAAGTGACGTTCTCCCCATTGCTGGCAACAGCCAGAGATGAGGCACATTGCAGAGGCGCGTTCTAGAGACCTGAAAATTGAGGTCTCTAGAACGCGCCTCTGCAAAGCGCCGCATCTCTGGCTGCCGCCGTTGCCAGCAACGGGGAGAACATCACTTCTGGCAGCGCGGCGGGCTTCTCTGTTAACGCGCGGCTCGGGAGGCACTTGTGCAGTGCCTCATCTAAAAAATGGTCTTAGTTACAAGGAACTAAGCCTATTTGCATTGAGGTCCTCCAACACCATAAAGTCATGGGCCAAAAGCTTTGGGCATTACATGAAGCGAACATTTCCTAATCCTGCCCATCTCACTCTTGCTGCCACGTATGCCTTAAAAGCCTGTTGCTATTTTTAACCATGTGTTTTCTGTGCTTAGTGTGGTTGACAGTATGTGTACAATGCTTGTTCTCTCTCAGACATTGCATTCTCCAGAATGACTTTCAGAGGCATACCAGTGCTGTGATCATGGTTCATACTGACAGCCAGGCAACAACCAGCACCGCTACCAGTGCATTCTCTATGGGCCACCCATTCCCAAGTGCAAGTTCTTCCGACCACCAACCCCCAAAGTGGCTTATTGCTATGCCATACCACAATTTTCCACTGCCTCCCCAAACTCCCAATGGTCTTCTTCCACCCTCAGGTACAAGTGAATGGCTAGAGATGACAAGGCCTTTTTTGGTGCACCCGCAACCCTCCTCTCCCCTCCCCACCTCCAGCTGCCAAAGTGGTTTATTTCTACACCGTACCACCATTCTCCACTGCCCCCAACTCCCCCAACCCTCCCATCTTTCCCTGAATAAGCACAGAAACTATGGATTGTTACAAATATAACAATTTTATTTAACATTATAAACTTTAACTTAATTTTAACTTTAATTATTAAAAAGTTCTTGTGCTTATTTGCAAGGTCCATTTATTTCTGCTGCCTGCCCCTTTTGGGAACAGCCAGGCATGCTGTCTTGCGGGGGTGGAGGTTGTGGAGAAGTGTTTGGCAGCTGTATGTTTACATGGCTGGGGGAGGGGGAGGCATGCCTGGACTAGGGTGTGTTGACCTCCACATGCTCTGGGTGTTAGCAAAGAATATGGTCGCCCACACCAGGTGAGCATCCACCTGCCCATTTATTCTGTGTTCGCCCCCACTGGCCACAAGGCCTCCACCCACTGGACAAGAAGCCCCCACTCACAGTGGGGTCTCAGAGCATGCGGAATCTGCCGTGCGGCCAAATGTGGGATAATGTACACCCCTGTGTCCGGGCGTCCCATCAATTAGTTTGCATACAGCTTCACCAGCGTACGGGTCCACCAGCCCCATAGAGTAACGGGTGAAGAGCCTAGAGCATTCTGAGGAGCCAACACTTCCTGCCCCTCTCTCCACTCTTACTGGCACCTTAAAAGTTCAACACACACCAAAATCAGACATGTGTTGTCCCAGCTCGTCCTGGTTTGCATCATGTGCCCAACACTCACACTTCAGAACCCATTTTCTTCTTCAGAGCGACTTCCTCAATCTTTTCATCTCTGTGGCCATGGCTCAGAACAACAGCCATGTAGTTATGGAAAGTTAATGCATGGGAGGAAAGGAGGGCTGCATTTACACAGCTGCATGATAAAGGTTTCCATTTACTGATATCTAATTATGTGTGTTTTTTCTTCACTGCACTCACAGGTGACTAGGAGAGCACTGGGGAGCAGCAGGATACTCCTTGGGACACAGCAATACCAGACACGAACGGTATGCACAGGAAGTGGGTGGGAGAGGCATCCTGGTGGGATGGGTGATGGGGAGAGGCACCATGGTGTGCTGGTGGAGGAGTGGGAGGAACTATGATGGGCTGGGAGTATGGAATACAAAATGGCAGCTGGAGGGAAGGCATGAATGGTGGTGCTTGATTTTTGTATGTTCTTCACTCCTCTACAGGATAGGGATGGGCGAACAGAACGGAGTTCAGAAATTTGGTTCGGTTCAGTTTGAAATTCAAGTTCGGAAATTCTGTTCGGTTCGGAAGTTCGGTTCGGTCGACCGAACACACCGAGTTCAATCGAATTCCGAACTTCTGAACCAAGTTCAGCCATTCAAAACCAGGTTTTTTGGTGTGTGTTGCCACTAGGGATGGGCGAACAGAACAGAGTTCGGAAATTCGGATTCGGTTTGGTTTGAAATTCGAGTTCAGTTCGGAAGTTTGGTTCGGTTGACTGAACAGACCGAGCTCGGTCCAAACTCTGAACTTCTGAAACACGTTCACCCATCCCTACTACAGGATTGGTAAAGGGAAACATGCTACAATAATCTATGAGCATTTCAGACAACCTGTAGGCTTCTCTACACTCACACATAAAGAAAACCTGGTGGTAAATTCAAAGAATAATTTTTCTGGTGCAGAAGAATTATTATTCACCACCTGCCCTAGTTTCCCCAGCAATCAACCACCCAGCCAAAGCACGCAAGCCCTCTCCACCCTGCGCTCTTGCAGGTCAACCCTCCTTGATCCTGGCATGCCTCCCCCTTCACCAGTCACACAAACACACTGCCGCCAAACACTTCTTCATTACCTCCACCTGTGGATCTGCAGAAGATGGGAGGAGGAAGAGGAAAATGTCCCCCCGCCAGTCCTGCCACCCCCCAAGAGAGCATGCTGGGTTGCCCCCAATAGGGGTAGGTGGAAGAAGAAATAAACTGACTTTGCAAATAAATCAAAGCACTTTTTAAATAATAAAGTTTAGCAAAATTCAATAAATAAAGTTAACATTAAAGTTGATATTGTTAAATAAATGTATTATATTTTTCACAATTCATGGTTTCCGTGCTTATCCTGAGAAAGGTGGGAGGTTTGGGGGAGTGGGGACAGTGAAGAATAGTGGTGTGGCACAGCGATAAGCCACTTTGGGGGCTGGGGGGTTTATGGGAAGGGAGTGGTGGTGGGTGGAGCAAAAATGGCCATGCCTTCTTTGTCCATGCACTTGCATGTGAGAGCGGGGGGGGGACACATGGGGGCAGTGGAGAATGGCAGTATGACATAGTGATAACCACAACAAAAGGACTGGTTCCCAATATAACCGCAACAAAAAACAGAATACCAAGGACCACCACATGGCTAAAATAAAGATCATATGTTTGGAAAAATACCTAAAAGGAATCAGATATGTAAAAAATAATAAATGAATTCATTGGCACCTTCTTGTGTAAAATGAGCATAACACTAAAGCAGCTATACTAAACCACAGTGGCCCTTTCCACACAGACACTCTAACACTGATAAAATGGGTGTTATATTTTATTATACATGTTTCAGGGCTGCAGGTGTGCTCTATGAGTGCCCTGCAACATGTATAATAAAATATAACACCCATTTTATCAGTGTTAGAGTGTCTGTGTGGAAAGGGCCAGTGACAATTATATTATGATTGGAATGGTCCATATTAATCTTATGTAGTCCAGTACATCCAATCAAGATCCAATATATCAAGATCCAATGTATGATAATGGTCCCATATGATTTAAAGCTGGCCACGTGGCCAGTAATGGGGCATTAATGAGTTAATTGTGAGACATTCAGGTATTCTTAATTTTTGTGAATTATGTAAGGTATGTTTACATTATGTATGTTTGTTACAATGTACCCAATGTTTCTGTTTTATGCACAGTGTTTCAGGATAAAGCGGACAAGGAGATATTTATCCAGTCAGGTGTCTTGAAAAAGCCTTGCTAAATGAGTAAAACCACCAGGAACTTGTAGGCAACAGATGGCTGGGACTCTTCATGTGCAAGCTTTGAATCATATGGAACTGTTATCATACACTGGATCTTGATATATTGGATCTTGACTAGGATGGACTGATGCAAGCATATTACACCAGTGGTTCACTCTCCGCCGATAGGTTTCCAAGCCCAATTCAAGGTGTTGGTGTTGACCTTTAAAGCCCTAAACGGCTTGGGTCCTGCCTATCTGCAGGACTGTCTCACCCTCCGGGTCCTGGATCGACCCCTGTGGTCAGCTGGGGGCGCCCTCCTCGAGGTTCCCCGGGTTTCCTGGGTGTCTACTATGAGGTGGGTGTTCCCCATGGTTGTGCCGCAGTTGTGGAACTCCCTCGCATCGGAGATCCGCTTGGCTTCCAACCTCCCCTCTTTTCGCAGACAATGTAAGACCTGGTTGTTCCGCCAGCCCTTTCTCATGGGAGATGGGGTGGGTAGGTTGGGTTAGGGTAGGGGGGAATGGGGTTTTATATTGTTTTTAATTGTAATCATTATTGTTTATTTTGATGTTTGAAATGTTTTTAAGATGTTGTGAGCTGCCCCAAGATGCCTGAGGCAGAAGGGGGCGCCATATAAATTTTATCATAAATAAATATGATCTTTATTTTAGCCATGTGGTGGTCCTAGGTATTATTCCTTTTTTTTGCTCTGACATAGTGATAAGACACTATGATAAGATACTTTGGGGGCTGTGGGTTGGAAGCACTTGCACTAGTGGCCCATAGTAGCCAGCTGCACGCCTGTGCCTCTCTGCTTCCTTATTGCCATTTCCATTCTTGCCTAGCCTGTGAATGCCAAGAGGAAAACTAAAAAACGTCAGGGCTGCAGCCTAGGTTGATGACCTATGAGTGGAATTGGATAAGGGGTATTCAACCCTGCTGGTTCTACTTGACCTCTCAATGGCTTTCAATGCAGTGAATCATGAGGTGTTGGTGATTCGCCTTTGGAACCTGGCTGGGATGGATGGAACAGTTCCGTTCCTTCCTAGCAGACAGATCTCAGCGGGTAGTCTTGGGGAATTGTACATCTTCCCCCAGGGGTCTCCCATGTGGGGTCCTGCAGGGATCTATTCTGTCCCTCCTCTTGTTTAATGTCTATATGCAGCTGCTGGATGAGGTTGTACATAGAGGAGGGTTCCGTTGTCATCAATATGCTGACAACAGTCAATTGTACCTGTCTTTCTTGTTCAACCCAGGCCCTGTAGTCTCGGTGCTCTCCTGGTGTCTGGTGGCTGTGGGGGACTGGATGTGGTCTAGCCACTTGAAGATGAATCCCAACAAGACAGAGATGATGCTCATTGGCAGGGCCAGTGTTCTGGGTGGGTGGGTGGGGGCTACCCATCATTGATGGGGTCTGCCTTGTGTTGGCATCTCAGGTGTGGAGCTTGGGGGTACTCCTGGATCCACAGCTGCGCCTGGATCTCTAGGTGTCGACTGTGGCCAGAGGTGACTTTTGCCAGTTATTTCTGATGAGACGGCCCAACCCTTATATCTTGGACTCTGACCTCGTCACTGTCATCCATGCATTTGTCACCTCAGGGCTGGATTACTGTAATACGCTCTACGTGTGGCTGTCCATGGTGATGGTTCAGAGGTCGCAGCTGGTGAAGAATGCTGTGGCCCATCTGCTTATGGGGACAGGTCAGCAGGAGCACATTACACCGATGCTACCACTGCACTGTCTGCCAATAGTCTTCTGGGCCTGATTCAAGGTGCTGGTTTTGACCTATAAAGCCCTAAACAGCCTGGGCCCTAGCTATCTGAAGGAGCACCTCACTTACTGGGCCCCTGGATAGTTCCTGTGGTTGTTGGGGGATGCCCTCCTGGAGATTCTACGCTATAAGCAGGTGGGACTGACAGGCGGGTGTTCTCGGCAGCTGCTCCGGTACTGTGGAACTACAATTGCTAAAATGTTTTTTCAAGACACCTTCTAAACACAATTTTGGAGCTGGCAGCTGAAAACTACATCCCTGCAGTTGATCAGGCAGGATTAGAGCTGCAACCGGGCACTCCCAATGAATCATAGGTGCCCAAAACGACCCAGCCCCATTCGGGCACCATCAATGTCTGAACAGGACCCAATGGGCTTCTCAATTGCACTGACCAGCCTTTTAAAGCGATGGGACCTGGCCCAGCTGCAGCAGCTCAGGCTAAACCCTGTCACTTTGAAAGGCCACTTCTCCCCCTGGTGTGTGTGTGTGTGTGTGCGTGTGGCACCAGTCAGCCCCATTGAAACCGACAAGCCCTGATCCCAGCTGGGGCATGTCAGTTTCACTTTTTAAGGCATTAGGCACCTGGTTGGTTCTCATAAAGCCCATCGGGTGCCCAAAAAATGCAGGCATTGCACAGGTACTCATTTTATTACATGTTTTAGCTCTAGGCAGTATTCAAGAAGGGCTGTGCAATAATTAGGAACTGCTTGATTTTTAATCATTTAAAAATATACCTCTGTTCAAATAAGGAAGCCATTTGTAGATTAGAGAGCAGTTGTAGCTTAAGTTAGAAACTACTGCATTAGAGTCTTATTGATTATATCTTAAGGGACTTTAGATTACACAAGAACTCATGCGGAACAAGATGGGCAACTACACTGAGGAAGGGCTTTTTAGCCCAAAACACATCGGGTTGTTTTAGGACAATATTGATTTGTTTATTGTTGCAAGTTGCATTGTATGCAGAGAATTTGGCGATTTGATTTTGATCGCCACCTTGGTGAGATATTATATATATGCAACAATATTGTATTGTTATGTTGATTATTTTTAATACAACTACACCGAGCCCATCTCACTGTAAAAAAAGTTACACAGGGTTGCATACTAACTCTTTTAATTTAATTTCTGTCAGTGTAGTCCAGAAGTTAAACAATTATTCTTTTTAGAACTAGTCCCTTAGCAATTCTTCTGAATGCTGATGGCAATTTAGTTTCAGACACAATTAGACTTTCGATTGTTAATTTGGAAAATGCTGTTTAGTACAGGTTAAACATTAACAATCAGAAACAATATGTTAGTGCTTGGTTGACATTTTAGAAAATATAAAAGGAAGTTAGACGATAATCCCATTCACTATATTTTCTCATCTTGAGCCCATCTTTGGAAACAGCAAATGGAACCAACAGTCAACTCATATTAGAAGTAAAGCAAAGTCAACTACGTATGGTGTTGTCAGGTTTTGTCAAACAGCACCAAAACCTCACTTTAATCTACTATTAAAATATTTACAAGCCAAAGCTATAACCCACATTCTCTATAGCGCAGATGTTTGGCATTTAAAGCTCAACACTGAGCTTGACCCTGTCCAAAATTTGTTTCTTGAAAGCTTCTTTGGTCTTCCTCACTCAACTCCAAGGACAGTGGAACCTTATAAAATTTAATACACCACTGGAAATGTGAAGCAAATGCAGGTGAGAAGGGAAGAGGAAATAAAGCTCCAAAACTTCATTTCATTAAAAAAAAAAAAAATATTGCCTATATTTCATCCAATAAAGTCAATGAAAGTACGGTAATATATAGATCAGTTGAGGACCAGAAGGGTGAAACTGTATCCCGGAGGAGGCTCTCTAATGACCATTGTGAGTCAGGCGCAAAATCTTGAAAACTGAAGACTACAAAATGACAACTAGTATTGGACACCTTTAAATCACTATCATGGAATATAGAAGGTTTGAAATCTAAAATATCGGATGGTGAATGGAGGGAGTTTATTCAACCATATCAGGTTATTGCTCTTCAAGAGACTTGGTTGACACCTAAGGATGTTATGGCACTAAGGCTGGAAGGTTATTCAGCCTTTAGTTTGCCGGCTTCCTCAAAAGGTGGGAAGGGACGCCCTTCAGGAGGGGTTACTACCCTGGTAACAATGGGGGCTAAAGTTGATGTCCATCAAATAGACAATTGTCTTGTTTTGGTTGCTGAATTCTTAGATCTATTAATGCCCAGATTAGACCTATCTCTAGTATTATTTATGGGAGATTTTAATGCTAGAGTAGGAAATGAGGATGATCATCTTCAGGATCTGTCCTTGCAGTTTTTATACTACCTTCCTGTAAGGAGATCAATGGATACAACAGTTAATGCGCAAGGAGGAAATTTGATCTCACTTCTTAATAAATATGGGTTTATAATAGTGAATGGCCATACTCCCTCAGATTCCCAGGAGAATTTCACCTTTGATACATGCAATGGGACCAGTGTCATTGACTATATCTGTATGCATGGTTCCCTGTTTAAGAAGGTGGAAGATTTCAGGGTAATTCAGAGGCCAGAGGGTAGCCATTTCCCTTTAGAGTTGCATATGAGGATGGTCGGCCCAAATTCTACTTTGGATGGTTCCCAGGAGGTCTCTACTTTTGCCAAAACTATTGGCACTAAATGGACGCCAGAGATAAACTTAGAGGTTGCTCGAGTCCTATTTTTGGAGGAGTGGCTTCAGATTAGAACCACCCTGTTAGATATGTATAATGGCTATAAGATCCAGGAAAACCTCACCAAAGTGCTTTTGGAGCTGACTCCGTATTGTACCATACAGCAAAGAGCAGTAGGATGTAGAGTAGTACGCAAGGGCCACCAGTGGTATGATAGTGAGTGTAAGACAGCTAAGCAGGTCTTGGTGAGAGCTAGGAGGAGGTGTTATTATTATTATTATTATTATTATTAAACATTTATAAAGCGCCAGTTGCAACTTGGCGCTGTACAGAACATACAATCAGATGCGGTCCCTGCCTGTGGCTTACAATCTAAAAGACAAGGAGGGGGAGA
>QEPC01006022.1:124837-136013 GCA_003113815.1 Sphenodon punctatus
GAGGAAAGTTAACACCTTAACTTTAGATGTTAAACAAGGCAAAGAGTCACAAGATTTTAAAATCTACATGGCCAGGGCTGAACCATTAACTCACTGCCAAGCAGAAGAGGATACTCATTGCTCAAAGGTACCTTGTAGAGTAATTGAAAGAGAAAGAAAGAAAAAAAGACCAAAGTCATTCACTTACTCCCACAAAATCCTGGCACTTGTGAGCGTTTTAAATTCAGCAAGCACGTAGCACTGGGTAGCACTCCTGGGATTCCCAAGTAACCTCTGTGGCAGGCTTGTCTCATGTTGGCTTTAAAGGGATAGTAGTTCTGATGCCTGTACAGTGGCAGGGCAGACCTGAGCAGTGGTGGAATAACATTGCTACCTAGCAGTAAAGGAGAATACATAAGAACTGAGCCAGGAACATGGGAATCACCCAGCTTCAAGCCTCAGTTTCCCCCAAATAGCCCCCCAACTTAATATATCCACTGAAAACTCCCCTCTCCCCAGGTGATTTATTCAGCAATAAGCAGGCTCAAGGGGAGTTTAATGCAGTGCTGGGTCACCTGGAGTTCAGTTTCCTTTGTCACTCAGAGTCCCTGAGGTAGGTCTTGCCCCTTGCTCTGTGTGCTCAGGCCACAAGTACATGATTCCTCTGCCTACTCCCATTCTAGACATTCCTTCCCTCAACTATAACTTCAGTCTCACTTGCATCTCTGCATCTTTGCCTTTTCTCCAGCTCCCGAGTAGGCCAGTGGTTCAATATTTAAAAAATTAGGAGACAACAGAAAAGGGGAGAAACCCAGCCCCTTCCCCATCTGCACTGCTGCTCCCCAGCTCAGCGAGAGGCATTCAGACCCCCTGCCAGCCTCATTATCCACTTAAGCAATTTCCCAGCAAAGGTATTAAGAGGTGGGGGTGGGGACAAAGACTCCTGTGCACCCAGTGCTGGAGCAAAGGGCTGGCAGCACCTCTCTCTCCCCACCCACTCCTGCATGGAATGTGCCTTGGAGCCCCACCCACTCTCCCTCTCCTACCTTAATCCAACCTGCCTGGTGGGGCTGCTGCTTGAGGCTCTGACTGGAGAAATGTGATTCTCTATGCAGGAGTGGATGATGAGGACTGCTAAGGGGGCAGGTTGATCTCCCTGTTCTTCCCGCTCCTGTATGCCTGCCTGGCTCGGATTTCCACTTGAGAATTAATCCTCTCCATCTGGGCTATACATAAACAAGCAGAAATCCCAGCTCCCACAGGTACCAAGGGCTGAGGACTGACTCCTGGGGATACTTAAGGCACCATGTTTGGCTATAAAAATGCCCTGGCACTTTCTTGTCTACCAGAACCCAGGCCAAATGATTTTCAAGATTCACTGCAAGACTCACCAGGTTTCTTTAGGCCTCTTCCACGGTGGGGGAAAGTGACAGCAAACTGGTATTTGGGGGAGTTGTGGTACTTTTTCTGGTCGTTGACTTTTCTTTGGGAGGCGTTGGGCTGATACTTTGGTGCTGGGTGTAGGGTAGAAAGCTGAACAGAACAATACTGATTGAAGATTGTATTTTTTAACCTCTGCACCATGCATCTAAATCCTAACAAATCTAAAAATCCACACCACCTGCAATGGGAACAGGCTACTTAGCTATTAGAAACCAGTCACGCTAATTTCTTACGTAGCTACTTAAGAAACCAGTAGGGATGGGCAAACGCAGTTCGGAAGTTCGGACCGAACTCAAATAGTTTGGTTGACTGAAACAAATGTGTGAACCGAACTCGAATTCGAACATTCAGTTTGGATGCGTTTGGTGAGTTTGGAATTGAATTTCCATTGGTTTCAATGGAAAACACATTATCAGCTGTAACGTTCTTGTTCTTTATGCTATATGACTGAAAATTTGAATGCCTATACCTCAAACAGAATGCATTAAGTGCACCAGATTTCAAAACGATTGGATAAAGGAATCAGATTGTAGAAGCAGTTGAAATATTGTATTTTGCAATATTCTACATATACATTCTTAGCTGTAACTTCTTTGCCTCACAAGTAATGTAGGTGAAACGTGTTTGGTTTATACCCCTTCCCATATTTACTATCTTTGCCAAATTTCAGAAGGATTGGAAAAAGGGTCTTGGTGGTATAAGCAATTAACTTATAAATGTATGTCTGACTATAACATCTTTGTAATTCAACCAGTATATATGAAATTTGACAGGTATATATATTACACTTTCCTAATCATCTCTGCTAAATATCAGAAAGATTTTATAAAGGTTCCCAATTTAATATGCCTGTACAACATATGTAGAGAAGGGGCCTATGCCTGGGATTCTCTTATGTCACTGTAGTATAAGATCGGTTTGTGATGCGAATTGGCCAACAGAAATGTCAACCAAATATCCTCATTCTGTGCTGGGAACATCCCAACATATCTCCCCCACTTGTTTCTGGGAAGTCAGAAGCATCTGTTTAGGAAAGAGTCAATAGAGATTCTCTTATGTCCTCTGTCTCAGTGCTGCAGGATGTGATTGTGATGATAATTGGCCAGCCTGGATGTGTTTAAACTATGTCTCCTGACTGCTGGGATGCTATCTCAGAAGTCCCAGTTATGTTGCTTATGCCCGCCTCAGGGCCGCCCCCTATGCCCACCTCGAAGCCACTACCAATTGGTCCTGTAAAGCTAGAAGCTTGCAGTAATGTGTTTGGCCATTGAATGTGTCTGTCAGTCTTTGGGGTTGCTCCACATCCTTCCTCCTACAGTCTCTCTCCCCCTGCCATGCAGGGTGCCTGCCTCTGACTGGCACTGAATATGCTGATATTCATCTGAATAATGATCTTCACAGGGACAACATCAATTGCTTATATAATTGGGTCCCTTTATCAAAATCTCCTGTACATTTGCTGAAATGGCAGGAAAGGTTTTTGATACATTCTTGCCAAATATCCTGTAAACATAATGGAATATCAAAATGTTACAGCTGGAAATGTATTTTCAGATTAATGTCTTATATCCTTGGGATCCTTTGTCCACTGTTTCTCAAAATTGGCAGAAGTATTAAACATAAGGAGGGACATAATATGCACAAGTTTCATGAACATTGGATGCAAGATAAAGAAGTTGTAGCCATGAATGTGTATAGAGTTTTTCTTAAAATCACAACATTCAATTGTTTCTGGAATCGGCTCCTTTTATCTAATCATTTGAAATTTTGGTACACATAGTGCCCTCCATAGGGGGTGCAACTCACCAAATTTAATCACAATTGAATAAGAAATAAAAATGTTATAGCTGGAAATATGTTTTTCAGTTTTTTCCCTTTATTTCAAAAAACAAATGTCATTGTCAGTTCCTGATTGCACCAAACTAAAAACTGAACAGAGCCTGACTGAACCGAATACCAAATCCAAACTCAAAGTTTGACCCGAACCACCAAATGGCCAAACATCTGAACCTGGTTCTGTTCGCACATCCCTAGAAACCAGTATTGTCAAACCCACCTATTCAAATAAATAAATAAATAAATATATATAAATATATATATATATAAAATCCTATTGGCCATGTCAGGGTGCCCAAAATCAAGAGCGTAGCCTAAAATCAGATTGTGAAGCCCTACAGGCGCTACGGTCCTGGGCAGTACCCGGATGGTAATTTACTCTGGGAGCGCAATCAGGCCCCCATCAATCAGGCTACAGGCGGGCACTCCAGACCCTTGGTGGGAGCAGCCATATTTCCTCCCCTTAGTGGAAATAACCCTGTTTATTACCTGGGCTGGGGTCCCGAGTTTGGAATTCCGAGCCAGTCTCCTCAGGCTCACCTGTCCTCTCCCTGGGATGACCTCTGCTGTTCCTCATGAATCCTGTAGGCTGTCTGGGCTGAAAGGCCTGTGTTGCTGGAGTCAAGTAAAGGGAAGTGTGAGGGAGCACAGCTCCCTTGTTCGCTTCTAGCCTCTTCCTCTCTTGGCCCTGTCTGCAGGGTTCTGGGGCCTTTTGAACCAATAGCGCTTGGAAGCTCCACCCCCTACCATCTGGGGCCTCCTCAGCCCAGAGGCAACTGGGCGTGGCCTGATGACATCATTGGGGAGTGTCTCAGGTACGTCCTGGACAGTGGGACCTCCTGTGGATGACCCAGGGAGGAACCCATCACATGGGGTTCGGCTGACCCAGCAGGGCTGAGCAGGGGTGAGTCTTCATACAGATATTTTCTAAGAACAGGACATTGTGTGGTTGTTTTTTTGTTTTTTTTAAAATCAATTCCTTTTGGGTTTCAGAGCACTGAGAACACAATGAAGTCATGGACTAGAAACTTTCTAAATGAAAGTGGAAATTCTCCTGATTTCAGGATCTGAGCGTTACAAACCATCAAATATTGCAAGACTCACAAAATCATAAAAGCTAGTTGATCTCTGCACACATAGTTTTCGCAAGTGCCAGAAATGTCTGCAGATTTTCTGTTTTTCTTGAAAGGGGCAAAATAAGAATTCTTGAGGCTCTGGGCCCACAGAACATGGGATCCAAAGATGAACCCCCCAACTATCACCCATGATAGAAAATTGCCATTTGATAGAATGATAGAACTATCACTCATGATAGAAAATTGCCAAAGTCCATTTGCTGTTCCAGTTAGGATTTCTTATTGACTGTTCCAACGGTGGCCTTCCCTGTAGCACAGTACTAGCTAACATGTGCACACTACACATAAAATATTTTGATTGAACAGGCCTCTGTTATTAAAGCTAAACAAGTTTTTAAAAGGATATTGGCTGGAAAAAAGAAGGAATATCAAACAATGATGTGGAATAAATTAGTTAAGGCAGCCAAATAGAGAGATTCTAGAGACTTTCGGCAGATTGTTTCCGGCTGTACTTGTTAGGGGAGGAGGAGTCAGAGGGGAAGGGATGGGCTGGAACAGAAGGGGGAGAGTAACGAGGTTACCCCAAAACACTCTCTTGCAAGGGTACCATGGTGTCGCTAATGCCCTCAGGTTTGTAGGTGGGCTTTCTCTCAGGTACTGAAAGCAACCCAGATCATCATAGGGCCAGCGAGAGAGGCTTGAGGTTCCAATAAGGAAGGGGGGAGGGGTAAGGGATTATGATAGTGGGGTACCCCCACAGAGGACAGTCACAAAGACACACCTTCAGGCACAAGAGGAAGAGGGGGAGGCTGTGCCAAGGTGAGGGGATCGTCAGGACCGGGATTCCCGGGGTGAGGGTTACAGGGAAAAGGGTGACAAGGGGGAGGGGAACCAGAAGAGGGGAAGAGTCCACACTCAGGAAGGAAGGGGAGGGACAAGGAACGGGGAACGCTTGCACACAGGGGTGTGTGTGAGTGGCAATGGGGCAGCAAGAGGGGACAACCCTTACTCACAGACTCTCTCAGGGTACGGGAAGGAAACAAGACAAAAGGAGAACTAGTCATCCAGTCTCCCAAACACAATCACGCTCCACAAAACCAGAACGCAGGCAGTCAAGAAGCACAAGAGGGGCCAGTCTCTCTTATGATTACCGGCGGGGAACTGCAGCCCCGTTGGCTTCTTATACTTCCGGATTAGGGACTGTTGCTATGGACGCGGGCAGGGCTCCACCCCCTGCCAACGTGCAGCGCCCCACCAGGTGTGCACTACGTCTGGGTGGGGCTGGTGCCTGGGAGCCAGACAGGGAAACCGTCCCTGCTGGTGGCAGCTGCTGCTGCCCCCCACCTGAGGTTTGTACCGGTGGGGCGGGGGGAGCTGCGGGGACCTGAGGAAAAAAAAACCTGTTGCCTCCCATGCCGCCGCCGCCACCACAACCCATGGCGCGTGAAGCAACGTGACAGTACTAGAGCAAGGACTATATGCCCCGATGCCTATATTATTTGATTGATTTATTTATTTTAAGAATTTATACCCCACCACCTCCTGCCACAGGCAACTCGGAGCGACTAACAACATCAATAAAAACAATAATATTATAACACATTAAAACATCATCCCTCCATAAGCACAATAATAATAATACAAAAGAAAAAACCCACCCACCTTCACCACTCTCCCCACCCCCTACCACCCCATTACCCCTCTCCCTCACCAAACACCTGACGGAACAGCCAGGTCTTACAGTTCCTACGATATTGACTCCAATACCTGGGTTTCCTATTTCTCCCTTAAGTTTAATAAAAGGGTGGGAGATGAAATGTATAGGTTTTTTTCAGAGTCTAGGTCTGATGGGTTGAGTAAGCGTGCTCCCCCCAGGAGCGGGGCCCATAGCAGTCGACCTGAACCAGCCCGCGGTAAGGCCAGTCTTGATTTTGGTTCTATCAGTGTTTGACATTTCATTAAGTGTTTGCTGATGACTTGTATTTTATACATTGTTTTACTGTATTTTATGTTGTAAAACATTTTTGGCTTAAGCCGTTAATATTCATAAAACCTTTCTGCACATCTGCAAGCAGGAATTTTTGCATAGTGCACATGAGCGAGATGGCACCAAGCTGCAGAGGGTGAGCAAGCACGGTACCACCTTGCACATGCGCACTACACAATATTCCTTTTTGTGCATACAAATGTGCAACATGGTGCTGCACTAGCAGGAGTGCCAGCTGTAGCTATGATCCCGTCTCTGCCAGACCAGGATCAGAATGTATGAATCCATGAGAGACAAAATGCTCCTGCAGATCCGGATTCAGTCCTACATCTGAGTCTTCCCCCCACCCCCCACAATCACACATGCAGAAGCCAAATAATTTGGTACATTCTAATTTTGACATGCAACTGAACCCTTAGCATTGCATTGTACATTGTCCTTAATACTACTCCTTATCACCCCATTAGTTATTAGCTTATTCTAAGAAATTTAGGATATATGTAAACCAAGGGCCTTCAAAGCCCTAAAAAAGAGGCGCTCTCTTAATTTCTGGCGGGAAACCTGAAAGATTTTTACTCTCATCATCTTAATGCAACTAAGACACTTTTATTAAGATAAGGCTTCCTAGACGAGCAGGCCTTGATCCTACAAACTCTTAGTTAACAGCTAAGCACCTAAAGCAACAGGCTTCCATCTACTAAACCCGGACTATATTTTTAGCCTTTCCCAAGTTTGCAGCTCGGTACTTAACGGGCCTGATAAGAAAAGGAATCAAACCCTTATAAATAGGTCTACAGCCTAACACCTAACACTCGGCCATCTTACCTTTGCCACACAAACGCTGACTCTACTCAACTAACCACAAAGACATTGGCACCCTATATCTACTATTTGGGGCCTGAGCAGGAATAGTAGGAACCTCCCTTAGCCTCCTAATCCTAGGAGATCTAAGCTACCCTGGAACACTTCTAGGAAACGACCAGATTTACAATGTGATCGTAACAGCCCATGCTTTCACCATAATCTTTTTTATAGTAATGCCGATAATAATCGGAGGGTTCGGAAACTGACTAATTCCCCTAATAATTGGAGCCCCAGACATGGCCTTCCCACGAATAAACAACATAAGCTTTTGACTACTACCACCATCATTCCTCTTACTACTAACATCCGCCTGAACAGAAACTGGGGCAGGAACAGGATGAACCGTATACCCGCCTCTAGCCGGAAACCTCGCCCACGCAGGACCAAGCGTAGACCTAACCATTTTTTCCCTACACCTGGCCGGCGTATCCTCAATCTTAGGGGCGATTAACTTTATCACCACAATCATCAACATAAAACCCCCAAACCAATCTCAATACCAAATACCTCTCTTCATTTGATCAGTCCTCGTCACAGCCGTATTACTACTTCTATCCTTACCAGTACTAGCTGCAGGAATTACAATACTTCTAACGGACCGGAACCTCAACACTTCATTCTTTGACCCGTCAGGAGGAGGAGACCCTATCCTGTACCAACACCTATTTTGATTCTTCGGCCATCCAGAAGTTTACATCTTAATCCTACCTGGATTTGGAATAATCTCACACGTAGTAACTGATTACTCAAGCAAAAAAGAACCTTTTGGATACATAGGGATAGTCTGAGCAATGATTTCAATCGGGTTCTTAGGCTTTATTGTATGAGCCCACCACATATTCACAGTTGGAATAGACGTAGACACACGCGCCTACTTTACATCCGCAACAATGATTATTGCCATCCCAACGGGCATTAAAGTGTTTAGCTGACTAGCCACCCTCTACGGAGGAATAATCAAATGAGAAGCAAGCATACTCTGAGCCCTTGGTTTTATTTTCTTATTTACTGTTGGTGGATTAACTGGGATTATCCTAGCAAACTCATCCTTAGACATTATTCTTCACGACACTTATTATGTCGTAGCGCACTTCCATTACGTATTATCTATAGGAGCAGTATTTGCAATTATAGCCGGACTAACCCACTGGTTCCCCCTCCTAACAGGCTACATATTACACAAAACATGAGCAAAAGTACACTTCTCACTAACATTCATCGGAGTTAACCTAACCTTCTTCCCCCAACACTTCTTAGGCTTAGCAGGAATACCACGACGCTACTCAGACTACCCGGATGCATACTCAACATGAAACACCCTATCATCTTTCGGGTCCCTAATCTCCTTAACCACCATCATCATTATACTCTTTATCCTCTGAGAGGCTTTTTCTTCAAAACGAGAAGTCGACCACACAAAAATAATTTTCACCGGCTCAGAATGGTTGCACGGACACCCTCCACAACTACACACCAACGAAGAACCCCCTTTTATCTACCAACCATAAGAGAGGAAGGAATTGAACCCCCTCCAACTAGTTTCAAGCTAATTGAGCAACCACATACAATCTCTCTCAGGGCTTTAGTAAAAAATTATACGTCCTTGTCATGGACGAGTCAAAGGCTAGACCCTTTAAGCCCTGCATGGCCTACCCCCTACAAATAACGCTACAAAACGCATCCTCTCCTCTAATAGTAGAACTACTACACTTCCACGACCACGCACTAATAATTATCCTATTAATCAGCACATCCGTGTTTTATATAATTACCATAACACTGACTACTAAACTAACACACATTAATGCAACAGATGCCCCAATCACAGAAACAGTATGAACCATCCTGCCCTCCATTATCCTAGTAACAATTGCCTTGCCATCATTACAAATCCTATACCTTATAGACGAAATTAATAACCCCTTTCTAACCATCAAAGCCCTTGGACACCAGTGATACTGAAGCTACGAATACACAGATTACAAAGACCTCTCATTTGACTCCTACATAATTCTAACAAAAGAACTAAAAAATGGACACTTTCACCTTTTAGAAGTGGACCACCAAACAGTTGTGCCAACCAAGTCTCCGATTCGAATTTTAGTCTCAGCTGAAGACGTTCTCCACTCATGAGCCGTCCCATCACTTGGAGTTAAAATCGACGCCGTACCAGGACGCCTAAATCAAACTACAATCTCAACACACCAACCAGGCCTCTTCTACGGCCAATGCTCAGAAATTTGCGGGGCTAACCACAGCTTCATGCCAATTGTAATTGAAGCCGTACCCATCTCACACTTCGAAGACTGATCTTTGGCCACAACCCAATAACCAAGAAGCTAATGCAGCACCAACCCTTTAGTGGAAACAGGAACAGCCTCTTCGAAACCAATAAGCTAATGCAGCACCAGCCTTTTAAGCTGGAGACAGGAACAGACTGTTCCCTTCATTAATGCCTCAACTAAACCCGGCCCCCTGATTGTCAACAATGATCCTAGTGTGGCTCTCACTTGGCGTAATACACCAAAAAGTGAAGCTATTCCAAAATCTCTACTCCACAACTTTATGCTGCGGAGCCCCTCGTCCGCCTTGACCTTGACCATGATCCCGAACCTTTTTGAAATTTTTGCCACTCCTTATTTACTAAAAGTACCTCTTATATGACTGGCTGTAATAGCACCAGCAATGATTATTTTTAGCCCCAGCCAACACCTTGTAACAGGACGCTACACCCTCCTTAAAAAATGAACAATGAAACAGTTCATTAAACAAATTATAAGCCCCCTCCCAACGCATGGATATAAATGAGCTGCGCTTTTTACAGCCCTAATAATTACCCTTACATCAATCAACATGATCAGCCTGCTCCCCCACACATTTACCCCAACAGCCCAATTGGCACTGACCATGGCCCTGGCCTTTCCACTATGGTTGGCCACCGTAATTATCGGGCTATTAAAAAAGACAACTCGATCACTAGCACACTTCCTTCCAGAGGGCTCCCCCACCCCCCTTATCCCAGCCCTCGTGGTAGTTGAAACAATTAGCCTCTTAATTCGCCCCATAGCGCTTGGAGTACACCTAGCAGCCAACCTAACGGCGGGACACCTACTACTTCAACTTATAGCCCTAGCAGTCATCCACCTCCCAACACCCATATGACCAGCCACAGTGGCTGTAGCAACAACTTTAATACTACTAACTATTTTAGAAGTAGCGGTAGGACTTATTCAGGCCTACGTATTTGTGCTCCTACTGTCCCTGTACCTCCAAGAAAACATCTAATGTCCACTCAAACCCACACATATCACATTGTAGAACAAAGTCCATGACCCCTTACAGGCGCAATATCTGCCCTACTAATGACATCAGGCCTCGCTGTGTGATTCCATTACAACTCTACTTCATTAATCGCTGCTGGTCTTCTAAGCCTTCTTCTGACAATATACCAATGATGACGAGACATCGCGCGAGAAGGCACGTTTCAAGGACACCACACCCCATTTGTACAAAAGGGATTACGATATGGAATAATTTTGTTCATTATCTCTGAAGTATTCTTTTTTATTGGCTTCTTTTGAGCCTTCTATCACTCTAGCCTGTCTCCCACGCCAGAAATTGGGGGTCAATGGCCCCCAACCAGGGTCTTCCCGTTAGATCCATTCGAGGCCCCCCTTCTAAACACAACCGTATTACTAGCTTCCGGAGTAACAGTCACCTGAGCACACCATTCCATAATTGAAGGAAAGCGAAAACCGGCCCTCTTCTCTTTACTACTAACCATCGCCCTAGGATTATACTTCACAGCCTTACAAGCGATAGAATATCACGAGGCCCCTTTTACAATCTCAGACAATGTTTATGGAACAACCTTTTTTGTAGCCACAGGCTTCCACGGGCTCCACGTAATTATTGGCTCCTCCTTTTTAATTGTCTGCCTCCTACGTCAAGCCCTTCACCACTTTACCCTAGACCACCATTTTGGGTTTGA
>QEPC01006022.1:161073-171955 GCA_003113815.1 Sphenodon punctatus
GGATGCAGGGTAGGGGGGTGGGTGCGAGTGTGGGGGGGCGGGGGGAGAAGAGCCTAGGGGTGGGATGCAGCAGGGTGGGGGAGGATGCAGGATGGGGGGGAACAGGCTCAGCCTAGCTAGGGGGAGGGGTGGGGGGAGGGGTACCCCCCCTCCACACCCATCCCCCCCGGGGGGGTGGGCAGGTCGGGTACAGGGTGGGGGAGGGAAGGGTCTAAGCTTACCTGCTCACTGTCTCAGTCTCTCTGTGAATGGCAGGCAGAAGGAGCAGCAGCGTGGGGAGTCTCTCTCTCGGGGGACAAGAGGAAGGAAGGAAGCACGCATGCGCGCTGCTCCCCCTTCCTCTGTCCCCCGAGCCAAGCTATCTCGCCAGGGCTGTCAGCCCGACCGCCCTGGTGAGATCTTCCATTGCGCCCATTCAGCGCAATGGAAGGCTGTTGCCCCTCCCTCCACAGCACGTCCCATACGTGCTGTGGACAGAGGAGCTCAGCCGCCCCAATTGCGTTTTCCATAGGAAAATGCTTTGGGCGACTGATTTTTGAGCCTTCTGGGACCCACTCCTCTGGAGTGGGTCCCAGAAGTAGAGTAAAGCCGCAGCAGCCTCTGCCTTGCCTTTGCAATCAGAGCAGAGGCTGCTGCAGCGACGCTGTGGTCAGTGTCAGTGTGAAACTGACATGAAATTGACCACAGTGCTGCAGCAGCCTCCGCTCTAAGCAAAGGCAAGGCAGAGGCTGCTGCAGGCAGCTGGGAGTTTTTTTGCTTTTTTTTTACTTTGAGCGGGGGCGCAGCGCCGGGGGGGGGGCTTGGGGGGTCAACGCCCCCAACGCCCCTGAAGGGGAGCCGCGCCTGGTTACAACCCAGGCTAAAAACTGCCATGGCCAGGGAGGGGAAACATCTGGTGGGCCGGTTTAGATGTGACGGCACTGCAGATGGTCATGTGGGTCAAAGCGTGGCCACCCGCAGTACTGTCACTTCTGAAAATACCCAAAGTGGTTCAAATGATATCTTTTATTGGACCAGCTGTTGTTGGTGGAAATAAGCAAGCTTTCGGCCCACACAGGGCCCTTCCTCAGGCATGTGGCGTAGTCAGTAGAAATATATAAACTGAGCAAATGTAGTAGGGCAGGTATATAGGAGTCCTGCTAGACCTGCTTCACCCTGCCAAAGACCCTGCTGCACTGCAAGCTTAGAGGTCAACCTGTGATGGACCTTCATAGCCAGACTGCTGAGCAGGATAGCTGTAGGGGAGCCTCTCCTCTCCTGCGGCTCCTGGATTACCACTGCTCCCCCATTCTGTTTAGAACCCCCACCCCTGCACACATACACACAAATATACCACACATGGGACCTCCTATAAAGCCAACTGCTAGGACAAGCAGGAACAGGGAGCTGCCAGCCCCACCAAGCTACACAGGTGCTGAGACTCCCAGAGCAGCCCAGGGTTTCCCCTCTTTTCCTCCTCTCCCCAGCAACATGTATGGAGCTGGACAAGGAGACTCTTAAAGTGACAAAACTCATCCCAGCAAGATCTGTCTGGGGGAAGCAGGGCTCTGACCAGGGCACCAAGAGCCAGGCACTAGGAATCTGCAGCAGCACAAATGTCTGCTCATTCAGCCAAGTGCAAGGCAAATCAAGTGAGTTTTATTGTTTCAACCATAGGTTACAACAAAGATCAGCCAAGTACACATGTGAGTGATGTCACCAAGATAAGCACAGGATGAATCTGCACCCTATAAGTGTTACATCTGATAACACCCTGTGTCTTTTTTAAAGGTCAGGGAACAGAGAGCTCACCACATTGGCATTTATTGTTTCTACCTACCCTTTTCACAGATTGGCACTGGTGGATCCCATGTACCATCCACCTGGCACTGGCTGATGCTGTTGCCTTTGAGGAAGTACCCAGAATCACACGTAAATGTAATCTTGGTCTTGTATGTGTATTCAGCTTTGGCTGGAAAGACCTGCATTCCATTTGCATTGCCTGGGACCTCACAATGAGTCTCTGAGAAATATCAACAGACAGGAGGGTTTGGTAGTTCGTTAAATAGGAAAGAAAGAAAGAAAGAAATCAGAGCAAAGGTTCTGTGCAGGAGAGATGTGTTTTCCAGATGGATATAGGCCCTTTTCACACTGACACTCTAACACGATAAAAGAGGTATTATATTTTATTATACATGTTGCAGGGCACCCATAGAGCACAGCCGCAGCCCTGCAACATGTATAATAAAATGTAACACCCATTTTATCCGTGTTAGAATGTCAGTATGAAATGGGCCATAGAACAATTTGAAAAAATGTGAGTACCAAATTTATTTATTTATTTATAAAATCATTTAATACCCCACCCCTCCTGCTCCAAGCAGCTTTGTGTGGCTTGCAATGTTAAAACATATAAAATCAATAAAACCATCAAATACAATAAAAAGGGAAGGCACAAAACCAAACCACCCCTCCCCCCATCCCGCCCTACACCCCATGTCCCTCGCCAAAAGCCAGGTGGAACAGCCACGTTTTACAGATACGATGGAAGGAATGGAGATCCAGGGGCCCCCGGGTCTCCACCAGGAGTGAGTTCCACAGCCTAGGTGCGGCCACCGAGAATGCCCTCTCCACAGTGGCCCCCCGGGCCACACAGGGGGCCTCAAGAAGGATGCCCCCAGCAGACCATAGAGGCTGCTCCAGAGCACGGAGAGCAAGGCAGTCCCACAGGGAAGTTGAGCCAAAGCCGTATAGGGCTTTATAGGTCAAAACCAATACCTGGAATCAGGCCTGGAAGACTATAGGCAGCCAGTGCAGAGTCTGGAGCACTGGTGTAATGTGCTCACGGCAACCCGCCCCCATAAGGAGATGGGCCACAGAATTCTGCACTAGCTGCAGTCTCCAGACCGTCACCACAGGTAGCCCCACATAGAGTTGTAAGTTGCCCCAAGCTGTTTTAGGAGGGGCGGGGTAGAAATTTGATAAATAAATAAAAATAAATAAATAGAGTGTGTTGCAATAGTCCAATCTTGAGGTAATGAAAGTATGGATGATGGTGGTCAAGTCACTATCTGAAACATACGGCCGAAGTCGTTACACCAGATGAAATTTCCTTGGGGACCGCCTCGCCCTTCGCGCCCCAGAGCGGCTCCTGCGGTCTGCCGGGGGTGCCCTTCTGGAGGTCCCCCGTGTTAAACGGGGGGCCACAATGGAGAGGGAATTCTCGGTGGTGGGACCGCGGCTGTGGAACTCCCTTCCAGAGGAAGCTCGCCTGGCCCCAAGCCTTTTAACATTTCGGCGGAACTGTAAGACCTGGCTGTTTGCCCAGGCCTTTGGGAGGGAGGGTGGGGAGGGAGGATTTTAGTCCCCTACCCATTTGTTTTTGGTGTTGTCTAGCCCTGTTTTAATATGTTAATATTTGATTGGTTTTAGATGAATTTTATTGTATTTATTGTTTTAATGTTGGAAGCCGCCCCGAGCTGCGTTGCAGGAGGGGCAGGGTATAAATTTGTAAAATAAAATAAATAAAAAATAAATAAAATTTAAGAGAGCCATTGGTATAAAAGAAACTTTCATTTCATGGGTTTTCATGGTTTTTGCTGGCACTGGTGAGAGGGAACAAAGAGGTCTAGATTCTGGAACAAAGGTTTCCCCTCCTGTGGGCCACTTTGAAAATACATACAAGCTACATGGACATAGGAGTTGGGTTTGGGGTGCTTAAGGAGTGTGCTCAGGATGGGGGGAGAAAAGAGAGGAACAAGAGCATGAATCAGTGTTATGGATCCATTTCCTCTCCTTGTGCACATGCCCTCATCTCTGCTTCCTTTCCCCGAGCTCACTCTTTCAGTACTTGCAGGTAGGGGCTGGATCCATGGGCTAGATCAAGGAATTGGAGATTTTTAACAGCCACAAATTCCAGTTGAAGGTGATGGGATATGCATGTCCTGAACAGCATTTCAAAATCAGCCCACAGATGTCTTTAAGAGAAGCTTGTTAAAGCCAGAAAGGAGGGAGATACTTACTCTGACAAAAGTCTGGGATCATGGACCAAGTAAAGTTTTTCTGGCAAGTCACATTGGGAGATACTCCAGGAATTAACATGTAGCCTAGTTTGCAGGAGTAGGTCACCACAGTACCACTGGTAAACTCTGTTTGATCATCCCTGTCAGCATACTCAAATATTGGTGGAGTGTCACAGGTACCTAGTAATCAAGCATACATATGTAATTGTTAAAACACATTTAGCCCAAAGAACCTATTGAGAAAGATATCTCTTTCAGAAAAACATAGCATGAGAGAGACAGCTCTAGAGAGTGAGGGTGATTTCAGACGTTACGCATCTGAAATTCACCCCGGCTGAACCACAGTCAAACACGGGCTGCTTTTGATTGTGGTGCATGTCTGTTGGCTCGCCGCCAGATGTGTACCACAGTCAAACACGGCCCGTGTTTGCATTCACCACACTTCTGGACCTCTGGACGCGAGGAGTTCGAGAAGTGTGGTGAAAGGCCACCACGGCCGTGGTGAATGGAAAGTAACATCTGGTTGCTTACTGTTCACCGCGGTCAATGGCAGGCACCCCTGCCCGTGGTTGCGGCAGCGGCCAGATTGGCTGCTGCCGCCGCCCATCAAAAGGAGGGCGGGCTGTCAGGGAACACAGGGGGCGGGGCCGTGTGGCAGCATGCTGCGCTGCGTGGCCCTGTCCCCTCTGGGGGGGTGCCGCTTTAGACGTTACGGCTGGGCACTTTCACCACGGGCCGGAGGGTGGTTCAGACCACGGCTGGGGACAATGGGGTGCACGTCTGTTGGTGTGCCCCTTCACCCCCGGCCGTGGTTCGAACCACCCCATGGCCCGTGGTGAAAGCATTAGGCAGTAACGTCTGAAATCACCCTGAGTGGCTGAAATTTTGAGCTCATAAAGACCCATGCAAATCTGATGTTTTGAAGATGGAATTAGGCTCAGTCACTGCAGTAGTATAAAAACACAGGGAGTAGTACTCCTGAGAGAAGCTAGTTGATGCTAGCATAGCAGAGTAGATTAAACTTGAGCTTTTGGGATGGAAGGAAACAAAGTTACAATGCTAAATGCATTTTTCTTTTTTCTTTCTTTTCTTTTCTCATTGAAGCTTTTCAAGGTTTCCAAAAATTGATTTTTTAAAAATACATTTTGGTTGCTGGAAGTAAAAAAACATCAAAGTCAAAAAAACTCACAAAATTCTAATCCATAGAACAAAGAGGAGGTGTGGATAGCAATCACACAAGAGATATAAGTCTGACATAGTAATATCACCATGTCAGAGATTATATGAATAGAATATATTGTATCCATCTTTATTTTTTCACAAATTGTTAATGTGATAGAAACAGATCTGCCAAGGATAAAATAAAAAGGAACTTTACCTAGGACACAAACCGGTAGGGGAGGACTCCATATACCTTCAGCAAGACACAGACTCTGACTACTACCATGTAGGACATAACCAGAAACACACTGAAATGTCACTCTGTCTCTATATGTATACTTGTCATTAAGTGGCTTTATCTGGAGTTTACCCTTTTCAGTTTCTGGCCATGGACATTCATTTTCCGCAAAAACAAAAAAACCCACAAGATCTTCCATTATTTCTTTGTTATTTCATGTAACCAACCGGGCAGCTATATAAAACTGTGGCGTACCGACCTCTTAATATTGTGCACAGTTCTGGTCACACAATCGCAAAAAGGATACAGTTAAACTGGAGATGGTACAGAGAAGGTCAGCTAAGATTGTCAAAGCAAAGGTATAGAAATAGCTTCCACACAAGGAGATGTTCTATAGGGTAGAGCTCTTCAGCTTAAAAAAGAGATGACTGAGGGGGGAATATGACTAGTGCAGAAAAAATATATAGGGAGCTGTTATTTATCCTCTCATAATGACTAGAACTAGGAAACATCCAATGTAATTAGCTGGCAGCTGGTTTAACACAAGGAAGTACTTCCCCACACAACCCACAATTCAGCTATAGAATACATTGCCATAGGGGGTTGTGGACTGAGGCATCTCTTGGGGATGAGAACGATAAGGGATACTGTGCATTCTGGGGAAATGGAAAGGATGGAAGCTGAGAAAGCTCAGGAGGGAACCGGTGCAGAGATAAGTTTAAATGTTTCTAAATTAACTGAGGCAGTCACTATAAGGAGCAGACTAAGAATAAAAATAATATGTTTAAGTACCTATAAACAAATGTTAGAAATCTGAAATGTAAGATGGGAGAAGTAGTGTGTGTAACAGGGCACAGACCCTGTGGGCCAGTGACCCTTTAAAAAGGTGCATCTTAAAGCTGCAGAAAAGGTGCATCTCCAGGGTAACTGAAGGACAGCAGTGCCTGGCCATGGCAGAAGTGAAAGGTCTGAGCTTGGGAGAATACAAGGGAGCACACAGGAGAGGCAGGAGCTACTTAGAGCTCTGTTTCCTAAACAAGCCTGACCCAGAGGGTGTTGCCAGGGCTGAGGGCATGGCAAGCTTGCTAGAGAGCAGCTAGGACCGTGTCTGGCCCACAGAACTGTGAGTGACTGTGTATACTTATATATGGTAGTGAACTGTATGAGATAGACACTGTGAGTGAATAAAGAGACACTCGAGCAAGATTCCCTGAAGAGAATGAGTTCTTGGGCAGCTTCCTGTGAGTACTCACCCCAGGTACTCTCTATCCTGTTACAGAGTGTTTGACACTAAATGAAAGTATCGACATAGGATGTTTTTAGATGGACACCTGCTTTGCTCATGCTCCACCCCACCCCTGGGTGGCCCATCTCTTTAGAGGTGGTCCATGTTTGGGTGAGGAGGAGCAGGAGCAGAGCAGGAACTGCTTGCTCTGGGCCAGCTCCACTTGTGGTGCTCTGGAACATCCAGAGCACTGCGAGGGGAGTGGGCCACTCGAACCTGAAGCACCAGTCGGGGGGTGGAGCAGTGGTCCATCTAAAGGATGGATGGATGGCCACTGCAAATCCACTCCCAGCTGCGGATTGCCCCAGCAACCGCCATAGAGCTGCGGGCAGCAGCCTAGAGCAGCTGCCGATCTACCCGCAGTTCTATGGTGTGGGGATGTGTGCAGGCGGACTGTTGTCCACGGTGGCGGGGACCTCTGTTTAAACATCTAAAATTATCTGGAACATCTAAAAACACCCATAATAGGCATCTCTGAGACCTGCTGGAATGAGGATAATCAATGGGAAACTAATACTGGGATATAAAATATATTGAAATGACAGAGGCGATTGAGGTGGTGGCGGAGTGGGTTTATATGATGGGGTGGGTTATTATTGTTTTTTGCTGATTTTAATGGTTTTTACTCTGTTTTTGTGATTGTGAGCTGCCCTGAGCCTTTTGCAGGAAGGGGTGCATAAAAATATGAATGAACAAACAAAGAATGAACAAACGAACGAATGAATGAATGAAAGAAAGAAAGAAAGGACTGAGTCAAGCAGGATTAAAATTTTAAAGGAAACAAACTGTGCTCTGGAATTACTATGGATAGAAATCCCATGCCTAATGGGAAAGTGTATAGCAGTGGGGCTATACTATCTAACACCTGACCAGGATGGTGAGACTGACTATGGGAGGGAGATTAGACAGGCTGCTAAAGTTGGAAACACTATAATAATGGATGACTTCAAGTTCTCTAATATGGACTGACTGAATGTCACCTTGGAGTGTGATGTGGAGATAAAATTTCTAGATGCCATAAAGGACTGCTTCTTGAAGCAGCTAGTCCTGGACACTAAGAGAGAAGGAGTGACTTTGGATCTAGTCCCAAGTGGAGCTCAGGACCTGGTCCAAGGGGTAACAGTAATGAAGATGCTTGCAATAGTAATCATAATATAATCAAATTCAACGTGCTTGGGGGGGGGGTTGCCAAATAAAACTGCCACAGTAATATTCAACTTTTAAAAGGGGAACTATGCAAAAATGAGGAAACAATTTAGAGGGAAATTCAAATGAACAGTTGTAAGGACTGTACGTCTGCAAGAGGCATAGGAACACTGTCTTGGAGGCCCAGATTAAATGTATTCTAAAAAAGAAAAAGAAAAAAAGCTAGCAAGAGGACCAAGCGTATGCCAACATAGCTAAACAGCGAGGTGAGAGGCCATTAGAGCCACAAAGGCATCCTTTAAAAAAATGGAAAGCTAATCCTCATGAGCAAAATAGGAAAGAGAAGTGGCAAATTAGAAGTAAAACGTTAATAAAGCAGGACAAGAGGGAATTGAAGAGCAACTTGCTAAAGTTGCAAAAACTAATAATAAAAACTTTTTCAAGTGTATCAGAAGTAGGAAGCCTGCCAGAGAGTCAGTTGGGCCATAATATGACCAGAGCGTGAAAGGGGCACTCAGGGATGACAAGGCGATTGCAAAGAAGCTAAATGCATTATTTGCTTCAGTCTTCACTGCAGAAGATGTTGGGGAGATATTCATGCTGGAACAATACTTTTTAGGTGATAAATCTGAGGACGTCTTCCTCGGAGTCCCCCGGGTATCTCAGGTGGCGATGATGAGGGGGGCGTTCTCAGTGGTTGCACCGGGACTGTGGAACTCCCTGCCGATGGAGGTCCAGCTGGTCCTAGACCTTCCCTCTTTCCAAAGACAGTGTAAGATCTGGCTGTTTCACCTGGCTTTCAGTGAGTGAGATGGGTGATGGGTTGGGAGGGGGGTGGGGTTTCTTTAAGCTCTGCCTGTGGTTATTGCTGCTTTTATATTGTTTTGTGTTTTTATATTTATTGATTCATTCTATTATATCTTTTAAATGTTTTTAAGTATGTTGTGAGCCACCCCAAACTGCTTAGCAGGAGGCAGTGGCCAAGAAATCGGAAGCGTAAATAAATATAAATAAACTGTCACAAGTCAACATGACTGTAGAAGAAGAGGTACTGGAGCAAATTGAAAAATAGTAACAAGTCACTAGAACCTAATGGTATGCACCCAAGACTTATGAAGGAACTCAAATATGAAACTGCAGAACTAATATTAGTAATTTGTAACCTATCGCTAAAATCTGCTTCTGTACCTGAGCACTGGAGGGTAGTGAATGTAACACCATTTTTAAAAAAAGGTTCCAGAAGTGACTCTGGAAACTACAGACCAGTGATCTTGACATTGATGCCAGGCAAAATGGAGGGGACAGTTGTGAAGAACAGAATTATCAGACATATTGATAAACATGACCTAATGGGGAAGAGTCAACATGGTTTTCGCTAGGGGTGCGCAATTCATTTTTGTTATTATGATAACAAATATGAAAGTTTTGATTTTCTTTTTTGCTATTGTAAAAAAACAACAACAAATAATTATAACAAAAACAAGAACAATTTTTTGTTTTTGAAATAATGGGAAAACACTGAAAAATGTATGTCTGGCTTCATCTTTTTTGTTTCTTATTCAATTCTGATAAAACTTGGGGAAACTATACCCCCAGTGGAAGGCACTATATGTACCAGACTTTGAAAAGATTGGATAAAGGAAACCTATTTGAGAAGCAATTGAATGTTGTGATTTTAAGAAAAGCTCCATACAATTTCTTTATCTTCCATCCAATTTGCAGGAAACCTGGGAATACTATGTCCCTCCACATGTTTACCAACTCTGCCACATTTCAGAAAGATGGATAAAGGGTCCTGATGTAATAAGCCATTAACTTGAAAATGCATTTCTGGCTTTAACACTTTTATATTCCATCCTGTTTACAAGACATTTGGCAGGAATATATCCCACACCTTTCCTGTCATCTCTGCCAAACTACAGGACAATTTGATAAAGGGACCCAATTTTATAAACAATTGAAGTTGTCCCCTTGAAGACCATTATTCAGATAAATAGCAACACATGCAGTGCCAGTCAGAGGCAGGCACCTGGCATGGCATGGGGAGGGAAGCTGTAGGATGGAGGATGGGGAGCAACCCAACAGACTGACAGACACAATTACTGGCCAATTACTGCATGCTTCCAACTTTACAGGACCAATTGGCAGTGGCTTTGAGGTGGACATAGAAGGGACCTAACTGGGACTTTGGGGATAGCATCCCAGAAATCAGGAGACATGGTTTACTCATCCAGGCTGGCCAATTATCGTCACAATCACATCCTGCAGCACTGTGACAGAGGACATAAGAGAATCTCTATTGGCTCTTTCCTAAACAGATGCTTCCAACTTCCCAGTAACAAGTGAGGGAGAGATGTTGTGATGGACACAGCACAGAATGAGGATATTTGGTTGACATTTCTGCTGGCCAGTTGGCATCACAAACAGATCTTATACCACAGTAGCATGTAAGGGAATTCCTGGCATGGGCCGCCCACCTGCCTGGTGCTCCTGCTCCCCACTACAGCACTGTGACCTGACAGTGATGATTCTGCTATTCTTGCCAGTGGTGCCACAGCTTGAAATTTCCTGCTGTGTTCCTCTGCACACCAGGAGAAGCCATTTCCTGAATCTGGCATGCTGGGAAATATAGTCCTAAGATCACCAGATTCAAGAAATGGCTGCTGAACTTGGCATGCGTGAGTGTGCATGCGTGCACCATAGAGGATCACAGCAGGGCTGGGACTTTCAAAGAGCAGGAGGAGGTCATGGTAGGCAGCAGCAGCAGCAGGCATGGCTAGCCTGGCCGAAGTGTGTGAGAGAGTAGTAATTAAGTGTGTATTTGTTTGAGTGTGTGTGAGAGTTTGTTTGAATGGGTGTGTGTGAGTTTGAATTGGTGTGTGAGTGAAAGAGAGAGAGAATGTGTGAGAGTTTGAATGTGTGTGTGTGAAAGACAGAGCATGTGTGTGATGAGTTTGAATGGGTGTGTGTGTGAGAGCATGGGTGTGTGTGTGTGTGTGTGTGTGTGTGTGTGTGTGTGTGTGTGTGTGTGTGTGTGTGTGTGTGTGTGTG
>QEPC01006022.1:172036-184616 GCA_003113815.1 Sphenodon punctatus
TGTGTGTGTGTGTGTGAGAGAGAGAGAGAGAGAGAGAGAGAGAGAGAGAGAGAGAGAGAGAGAGAGAGAATGTGTGTGGTGAATTCAAATGGGTGTGTGTGTGTGAAAGAGTTTGAATGGGTGTGTGCGTGAAAGAGAGCATGTATGTGAGTTTGAATGGGTGAGAGAGAGAGAGAACATGTGTGAGTTTGAATGGGCATGTGAGTGAAAGAGAGGTGAGAGCATGTGTGTGAGTTTGAATGGGTGTGTAAATGAATCCAAGCCAGCAACATTAATCCACCCACATTCATAAGTCAGGACTAGAAAATTGTTACTTGCGGTTAAATTTATGCTCTTGAGTACAGTGGATAAATGCATTGAAGCTGGTGTAAGATGTTAAATTTAAGGGTGAAACAAATATTGTAATTAAAATTTGTCTAAATTTTTCACGCTTGCAGCATGTAAATTCAAGTCTCAAATTCTTCTCGCATTTGTGAACATCAAACATGAAGTTTAAGGGAATTATCTCATTTTTGAAACTATCTGATATTTCTCAATTCACTCCTCTGTTCATTAATTTATTGATTCCCCAATTGTCAGGTGATTATCATGCTCTTCAGTCTTTGTTAATATTCTAAATCTGTAACATCTTGCTGTTGCCACACTAACAGTGCTGAGTATGAAAGAGGGGGTGGGGGGTGAGTTTGAATGGGTGTGTGAGTGAGAGAGAGAGAGAGAGAGAGAGAGAAAGGTGAGCGTGTGTGTGAGTGAATGGGTGTGTGAGTGAAAGAGAGAGAGAGAAAGGTGAGCGTTTGTGTATTTGAATGGATGGGTGTGTGTGTGTGAGAGAGAGAGATGAGAGCATGTGTATGAGAGAGGATGAATGTGAGTGAGAGAGAGAAGGGTGTGTGTGTGTGTGTGTGTGTGTGTGTGTGTGCAAGAGGGGTTTTCTCCCTCTCCCCCTGGCTGTTCCCTCTCAACTCCTGATGGCTGCCCCCCCCTGGACCCCATGGCTTCTGGAGCAGGAGGGTCAAAGGGAGCCACCACCCTGACCAAGGAGAGAGGCCCAGCAGAATGTTCCTACTGTCCCCTCCTGGCTCCTGCTTAGCAACCTAAGCCTGTCTGCCTCTGACTGACCTCCAGACCTCCCAGAGGACACAGGCCCAGCAGCAACTGAGTTAAGGGCCACCTGGACAATACCTTTTCCTCCCCACCTCTGATCTGAGCTCATTTGTGCTACTGAACTCCTTTTTGGGGCTTTGGGAGTAGACTGGGGTCATCTGGGGGAGGGTTTGGGAAGGGGCTGTGACGTGGGGGTAGGGGGGTTGTTTCTTGTTTGATACATTTGATATGATTTTCAGTGCTTTGGTGCTTGAGATCCCCAAATCCAGTAACTGGAAAGGGGTCACAATGACGAAATCTTGCTGAGGGCTGTGTTTGGCCGCTCTGGGCCTGAGATTCAGTTCGTCACCCCTGATTTCATGGGGGGTGCTGTGGCCGTGTGGGGGTTGTTTGATCTATGTTTGATCAGCTGGATCTCTGTTTGAACTCCTGTGTCGGGAGTGTAATATGCTCGAAGAGAACGAGGGTTCAGGCCATGGATAATCTGTCCCTATCCCTGGGTGCATAGCCACATGGTTTTAAATAAGAGGCTTTGCCTTTTAACCATATCTCTGTCCTGTGCTTTCTTTTATCTGAACCAGATTTAAAAGTTCTTTGAGGCACATTGTACTGACAATTTAAAAAATAACTTATATGACAGTTCTCTAATTGTCAAAGGGAAATGGGAGGGGCCATAGGAAAGTGGGTGGGGCTGTGGAGAGTTGGGGGAGCTCAGGGGGCCCCACATTTTGTCTTTGCCCTGGGCCCTGCAATTTCTAAGGTCAGCCCTGATTCTAACTCTGTTTAAGTAAAAGACAGTACGAGTCACCTTTGCAGTGAGGAGTCTCACTCCAAATTGGAGGTGTCCCATTGTCAGTTCTGCAGTAAATGGAGGCATCACCAACAAGTGAGTATCCTGTATAACATGTGTAAGTCACCACTGAACCAATGGGGAAAGCTTCTTTGTTACTACTGGTACTCCATGCTTTGGGTACATTTGGGGGTCGTCCACAAACTGTAATGAAAAAGAAAAATATCATGCATTTATACAGCAGGTAAGCAGCTCTTAAAGGAAATTGAGGTGACAACACTGTGGGAGCAAGGATCCTTGTATGTCAGACAGTGGAGTAAGACTAGTTCAATCTGAGAAGAGGAGGCACAGCTCTGCCACTGAGTGACCCCTCCCCACAAATCCCTTCCCCTGAAGCATTGTTCTTTGCCTCTGCCTTATTTTTAAAAACAAACCAGAAAAATGAAATCCATTAATCACACACACAAAATCCTCTTATATAAGGCAAATTTGAACCCCTGACCTATGTATAATACAAAATATTTCTATCCGATAATCCTAATATATATAATAAAGCAGCCTAGTATCTAAATATCTAATCTATATATACACACAACTAATTTCTATAGAATATATGGATGGGGGAGACAGACAGGGGAAGGGAAAAGGAAAACTCAGAGGTATATCCACTCTCTCTAATCTATCTCTATTCTATATCTATCATCTAGTATATATATCTAAACTATACTACCTATCTCTCTCTCTCTTTATATATATATATGTGTGTGTGTGTGTGTGTATAGGGGGAGACAGGCAGGGGAAGGAAAAAGGTAAAATGTAAGGGTAAGGAATAAGGATTGGAAAGGTAAGTTGGTATATGGGAGGATTTTTAGTGCAAGCACCAGCAGATACTAAAAATGCACCCTGACAGAGCAATAGTAACACAGAACCAGAGTCAAGCAGCCCAGCCCTGCAGTATAAAGAGCTCCCCTGATTGGTTCTTGGAGGCAGGAGGCACTGAGCAATCACAAGGTGCCATTCAACTGCCTGGGACCTGCTTGCGCTGCTCATTGGCCAATAATTACATCTATCAGGTCCTTCCCCTCTCATCACAGGCCCAGTTCAAGAGTTCAACACTGTTTCTGGCTCTGAGATGTCTGCTCCCTCCGCCCCTTGCCTCATTTCCCTCATAAAAACACCTGCCAGACCGCCAGGCAATAACAAAATCAATAGTGACTTGCGTTGTTGTTATTGATTTTGTTATTATTTTTTGTCATTTTTGTTATTGCAATAACGATAACGAAAATGTCAAATTTCCTTTTCGTTAGTGATATAACAAAAACGACATGCACACCCCTAGAAATTTGTCAAGCACTCCAGCATCAAGGGATGGTTTCTTGAGAAGGGGGAGAACCTCAGCACACTTAAGACTGACAAGCACCCTCCCCTCATGGTCTGGGCCCCTCATACCTCAGGGACCGCCTCACCCTCCGCGCCCCAGAACAGCTCCTTCGGTCCACCGGGGGTGCCTTCTTGGAGGTCCCCCATGTTAAGTGGGGGGCCACAATGGAGAGGGCATTCTCGGTGGCCAGCCCGCGCCTTTGGAACTCCCTTCCAGAGGAAGCCCGCCTGGCCCCAAGCCTGTTGACATTTCAGTGAAATTGTAAAACCTGGCTGTTTGCCCAGGCCTTTGAGGAGGGTGGGAGGATGGGGTAAGGTTTTTAGCTCCCCTACCTTATTTATTTATCTTATTTATTTCCCAGGCCCTGTTTTAATAATTGTATATGATTGTTACTATTGTTGATGGTTTTAAATTGTTTTTATATATTGTATTTTTATTGCTGGAAGCCGCCACGAGCTGTTTGCAGGAGGGGCGGGGTATAAATTTATAAAATAAAATAAATATAAATAAATTTAAAAGAGGATCACTGTAGAGGAGTGTAGTGAAATGTTTCCCCCTCTTGAAATTGACTGGGGGTGGGGTCGAGACTGGGGCGCATATCCTCTGTCATCAGTTGTGAGCCCTGCTTGTTTCCATCCCTCTGGAGGAGCCCAGCAGGAAGGGGACCAGCTGGCCTGTGTGTAGGCTGTGAGTGTGAGTGACACCCACCCACATTCTCATCTATTAGGTGCTAACATCTATCAATTCTGAGCGAGTGGCACATGACACTGGGTGTTCTCAGACGAGCGCCTCCCCACCTATTACTCACCAATCACCCACCCATCATGCATGTTGTAGGGCTGCATGTTGCAGGGCTGCATAGGTGGGTAATGGGTGGGGAGGTAGTGAGGCACTTATCTAAAAACACTCATTCACAGCTTGCACATGGGGCTATCGTTTCATTTGTTATCACCCTACGTCTGACCACTTTGTGAATAAAAATTCCACCCATTCACTCTCCTCCTACAATATATCGAATATTGCTTCCCACTTCCATACTCTAGGTATCTTAGGGTATTTTCAGATGTTACGAGATCACGGTGAACCACGGTGAATACCCACCTGTGGTCACCGTGTCTCGAACGTCTGTTTGGAGGCCGCCAGATGTTCGCCACAGTGAATACCCACATGGGGTCAATTTGAACCACGCTTCCTGGGCTAGCCGGGGGAATGTCCCGGGAAGCGTGGTCAAAAAGATCCCCAGCGGGGACCAAGAAAAAGTCACGTCTGGCCAGTTGCCATGGCCCGGGATCCCCGGCGGGATCCCAGGCCATGGCGCTTCCGGCCCGACGCCAGAAGGGACGTGCTCCCCCTTGCCAGCAATGGCGGTG
Organism: Sphenodon punctatus; assembly: GCA_003113815.1. Classification (NCBI taxonomy): domain Eukaryota; kingdom Metazoa; phylum Chordata; class Lepidosauria; order Sphenodontia; family Sphenodontidae; genus Sphenodon; species Sphenodon punctatus. Next base: position 176,679 of record QEPC01006022.1, read on the forward strand.
GATGGAGACGCGGCGCTTTGCAGAGGTGCGTTCTGGAGACCTGAAAATTGAGCAGAGCAGCTTCTCTCTTAACGTGCAGCTCCGGAGGCACTTTCAGTGTCCTCGTCTAAAAGCGGTGTCAGACTCAGACCTTGCCACCATCATCTATGCTTTTATCACCTCAAGACTGGACTACTGCAATGCGCTCTATGTGGGGCTTCCCTTGGTAATGATCTGGAGACTGCAGCTGGTGCAGAATGCAACAGTCCATCTCCTTATGGGGACAGGACATTTTTTTTAAAAAATATTATTAATCCTTTATAAACACAAAATGAAATACAGAAATGAGGGGGGGAAATTATGATAATGGGGGGTTCTGCAATTTAGCAGATCAAAGCATAATCAGATACAATGTCTTTTCTGGACAAATTTACTATAATATATATATATATGTGTGTGTACTATATGTGGTCTATATATATACACACACACCTACACTAAAGGTCTCCAGAAAATAAATAAATTATATACACACATACACACACATTCTCTCTCTCTTTCCTTTTTAAGTGAAAGCAATTAGCCAGTGTAACAACCTATCTAGAGAGAATGATGGAAATCTACCATATAAGGCCTTATGTGGATGTGATGGTTTCAAGTATATGGTATCTACTATGCAGTAGTTATCCTATAGTATCATACTCCCTCACTGCACTTGATTTGCAGGGTTGAGATAGAATACTGTAGTTTTCAAATCCTGGAAAGCATTAACAATGAGAAAGTATTGAGCACCAACTGCCTCTGTGATATGTGGAAGTTGGGGCCTCAGGGATCTACCTCAACTATGCATTCAGGTGTAACAGTACTATATGTGCTAAATCTGTACACCAGGGTCCACATCTTGTACTACCCTATGGCCTCCTAAAGGATACCACTGTAGTAGTCAATGGGTCTACCATCAATTAGGGATGGGTGAACACGGTTCGGAAGTTCGGAGTTCGGCCCGAACTTGGCCTGTTCGGACGACCGAACTCGAACACGAACGCGAACATACCGAACAAACCGAACACTGAACGGTGAAATGGCTGAACAGTTCGGTCAGTTTGGATCACGTTCGGGTGAGTTTGGGTGGCAAAAAAAGGTTCACAGGAAGGTTAAACATGACAGGGAGGTGTAGTCACTGAGGAGCAGACTTCCAGGCGCCAGGGGTGGAGAGGCTTGCAAGAAACGAAACTAATTATCTGCCTCCCCCCTTCCCAACACCTTCTGAGCTAGTCACTGTTCCTGAACAGCAGGCTTTGAGTAGGATTTTTTGATTGCTTTAAGTTTTGTTTCAGTTTTGTACTGAAATGAAACTCCCTTAAACTGAAACCTTGTGTTATGCATTTCACTGTACAGACTCATTGAGTATTTATGTATTTCACTACAGACTCCTCTTCTGTGTATGATTCCCCCCCATCCCATATATATGGGATGTATATATCTCCATATATCTATATATATCTCCATATATCTATATCTATCTATCTATCTATCTATAGATAGATAGATAGATAGATAGATAGATGTAGAGAGTTGTAGGAGTTAGCTTAGTGATAGAGATAGCGTTAGTGATTTAGTTTTAGTGTTTATAGGAGTAGGCCTGTGTACTTATTAGATAATCCATTTAGTTCATAGCATTTAGAATAGTTAATAGCAGTTAGATTTAGTGTAGATAGATAGATATAATATTAGATAAAATAAATAAATAAAAAAACCCATATAAAAACAAAAAAACCAAATAAAAAACAAAAGAAAACCATATAAAACCCAATAAAAAACCAAAAAAACATATAAAAACCAACAAAAACACCCATAACAACATTTCCCAAACGGCCAAACCGAACGGCCGAATGGAATGGCCATTCAGCCATTCGGAACGATCGAACCGAACAGCCGAACCCGAACCCGGCGAACTAACCGAACGGAGGAACTGAACGGAGGAACCGAACTCAGCCAAACCGAACTGACGAACCGAATGGACGAACTGAACACAGCCGAACCGAACGGCCGAACCCGAACCGCGATCTGTTCACCCATCCCTACCATCAATGAAATTTAAACCCCTGACCTGGAAGTCCCACCCCTCTTGGTGGTTGACAGGTGCTGGAAGTCCCTCCTCCATGGGAGGTAGAACTTCCAGGCCATGTATCATGTGACCCCGACAGGAAAAAGGGGTAATATAGCTGAAAGACCACCTGTCTTACCATGTCCCACTGAGGCCCCTACTGTCAGATGAGAGCACCCTCTTGCAGGTTCCATTTCTTACCATTGTCCATAGGATGGGGGCATGCAGGAGACCGTTCTTGGTTGCTGCCCCAGTTTTGTGGAAACCCTTTCCCCAGGAGGTTCACTTGAATCCAAGCATCTTCTGGAGGTGGTTTACAAGTTGTTGTTTTTTAAAAAGATATTTTGGGGGTGGGTAGGAAGGCATTTGGCAGGCATGGATAGGGATTGGATGGGTTTTTGGGTAGGGTTGTGGGGGTGATGGGAGTTTTGTGGGGAGGGTGGAAGGTTTTATTGGCTGGATTTTATTATTGTTATTTTATTGATTTTGAGCCCCCTCAGCCTTTGTGGGAAGAGCAATGGATAAATCAAAAGAAAAAAAGAAAGAAAGAAATATATGTGACCCCTCTAAGAGCTGTTGCCACTGCCCTCGACCAATTGGCATGAGTTTAATCCCCATAGGCCTGCCTCCTAAGAAGGGTTGAGACAATCAGGTGTTGTTTCTCAGGTAACATGATTTCTCAGAAAGGGGTCATGTGAACCGTCTAAGAAATCCTCCCTCCGTCCTCAACAAATCGCCCTCTTGGCACCTCTCTAAGAGAAGGAGTGAAGGAGGTATCATTTCTGGGGTACGATGATGCAGCTGGAAGGGGTTCATGTGCTTCCTCTAAGAACTCCTTCCATCACCCTTGACCTTGACCAATTATTAATTTATTTTATTTATCAGTACTTACTATCTTGCCCCCTCCTGACAATGGCAGCTCAGGGCAGCTTACAAGTTAAAAGTTATACACCATAAAATCCATACAATCAAATAAATAAAATACAATACAAATCCACAATCCACACACCAGTCTCTCTGATAAAAAAGAGTCCCCTTCCCCACCACCAACCCATCCCACCCACTATTAGTCTCCCCCATCAAATGCCTGATGAAACAGCCAGGTCTTAAACTGATGTTGAAGGTCCGGTGACAAGCAGATGTCTGCCAGGATTTCCACAACCGCAGCACCACCACCGAGAACGCCCTCTCCAATGTTGCTATTTGAGAAACATGGAGGACCTTGAGAAGGGTGCTCCTGGCTGACTGCAGGGGTCCTTCCAGGACCCAGGGGTGAGGCAGTTCCACAGGTAAGTGGGGCCCAGACTGTGTATGGCTTTATAGATAAGAACCAACACCTTGAATCGGGCCTGGAAGACTATAGGTCAGGGGTTCTCAACCTTTTTCCAGTCATGAGTACTGGAGTGATGTAAGTTACTGCTTGGGAGCGCTGCATAATTTGCATGAATGATTTACATAAATATGCATACATTTAGTCTCCCCTTTGCAATTCAATTTAATTTAGTTGAACGGAGGACTATTTCAGAGTGCTCCTGAGCACTATTGACAGCTGCCTTGGGGAGCACTTTCACTCACTGCCCCGACCATTCTGGTGCTCCCAAGCACCAGCATGAGAGTCCCTGTGATAGGCAGACAGTGCAGCAAATGGTGCACTGGTGTTACATGCTCACAGTGGCCTGTCCCTGTCAGGAGATGGGCCACTGCATTCTGCACCAGCTGCAATCTCCAAACCGTCACCAAGGGTAGCCCCATGTAGATCATGTTACAGTAGTTCAATCTAGAGGTGATGAAGGCATGGATGATGGTGGCAAGGTCGGAGTCTGAGATATATGGCTGAAGCCACCATACCAAATGTAACTGGCAAAAAGCACTCTTCGCCACAGTCGCCACCTGGGTATCCAAGCAGAGCTGTGAATCGAGGAGCATCCCCAGACTCTGAACCTGAAGAACCAAGGATGGGCAGACCCCATCAATGATTGGGGCCTTCAACCCCTTGGCCCTCCCAAGCAGCATCACCTGCGTCTTTTCAGGATTCAGCTTCAAATGGCTTGCCCTCATCCAGTCCCCCACAGCCATCAAACATCGAGTAAGCAATGAGACTACCAGGTCTGGGTCGGCTGAAAATGAGAGGTAAAGTTGGGTGTCGTCAGCATACTGATGACACCGAACACCAAACCCTCTCATGACCTCACCCAAAGGTTGTGTACAAACATTGAACAGGAGAGGGGACAGAATAAATCCTTGTGGAACACCACATGTGAGTTCCTGGGGAAATGATAAACAGTCCCCCAGAACCACCCACTGAGTTCTCCCAGACAGGAAAGAGCGGAACCATTCAAGAACAATTCCTCCCACCCTGCAAGTGGGTCACCAACGTCTCATGGTCACCCTTGTCAAAAGCAGCAGACAGATCTAACAAAATCAAAAGAGTTGAGTGGTCCTGATCTAACTCATGACGAAGGTCATCGACCGAGGCCACAAGTGCAGTCTCAGTGCCATATCCCGGATGGAAGCCAGACTGCGGGGGATCCAGACCTGGTCCAGATGCCCCTGAAGTTCCTGAGCCACCACCCATCCAGTAAAGCCACCACCCATTCAATAGAGACAGGCCGATAGCTGGCAAGGGAGTCAACATCAATTGATGGTTTTTTGAGCAAATGTCGCACCAGAGCCTTCTTGAGGCACTCGGGGACCCTGCCCTCCCAAAGGGAGGCATAAACCACCCCCACCAGCAACCGCCCAAGAGTCTCCCTTCTGGCCCTAACTAGCCAGGATGGGCAAGGGTCCAGTTCACAAGACGTGGCTCTAACAGTCCCAAGCACCTCCTCCACATCAGTGGGCAACACCGACTAGAACTGATCCCACAAAACTGGACAAGCCGGGGAATCCATAGCCTCTAGTTCTCTCACCGTATCAAGTGCAGCATCCAAGTTATAGTGAATGTGAGTGATTTAGCCATGAAATAGTTGATAAATCTGTCACAGAGAGCACTGGAAGATTCCAGTTTCAGGTGGAGACAGGCTGGACTGACCAGTCCCCTCACCACCCGGAAAAGCTCAGCTGGACGTGACTTCGCGGATGCTATGAGGGCAGCAAAGAAACCCTTCTTTGCTTCCCACACAGCCACCACATAGGCTTTCAAACTAGCTCTATGTCGCAATCGGTCATCTTCAGCATGAGTATGACACCACAGTCACTCTAACCACCTCCCCTCTTGTGTCAGCTGGCAAAGGTCTTAGGCACCAGAGGGCCCCATGGTTCACGGAGGACCTGCAGTGGCTGAAGAGAGAGAATCAGTGGTTGGAGTGCCGGTGCCGTTGAACTCACACCCAAGCCGAACAGTTGCAGTATAGAGCATGGTTGAAGGCCTATACTGTGGCAGTAAGGGTGGGGAGGGTTCTTTGTTTCCCTCATAGCATCCACTCAGTCATGTCCTGCAGAGCTGTTCCAGGTGGTGAGAGGTCTGGTTGGTCCAGCCTCTCTTCGCCTGGATTTGGATTCGTCCACAGCCTGTTGTTACATGTTTTTGGCATACTTTGCAGATAAAATTGCTTGTATTGAGCATGTCATTAACTCTACAACTTCAGCTGCAGTAGCGAAACCTGAGATGGGGAATGCCCTGTCTGGTTAGTTTTTGTGGGAGGAATTTTAACTGGTGACGTCTGCCAAGGTGGTGAATGTCCTGGGGTCTGTGCGGGCCACGACTTGTGAATTAGATCCTTGCCCATCCTAGCTGATAAGAGCTGCCATGGAGACATTGGCGTCGGTGCTCATGGGGGTGGTCAATGCCTCCCTTCATGAGGAGGCTGTGGTCCGCCCTCTCCTCAAGAAACCATCTCTTGACATTGACACCCCTGCGAGCTACCGGCCTTTCTCTAACCTTCCCTTTTTAGGGAAGGTTTTTGAGCGAGTAGTGGCCCATCATCTGCAGGCGCATCTAGACTGCTCTGGTTTCCTGAACCCTGTGCAACCCAGCTTTCATCTGGGTTATGGTACAAAGACAGCGTTGGTGGCCTTGGTTGACGACCTCCTTGTAAAACTGGACAGTGGTCATTTGACCCTGCTAGTTCTGTTAGATCTGTCAACAGTTTTTGATACCATGAACCACAAGATGTTGGTGACATGCCTGTGGGATTTGGCCAGGGTGGATAGGACCATTTTGCAATGGTTCCGTTTGTACCTTACAGATAGGTCCCAGTGGGTGGTTCTCGGGATTATACATCTTCCCTGGAAGGTCTCCTGTGTGGGCTCCTGCAGGGTCCATCTTGTCCCCTCTCTTGTTCAACATGTATATGAAGCCACTGGGGGAGGTTGTCCACAGCTGGGGGGTCTGGTGTCATCAGTATGCAGATGACACCCAGCTGTAGATAGAAATTCCAGGTATAAAGGGGAAGAGTATTGCAGTAGGGCTATACTATCATCCCCCTGACCAGGACGGAGAGACTGATAAAACAATGCTAAAAGAGATTAGACAGGCTACTAAAGTCGGCAACATAATATTATTAATTTATTATTATTATTATTATTATTATTATTTAATAATAATAATAATAATAATAATAATAATGGGTGACCCTAACATTGATTGGGGGAATGTTTCCTCGGGGCGGGACGTGGAGGTCAAATTTCTGGATGCCCTAAATGACTGCTTCCTAGAATAGCTGCTTCTGGAACCAACGAGAGGAAGAGCTATTTTAGATCTAATCCTGAGTGGCACGCAGGACCTGGTGCAAGGAGTAACTGGTGTAGCCACTAGCCAATCACGGTCATAATATGATCACATTTGACATAATTTCTGTAGGGAGAAAGATAAACAAAAGTTCAGCAGTAGCATTTAATTTTTAAAGGGGAGACTATGACAAAATGAGGAAACTAGTTAAAAAAAAACTAAAAAGGCCAGTTGCAAGGCCTACAAGTTTGCAAGTGGCATGGAGATTGTTTAACAGCACCCTTCTGGAAGCCCAGATTAAATGCATCCAGCAAGTTAAAAAAGGAAGCAGGAAGACCAAACGTCTTCCACTGTGGTTAAATGGGGAGGTGAAGGAGGCTATTAGAGCCAAAAAGGTATCCTTTAACAAATGGAAGGCTAGTCCCAACGAAAAGAATATGAAAGAGCATAAACACTGGCAACGTAAATAAGGAGGCCAAGAGAGATTTTGAAGGGAGGCTTGCTAAAGAGACAAAAACAAGCAACAAAGCTTTTTCAAATACATCAGAAGCAAGAAGCCTGCTAGGGAGTCAGTTGGGCCATTAGATGACAAGGGCATAAAAGGGGCGGTCAGGGAGAATAAGGACATTGCAGAGAAGCTGGATGAGTTCTTTGTGTCGGTCTTCACTGTGGAGGATTTTGGGGAGGTACCCACGCTGGATCCTTGCATTGTGGGTGAGGAATTGGAAGAGCTGTTACAAATCAATGTGACGTTGGGAGGATGTTCTAGGGCAAACTGACAAACTGAATACTAACAAGTCACCAGGGCCAGATGGCATTCACCCCAGAGTTCTGAAGGAACTCAAATACGAAATCGCAGACCTACTGTTAGTAATTTGTAACCTGTCACTAAAATCTGCCACTGTACCCAAGGACTGGAGGGTGGCAAATGTAACCCCAATATTTAAAAAGGGATCCAGAGATGATCCTGGAAACTACAGACCAGTAAGCTTGACGTCTGTGCCGGGCAAAATGGTGGAGACCATCATTAAGGACAGAATTACAGGGCATGTTGACAAACATGGCTTAATGAGGAAGAGTCAACACAAATTTAAGTAAAGGTAAGTCATGCCTCACTAACCTGTTGGAATTCTTTGAGGGTGTAAATAAGCATGTGGACAAGGGAGACCCAGTAGATATAGTG
>QEPC01006022.1:186889-211535 GCA_003113815.1 Sphenodon punctatus
ATATATTCTAAAGTCTCATGTTCCTTTATTTATAAATATATTGTCATTTTACAATACTTGCTTTGCTAGTCTGGTATCAAAGTGAAGTGTAAACTCATTTTATACAACTTGGAAAAAGTGAAGCCCAATCTAGTAGGATTAGTTCAGCTAGGCCATAAAGTTCACTTTCCATTTGTAATAAATGGGATCACGCAAAACGTGACAATTTGGGGGTGCTCCTGGATCCGCAGCTGCATTTGGATTTCCAGATGTTGGCTGTGGTCAGTGGCGCCTTTTGCCAGTTTATAAAATCTTGAGTGATGTGGAACAAGTAGATAGGGAACGGTTATTTATCCTCTCAAATAGTACTAGAACTAGGGGACACTCCATGAAACTAGCTGTTGGAAAATTTAAAACAAATAAAAGGAAGTACTTTTTCACTCAACGCGTTATTAACCTATGGAATTTGTTGCCAGAGGATGTTATCAAGTATATCTGGGTTTTAAAAAGGACTGGATAAGTTCCTAGAGAGTAGGTCCATTAATAGCTATTAACCAAGTGGGTTACGGGATGAACGTCTTACAGTTGGGAGCTGGGAGTGGACAATGGGGAATGGATTGCCCATTGTGACTGTTGGTTCTTCTCCCATGCAATCAAGATTGGCCACTGTTGGAGGACAGGATGCTGGGCTTGATGGACCATTGGTCTGATTCAGTATGGCACTACTTATGTTCTTATGTTCTTAATTACATCTGGTGAGATGACGCCGCCCTTATGTCTCAGACTCTGATCTTGCCACCATCATCTCTAAACGAGACTGCCTCTGGTGATGGTTCGGGAACTTCAGCTAGTGCAGAATGCAGCAGCTCGTCTCCTAACTGGGATGGGTTGCAGGGAGTGCATAACACCTGTGCTCCGTGCACTGCACTGCCTGCCAATTGTTTTCTGGGCCCGATTGAAGGTGCTGGTTTTGACCTTTAAAGCCCTACATGGTCTAGGCCCCGCTTATCTGGAAGATCACCTCTCCCCCGGGCAGCCCTTGTGGTCATCTGGGAATGCCCTCCTGGAGGTCCCATGTTATCGACGGGTCCATACGAACAGGAGGACGCTCTCGGCGGCCACGCTGTCACTTTAGAATGCTCTCCCAGTATAGATTTGCCTGGATCACCTGGCTTTTTGATGTAATTGTAAGAGATGGCTCTTCCACCAGGCATTCTGTGGGGGAGGGGGGTTAGAGGGGGTTTATAAAAGACCTATATTGTTTTGATGTTTTGCTATATTTTAGTGTATTGTATTTTTATATCTGTTTTATAATATTTTATTGTGGTGTTGTAAGCCACTCTGGATCGCCAGAGGTGAGAGGGGTGGGATATTAAGTGTAGAAAAATATTTTAAAAATATAATATATAAACAGAGACTTACTGGTCAAGACTATATAAATAAATGGATATTTGGAGCTAATTCCCCAAGAGACTACTGTGTACTGAGTCTTTACCTGTGTGATTTGTGCCCAGCAGACCCTAAACTGTCACAGTGCCTATGCCTGAGGAAAGGCTTTGCGGGCCCCCAAAACATGCATGGTCTCATCAATGGAAGTTATTCCAGTAAAAGAAATCATCTGAACTATTTTCTCTCTCTCCCTCTTCCTGCCCCTGCCCCACTTCACTGGTAAAGTGGTCGACCTTGTGTGTATTATGGAGACCTGGTTGGACACTGAGTTTGGGCCTATTTTGGCTGACCTTGTTCCAGCTTGGTACTCCATGCAGCACCAGCCACGGTCAGAGGGACCGGGGATTGGGAGGTGGGGGGGTGTAGCCATGATTTTTATTTTTAGGGATTCATGGGCCGTGAGGAGGTATCCGGTGCAGGTCATATCGGGTATTGAGGGCCTCCATCTTGTGATTGATTTGGTGGGAGACAAATTAGGGGTGCTTCTGATATACCATGCAACATCCTGTACAGCAACATCCCTACACACTCTAGCTGAGCTGGTGTCAGAGGTGGTGCTGTGCTCCCCAAAGACCTTGGTTTTGGGGGATTTCAACATCTATACCAACACTAGTCTTAGAGGGGCAGAGTTTTAGTTCATGACCACCATGGCAACCATGGACTTGTCTCAAAGGGTCATTGGACTGACACATGATGGAGGTCATACCCTGGACATGATATTTTGCACAGGCCTTGAGGCGGGGGAGGTGTCAGAGGAGCCCTTGTCATGGACAGATCCAGGGGCGGCTTGTGGGTTTTGAGGCTGAAGGGGCAGTAAGGCCGGTGAGCCTATGGGCAGAGCCAGGGCAATGGTAGGCGGAGCCAGGGCAATGGTAGGCGGCATAACCCAGCAGCAAGGAGTTCCCAGGGTTAACATACAAAACACAATTTGCATGCACATCAAGCTTAAAATAAATAATTTATAAACCCAAAACACAGGCACTCATCCTTGTAAAGCACTCAAGTAACAGCCTGAGTCCAGTAGTTCATGATACTGAGGAGAACTGACAATGCCATGAATTCTACATAACCATGCAAGATTATCATTGGTCCCATTTAAAACCACAGACTGAAACCCACCAGTCACTGTTTTTACACCAGATCAAGGTGGTGGTGAGTCACCGGTTGTGTGTGCGCACGCACACACAATCGGTGAGAATGTTCGGACCCATTTCAAATAATCTTGTTTAGAGAGGCGCAAACCTTCAGAAGGTTTCTGCCTTTCTAAATAAGGTTCTTCGAGATGGCTCCAAACATTCACCACAACGCGGACGATTTTTTTTCTTTCTTAAAGTCTCTGTGGGCTGTGGGAGTCCTGGCAAGTCCTGGGGGGCCAGGAGGGGCATTGCCCCAGCTTTCCTAGGGGGTCCACCACTCCTGGATGGATCATTACCTTCTGCGAGCCTGTCTCCTGGTGCACGTCTGCCCCCGGAGAAGTGCAAAACTGAATTGGATGGTTTGGCCCCAGAGATTTATGGAACCAGGGAGGTTACAGAATGCTCTTGGGGAATTACCCTCTGATATTGATATTTACTACCTTGTAGATTTTTGGAACACCTTGCTGACAGAGGCCGTCGACTGGATGGCTGCTAGGTGTCTGCTCCCTAAGCATCGGTGCCACAGATCTCCTTGGTTTACAGAGGGTCTGCAGCAACTGAAGCGTGAAGGGTGGTGGTTAGAGTGACGGTGGTGTAGTTTGTATGCTGAAGCAGGCTGTAGAAGTCCTGCCTTGTCTGACATTGTGGGATCAATTTCAGCGGGTGGTGCCCACTGACATGGAGGAGGTTCTTGGGGATGTCAGGGCCACCTCTTGTGAACTAGACCCATGCCCGTCCTGGCTGGTTAAGGACAGTCAGGAGTAGGACTGATGCGGCAGCAGCTGTTACCCGCCACGATTCCATTCTGCCACACCGTGGCTTTTCTGAGGACATTCCACTAATTCCGCCGGCATTCTGCAAATTGCAAAATTGTGGAAAAATTGCGGAAACTGTCAGAAAACTACTGTTCCGCTATTTTGTGGCACTGGCAGAATGGCGGAAGTAGCGAAAATGTCATGTTTCTGCTATTTTGTGAAGTCTGTGGAAGTAGCGGAATTAAATTAGCAGAACTGAGGAAGCAGCGGAATGAAACCAGTGGAATGAATGCCTCTGCCACGCCATACCACTTCTGGCAGAAATAACTACCGCTGCGACATTCTGCTACAGTACAGCCCTAGTCAGGACACGTTGGGGCCATTGCTGGCGGGGGTGGTCAATGCCTCCCTTTCGGAGGGCAGATTGCCGAGCTGCTTCAAGAAAGCAGTGGTTTAGCCTCTGCTTAATAAGGCATTGCTTGACATTGACTCCCGTGCCAGTTATCGGCCTGTCTCTAACCTACCCTTTTTAGGGAAGGTTATTGAATGGGTTGTGGCTCGCCAACTGCAGGGACACCTGGATGGCATCAGTTTTCTTGATCCCACACACTCTGGGGGAGGGGGGTTGGGGGGGGGTTGTTTTTTCCTACATATGAGGAATTTAAAATTGTTTTATTCTTTTATCTTGTTGTTTGCTGCCCCGGACTGCCTTGTGGGCAGGAGGGGCGGGATAAAATGTGTATATAAGGAAATAAATAAATAAATAGATGGGATTTGCCCCCCAGTTGTCACCCAGGTTCTCAGTCTGGGGGTGCTCCTCGATTCTCAGCTCCACTTAGATGTGCATGTGGGGGCTGTGGCAAGGAGTGCATTTCTCCAAATACATCTGGTGTGTTGGCTTCAGCCATATGTCTCGGATGGCAACCTGGCCACCATTATCAATGCGTTCATTACCTTGAAATTGAACTATTGTAACACGCTCTGTGTGGGGCTACCCATAGTGACAGTTTGGAGACTGCAGCTAGTGCACAATGTGGCGGCCCATCTCCTTATGGGGGTGGGCCACCGTGAGCACATTACACTGGTGTTCTGGGCTCTGCACTGACTGCCTATAGTCTTCAGGGTCTTATTCAAGTTGTTGGTGCTGATCTATAAAGTCCTACATGGCCTGGGCCCCACCTATCTGCGGGACCGCCTCATCCCCCGCATTCTGGATCGGCCCCTGTGGTCCACCAGGAGCACCCTTCTTGAAGTCTCCCAAGTTGTTTGGGGGGTGACTATGGAGAGGGCTTCCTGGTGGCTGCCCCTTGGCTGTGGAACTCCCTTCTGGTGGAGGCCCAGATGGCCCTGGACCTGCCCACCTTCTGTCGTCAATTTAAGATTTGGCTGTTCTGCCAGGCTTTCAGTGAGGGAGATGGGTGAAGGGATTACATTGGGGGGGGGAGTTGATTTGATTTTTTTATGCCCCCATTATGGTTGCATTTCTTTTATATATGTGTTATTTTGTATATTCATACTGTTTTAAACTTTTTATTGTAAGCTGCCCCAAGCTGCCTTGGACAGGAGGGGTGGGGTAGAAGTTATTAAAATAAAATAAAATAAAATAAAGTCAGAGAATGGTTGTTCACCATAGCACTGTTTTTCACTATTTACACCTACCTGGAAGGCAAGCTGGTACTGGAGGATCCCATGTACCATCAGGTCGACACACAATCCTGGTACTATTAGGGGCATAATTTTTATGGCAGTTAATTGTGATTTTGTCAGAAAATACATAGAACTGCTGTTGAGGGCTCAGAGCTCCATTTTCAACTTTTAGTTTCGGGCAACGAATTTCTGCAGGAAGGTTAAACAACAAGAGCGTTAAAACACAGAAGATGCAGCAGGTTCATTTACAAGGAAGGGAATACTTTGATAGAAAAAGACAACATTAATCCCTTGACAGTTTTAAGAACACTTGTTTCTAAAAGAAATTTTGTTATGTGAACAGGCACAGCAAATCATTTCTTTCTGCAAAGCGTAAAGGCAGGCACACCCCACAAGGCTTTCATCATTTTAAATTTCAACTCTATAGTTAAGGCAACTTGCACTCTCTGTTAAAATCACAGAAATTCTACTTGTTATAAAACAGAGATGGTTTACCCTATCACTGTGACATTTTCTAGAGAGGATTGCTTTGGTGAGAAGTAGAAGCTGTCCAAATTTCAGACAGATCTGTGGGGGAGCAGCTGAGTTATAGGAGTATGAAAATTGGAGTCACAACTGTTTTTTCTGGTTTTGCGACGTTTCTCTTGATGCAAAAAAGTGTGTTTAAAGTCATTCATCAGGGTGTGTAGAGGTGTCAGAAAATTCAAGTGTGCATTCTAGTCCATTACCGAGTTCAGATTTTGAAAATACATTATGTAGTTTTAAAGTTATGATGTTTTCAATTTCCTGTGCTATCTGATGGAGAGAGTAAGGTTCTTAATAGGGATGTGTGAACACCGGGGTGTTCGGTGTTTGGCCCATTCGGGGTTCAGCACCCCCAAAACCATTTGGGTTTGGGCTGTTTGGCCCGAACCCTTTCGTTTTCACCAAACCCATTTGAGGGGAACCCGGTTTTCCCTCCCCCCTCCAGGCTGTGTGGGTGGAAGGGGTGCCGGGGATCACCTCCCACCCCCACCCTGGTATTTTATTTATTTATTTATTTATTTATTTTTAAAAACATCCACCCCAGGGATTGACCTACCTGGTGGTGCTGGGGCTCTGGCCCTGGGTCCAGCGGCGGCAGCGGGTCTGGCTCCAGCAGTGCTCTGGAGCACTTCAGGCCTCTTCTAGGCCTTTTGGGAACTGAAGGAGGGCTTCCGGCCCCTCCCTCAGTTCCCAGAAGGCCTAGAAGAGGCCTGAAGTGCTCCGGAGTGCTGCCAGAGCCGGACCAACTGCTGCTGCCGGACCCGGGACCAGAGCCCCGGCACCACCAGGTAGGTAGATCCCTGGGGTTGGTTTTTGGTTTTTAAAAAAAATATTTTACCAGGCTGGGTGGGGGGGGGAGGTGAGCCCTGGCGCCCCTTCCACCCACGCAGCATGGAGGGGGAGGGAAAACAAGGTTTCCCCCTGTCCCCCACCCCCATGGGTTCAAAACCCAAACTTTGTTTGGCCGGTTCGGGCAGGAGGCAGTTCAGGTTTGGGATGTTTGCGAACAACCCGAACACCCCGAGTTTGGCCCAACACCGAACCCCTGAACTCTGTTCGCACATCCCTAGTTCTTAAGATACCATCAAACATGCACAGAATGCTGGCACAGGTTTATTAGGCAGGCGAGCTGTTTATGTAAGGATGGACGTGGATCAAGATAAAAAGTAGGGCTGAAACTCGGTTCTTGATTTTACTTGAAATTTACTGAGGATTGCCATGCTCAACTTGATTTTACCGGGTACCAAAGAACCAAATAATGGCCACAGTACCGAGCTCCTTGGTAACTCCTTGCTTGAGAGTTGTTAAGTTAGCCTTTAAGGGTATAGTATTTAATTTCAGGGGCTAAACACCTGCCGAATGTAAACCCTGAGAAGGGTGAGGCAGTTCCTTAGGCTGGTCCTATGGGAGTAGTATATTCTATTCCCATAGGAGGCATCCAAATTGGATTAGTGTTGCTTATATCCACCTTGTATTTTGAGGTATTAGCGGTATGGAGCAAAGTGCTGCTAACATGTATTTTGTCTAATTGGGACTTAATTATGTTGTTAAGTTAACCTTTAAGGGTACAGTATTTAATTTCAGGGGCTAAACACCTGACAAAGGTAAACCCTGAGAAGAGTAAGGCAGCTCCTTAGGCTGGTCCTATGGGAATAGTATATTCTATTGTGTGTTGTAATTATTTTTAAGTTAGCCTTTGCAGGGTATATCATTTAATTTCAGGGGCTAAACATCTACTGAATGTAAACCCCAAGAAGGGTGAGGCAGCTCCTTAGGCTGATCCAATGGGAGTAGTATGTTCTATTGTGTGCTGTAATTATTTTGTGTTTAACATACAATCTATTTTTAGTTTTGTAAGATAAGTTATAATGATGAAGGGCAGCTTTAAAATTTTTGTATTTATGCTGTATATTATATTTTAATGTATTTTGATTCTTACTTGCTGATATACGGTGAATGGCGGAAGCCGAACCAATCAATAAATATATGACTTTGACTTGCTTGAAAGCAGGAATGGGGGCAGATGGACACCGGAATCAGGTAACAGGGCAAGCAGCAGGTAGGGAAGGGGAGTCAGTAGGGGCAGGGAAGAGGGGGCAGCAAACTCACCTAAAAGCAACAGAAGCTGGGCGTGCTGCTTTGACCTCTGCTGCTGTGTATTTGATTTTAGTTTGTCAAGCATGCTCTATGGAAGCAAGCTGGACTAAAGTTCCCACTCTCAGAGAGTTCGGACAAACTGAATTCAAACATACAGTGGCAGAGGCTAAAGCAGCGCACCCGTTTTTTAGGCTAGTTTGCTGGCCCCCCTTCCCTGCCCTGGTATGCCCTGTTACTTGCCCCTGGTGCCTGTCTACCCCCTTCCTGCTCCCTGCTTCTGAGTTCCCGAGCATTCACCAAGTTCCTGATGAGAAACTCCGATATGCTCGTGAATGTTTTTTGAACTATTCTGCAAACCTCTAATAAAAAGCTAGTTGGGCTCTGGTAAAGTTCAACAGCATATAATTAAAGATAAGAGTCAATTAATTCTGGAGTGGGGTGTGAGGGGAGCAGTGCCCGGCTGTGCCATGAAGAGTTCATTTGCATGAGATGCTGAGTCCAGCAACAAGAGAACAAAAATCACTAATTAGGATTGCAGAGTGTCTATAGGTCTTTAAGTCCCTTTGGAGAGCAGGGATGATGGGTGCTGGAAACCAGGATTCCTGGACTCACTGGAAAGAGATTAGAGGCTAGTGCATTAGAGCAGAGGGGGCTGTGAGCCCAGACTCCTGGGTTCAATGTGAGGGGTAGTCGGTTAGTGCAGGGGGGCTGGGAGCCAGTCAGTGGGAGGGGAGTAGGGGTTAGTGGGTTTGAGCAAGGTGTCTGGGAGCCAGGACTCCAGGGTTCAATGGGAGGGGAGCAGAGGCTACTGAGCTAGAGCAGGGGGTCTGGGAACCAGGACTACTGGTTTCAATGGGAAGAGAGGGCTAGTGGGTTAGAGAAGTAGGGTTGGAAACCAGGACTCCTGGGTTGTAGGAGGCGGAATTTAGTGTATTTCTCTTTTTAAAAACAAGGAAATTCTAGGATCAAAAAAATGTCAGTTTAAGAGAGGAGTTAAGGCTCTTACCAATTCACTCATGCTCCAAAAAGTATGGAAATTGGAAGTTAAGACTTCTGCCTTAACTTGTGCACCATATTAGCAGTAAAGACATCGGCTACAATCCAATGCTGTGTGGATCCCTGCACGGAGCTGCGTGTGTGTGCACATGTGTGTGTGTGCAGTTTTCATGCAGCATAATGTGCAGTCAATGTGACTCCTCACAGATTCCATGCATGCAGCTGTGTGCGCACACATGCAGCTCTGCATGGGATCTGCACAGCATTGGATTGCAGCCATCGTATACAATACGTGAGACTGCTCACTTACAACTTAGACCACATTCACACCTTCGGCAGCGGGTCAGTCTCCACATATTTTGGTCTTTCAGCTCCAATCCTCTTTCTTTGCAGGGTGGGGCAACACTGGAGCTGGGGACTGCTTTCCCCATATGCCTTCATTTGGGTTATGGAGAATGAACAGATGAGTACTGGGAGAGTACTGTATATGGGAAGAACAAGGTTGATGGATGCCGGATGGGTACAGGGAGACTAGACTGGGAGCAGCAGCTCAGGAGGGAAGTGTCTATATGGGGAAGGGGCAGCCAGGTGTGGGTGATGTGTATCCATGGACAAGGCTGGGGGCAGCCAGGGGTGAAGAGTAGCGTTTGTATGGGAAGGGGGTACCCAGCTGATGGTGGGGTATCTATACTATATATGAGGGGAGAAGGCTGACAGATGGGTGATGTGTATTCAGGGACAAGGTGTGGTGCTAGCCAGAGGTGGGATATGTATGTTTTTAATATGTGCTTTCAGTTGGAAGGGGGTACAACAGGATATCCAAGTACGGGGGGTGTATATGGGGGTGAAAAAGGTTGATGGGTATGGGATGAGTAGCTTGATCCCCTCATGAGGCTATACCTGAGGGGGAAAGCAGATGGCAACCAATCCTCAATCAGGAGCCACAGCCCACAGACAGCCAAATCCCTTTCTAATACAGTCTAGTACTCCAGTGCATGATATAGTAGGACAAATATTTTCTTGCCCTTAAATTGCCTGTGTAGTAAGTGGATGCACTTGAGCTTCTGCCTGAGAGGGGAGCTATAAATGAAGGAGAAATTGTGGCTTCAGTGAAGATAGGGATCAAGCTCATAATACAGAGGTGGAGAGGAGCTGCTGTCATCAGCTTCAGTGTTGCCCCCAACCTACAAAGGAAGAGGATTGGGGCTGAAAGTCCAAGACAAAGTGTGGGTGCATGGAGCCTAAGTTGTAAGCGAGCACAATATGTGAGACTGTACATCTTTTCTGCTTTCTGGTGCATAACTTACCATTTCCATGCTTTTTGGAGCACAAGTGAATTTGTAAAAGCCTTGCTCATCTTTTAAAAAGGTTTTTTTATTTATCCTAGAATCTATTTTTACAATATTACCTGCCTTGAGCCCTGTCTTGAGATAAGGCAGGCTTTAAATTTAAATAAATATCAGTTTTAGGCCCTTTTCAAATTGACACATACACCCCTCGCCCACGTGTGCGGGTGGGCGCCTGTTTGAACGCTGTGGTGGGTGCCGGGGGTGGTGGTGGGGTGGTTGTGCTTGCTATTGTGCTCCACCCACCTCCACCCATCACCCACGCATGGGCGCCAATGGTGGATACTCTGTGAGTGGAGATAGGTAGGGTTCTGTGGGAATGCACCCCCGTGCAGCGCCCCACCCACCTGTGTCTGTTTGGAAAGGGTCTTAGTTTTCTGGTGGCCATAAATTCTAAATGTAATTCACCAGAGTTTTTATTTTTGTTTTTTTTATTCCATCGAGCCTTTGATTAATACACAAATATGCACTGCTTGTGGTATTTGTTGCATTAGGATGATTATACTGGGTGGAACATTGTGATTTTGTGTATTTCAAGTTAAAGAAATAGTGGAGGCAAAAGACCTGTCCAAAGGATAAACTTGAAAATGGTGGCTATGACAGTGTTTCCCATTGCTCCACTAGAAGCCAGAGGAAACACTTTCTCTTTCACATGCTCTTTGAATAACAGACCAAACATGTGTAAACACAGCCTCCTAAAATGCGGTCAATTTTGTAGCTCAATGAAAACAAAGAAAATTAAGCCAGAGTTGGACACTTACGTCGACAAAAGTTTTCAACTTCAGACCATTCAAAATTTTCTTGACAAGTGATTTCATTGGACACTCCTGGGAGCTGTTCATAACCTGTTTTACAGCCATATTTCAGTTTAATTCCAACTGGATATAATTTGGTGTCAATGTCCTCCACGTCAAGCAGAAAAGCATTAGGAAAGGTGGGTGGTTTGTCACAGCTACCTAAGAGAATGAAAAGAAAGAGTAAAAGACACACATAAATAGGAAATTCTATTGAAACTTCAAAAGAGGAATGCTTGGATAACCAGTGGCCCAAATTCCTCCCTCTCCAAGACCTGACATAAGAGCAGGATTAGTTTCAGCTACAGCAATGGCACAGCACTCCAAATATAACACAAACCAAATAAGATGCAAAGGAGAATGTGGAGTAAGTATGTCTCCTAGATGTTAGGATGCTGGCCTGGAACTGTGGAAAGTCTGGGTTAAATTTTATGCTCTGCCACATACTCCCTGTGTGGCCTTTGGTAAGTCATGTCAGGTGCAAGCCTGAAACCACTTACTTACATGTAGTCTCAATTAGTTGGGCTATCCAGGAGCAAGTGGTTTCAGGACTGCAGTCTAAGTCTTGGCGTTTCAGTTCCTCACCTATGAAATAAGTATGAAAGCCCTCCTCTACCACCCAAGAGTGTTGTGAGGACAAATACGTTAATTACTATGAGGTGTGCTGATATTGTGCTAGGCCTAACTGGACATGAGATTGGTTGGGCCTGATCAACTGACCAGAAGTCCAAAGTACATAAAACTGGGTTGGGAATGTAACTGTAAGGAGAGAGCAACATGAAAGCCTAGAATGCAGGGTGGTAGAAATCAGGGGAGGACTGAATGAGAATCCCTTTTTGTTTTCATGAGAGAGATATCAAGATTTCGTGCAGGTGACTGAGATCTCACTGAAATCTCAGCCCAGTACGAAATCTCGTAAGATAACATGTAAAAAAAGACAGAACAAGAACTGTGCATGCACAAAATGGCTGCTAGGGCTGTTATGCACATGTGTGGCCCTTTTCCAGTTTCACCGCCATTTTGGAAAAGGGCAGCCAGTCTATGCATGCACAAAATGGTCACTGTGTATGTGCAGAACACCTGCCCTTTTCCAAAATGGCAGTGATGCTGCTGGAGCTATTTTGGAAAAAGGCTGCACATGTGCAGAATTACATTGGTGCACATGTGAGGTTCTTTTTTATTTGTTTGTTTTTTTCCCTTGTGTTTCTCAGCGTGAATACAGCTAAGACACTGCTGGTTCTCAACTCGTTTGTCAGGAAGAGCTGAGAACCACGATTCTTGTCAAGAAACATGAGAATCACATGAACAAGTTTCAGCTGTAGGCCTGGGAGGTAGTTCCTGGAACCAGGGAACAGGGTTTATGATTTGTTTGCTGTTTTGTAAGTATGAGTTGTAAAGGTTGCGTCTGTAAGGACTCAGTCTATGGCTAAGAAGAGCCCTGGGTGGAACCCTATAGTGAGCAGGGGGGAAAGGACTGTACAATAAATCTTCTACCTCAAAAAACTGAAAGACTAAGGCTTGATTCAGGGGGAAACTGAGGCACAGACCTCCTGGCAGGGAGCATACTGTGGTGAACCTGTTACACCCTCACAAGGATTTTGTTTGTATTAAAAACAAAGGCCTAATCCCTGGTCCTTTTGAATTCAACATTAAACTTTCCCCTGCTTCAATAATACCAGGACTTTGCCCATAAAGCCCTGAATCCTGTCACCCCTTTCAGTCTAAGGCTCCACTGTTGCAGCATGGGCATGCTGGTAGGGACAGAGAGCAGGCTCAGTGATGAGGAGGCGGACTTACTTTTTTCACAAACAGGTATTGAGGGCTCCCATGAGCTATTTCCATTGCATCGAACTGTGCTACTGCCGTTGGGGGTGTACCGATGATTGCACACAAATGTAACACTGTCTTCATAGCCATATTGCGGTCTGTACACAGTCACAATTCTGCCATTTACAATTCTTGGCACTGAACAGTCAACCACTGGGAAAGGAAAACAGTATTAGCTTAGAAGGTCTTGTGAGAAACAGCACAGCAAAGATACCTGTGGAAGAGCAGGTATAACAAAGGAATTACTAAGGTAAATACTTGCAATTATCAGAGGCTGAATGGAAATATTTCTACCTGTGAGAATCATTAGGCAGTGAAACAAGTTACCAAAGGAAGTTATGGAACACCCATCCTTCGACATTCTAAAAATAGAATGGATGAACATCTCTCAGGGATAGCTTAGGTAGAATTTATTCTGCCTCAGTACATGGGGAGGGAGTAGGTGACTTCTGGTATTACTTTCCAGCATTATGATCTGATGATTTTAACTAGAGCTGAAATTAATATGGAATTTCATATTCTGAATATTATTCTCATTCACAAATACATTTATTTGCCAAATATTTGCAGACTGAACTGAATATTCGCAGGCCACAGTGAATGCCCGTAGGCCAAAGCAAATATTCTCATATTTGTTTGTGCTTGTTAGTTTAAGCTAGTACATACCAGCCCATATGCAAAGCAGCGGCACTCACTTTGCTGCTAAAGTCTTTAACTTAAGTGCATTTGGCATGCTAATGACTTTGGCTTGCACCTCCTGAAGAAATGTCTTTCAGCTGCCCAATAAAGGTGGTTCTTTGCTGCCATCATAGCATCTGCGAAGTCGCGTCCAGTGGAGTTTTTCCGGGTGGTGACTGGTGAGGGGTCTGGTCAGTCCAGCCTCTCTCCACCTGGATATGGAGTTCTCCACAGCCCACTGCAACATGTTTATGATGTTCTTTGTGGATAAAATCGCTCATCAGTACCAGCCCTTCCCCAAGGGTGTTGGGGCAGATGCTCCCCCCCCATGCTTGCTGGGGAGCCAGGCTGCCCTTCAGCTGATCCAGTAGCAGCGCTGAGTTCCCCCGCTTCTCAGAAGGCTTTGTTTACATTTTAACTCTCTGCTCCTGGCTTCCTGCAGAGCTGATGAGTCATAGCTCTGGCAGGCAGCTAGAAGCTAACCGCTGATATGTAAATAATGGAGGAACCCAGCCAATCAGCAATGTCTAGGTGTGTGTCAGGGTGCCTTTTCTAAATGCTCTGGCCACCCCATACCGCCTCTTTCTCCCCCTGGACCCTCCCCTAACAGAGTGGGAGAAGGGATGGAAAGAGCTCACTCCTCCTTCCTCCCTAAGTTCACCGGAGAGGAGGGGGGAAAGCGAGAGAGGCCAGGGACTTGTTTGGAGTCCCTGGCCTCATTGTTTGGAGGGAAGAACAGCAGAAAGTGGTTATCAGAGTCAGACTAGAGTGATCAGGAGGACTTATCCTTTCAGAAACCTGGTAAGTTTTGAAAAAACTAGGCATGGGCGAACAGATCGCGGTTCGTGTTCGGCCGTTCG
Organism: Sphenodon punctatus; assembly: GCA_003113815.1. Lineage (NCBI taxonomy): Eukaryota > Metazoa > Chordata > Lepidosauria > Sphenodontia > Sphenodontidae > Sphenodon > Sphenodon punctatus. The sequence goes on from QEPC01006022.1 coordinate 200,979, forward strand.
GTTCGGCCGCGATCGGTTCGTGTGTTCGCGTTCGGCTGTTCAGTTCGGCCGCGTTCGGTTTGTGTGTTCGTGTTCGGTCGTTCGGTCGTACCTCGCGTTCGTGTTCGCCCGTTCGGTTCGGCCGTTCGTGTGTCGGCCGTTCGTGTTCGGTTGTTCGGGCAGGTCGTACGTTCGTGTTCGGCCGTTCGGTTCGTTCGCCATCGGGTTGTGCGTTCGTGTTCGGTCGTTCGGTGTTCGGGTGGTTCGCGCGTTCGCGTTCGGCCGTTCGGCCCGAAAAAAACAATGTTTTTTAATATATAATTTTATAAAAAAAATTTATTGAATTTTTTTATCAAATATTTATATCTCTATATCTACACTAATAACTAACTAACTACCTAACTAATAAATGTATTCTAAATGCTATGAATAACTCCAACAAACCCTAAAGCTGAATCACAGAAAACAGTAAACTCTATCTGTAAACCTTAAACTAAACTACTCCTACTATGTCAAAACAAAAATGTATCGACCTAATCCTATCTATCTACCTATGAATATATGGGATGGGGGTTGGGGGGCAATCACAAACAAGACAAGGAGGGGTACAAAACTGAAATGAAACCTAAATCAATCTATAAATTAATATACTACTACTCTAATGAATCAAAAAAACAGGGGAAGGGAATGGGGAGGGAATATTCAATGGAGGGGGGAGGGAAGGAGGAAGATTGAAGATTGAACACAGGGAGGGATAAAAACAAAAAATAACAACTAAATCTATCAAAGCTAATGTAAATAAATGAGAATATGGGGGTAGATGGGTTGGATGGGTGAAATAGGAGGAGGATGGCAATGGATTGGGGAGCTGGAAAATGCTGGGTGAGGGAGCCTTCTGAAACGCCTGCTGCTCAGGAACAGTGACTAGCTCAGAAGGTATTGGGAAGGGGGGAGGCAGACAGTTTTGTTTCTTGCTGCGCCCGCCTCAAATCAGCCCCATTGGCTCCGTGCAGCCTAGCCCGTGGCCAATCATAGACTGCCAAGCCAGTGGTCTGAGGCGAAAAGAGATGGTGATTCATCAGGCTGGCTGCTACTCCAAGCCACTCTCCACCCTCCACCCCTGGTGCCTGGAAGTCTGCTCCTAGCTGAGTCAAATGACTTCCCCCTCCCTGCTACATTTGGCCTTCCAGTGACCTGACAGAAGACCATGTTTTAGCCACCCGAACACAACCGAACGCGATTCGAATTGAACGAACTGTTCGGCCATTTCGTAGTTCGGTGTTCGGTTCCGTTCGGTGTGTTCGGCCATTTCGTAGTTCAGTGTTCGGTTCCGTTCAGTGTGTTCGCCATTTCAGTGTTCGGTGTTCGGCCCGTTCGGTGCATTCGTGTTCGGGTTCATGTTTGGTTGTCTGAACAGGCCGAGTTCGGGCCGAACACCGAACTACCGAACCGCGTTCGCCCATCCCTAGAAAAAACAAATTCCCTGCCCTAATCTCCTGTACATTGTTTGTTTGCTTGTGCTTTCTTTTTTCCTCTTCCCCCACCTCCAATCTGCCCCCCTGGGCATGCATTACAGGCAGGGGTAATTACTAATTTTGTGAGCCCAGTTGGGAGGGCTGTGCTGCCTCGCCTCCTATTCTTTAAAATATTTTCTTGGCCCTTGCTGTTTTTCACCCTCTGTGAGACCCTGTCACTCTAACTGTCTGCTTTCTGTTCGCTTGGGGGGGGGGAGGTTGGAGGGGGCTTGGATGGAAGGGTTTCTAATCTTTGCTGAAATGTTCACTGCATTTAAAAAGGCCCCTTTGCAGTGCCAGTTTCAAGACTTTTCTACTGTAAGAAGGCTACCATGCCACATGTTGGTTCACTAATGGCTAGTCTTTACATGATTGTTACCTGTCTGGTTGAAGCACTTGTTTAGTTTGCAACAGAACTGTGTAACTTGTTCTGGGGGACAAGTGGAACTTCATGCTGCTGCTTTTGTGGTGTGCTAAAGACTGCACATAATATTGTTGGCTTAAGATGGTTCACTTTCGTTGCTCTGTGTTTGTATGTGCACTGCTGGGATTCCCCCTCCTCTCCCAAACTCCAAGCATGTGCAAAGATGGTGGCCATTTTGTGGAGGTCCTCACTGGCCATGGTTACTCTTAGTTAAAATTAGGAATGGGCAATCACGGTTCAGAAGTTCAGAGTTTGGCCCGAACTCGGCCTGTTTGGATGACCGAACACGAACACGAACTGACCGAACCGAACTAGATTCCGAACGTTGAAATGACTGAACAGTTCGGTCAGTTCAGAGCAGTTCAGCTAAGGAGCAGACTTCCAGGCACCAGGGGTGGAGAGGCTTGGAGCAGCCAGCCTGCCCAATCACCATCCCTTTTTGCCTCCGACCACTGGCTTCACAGTCTGCGATTGGCCACGAGCTGGGCTACACGAAGCCAATGGGACTTGCGGTGAGACGGGCGCAGCAAGAAACAAAACTGATTACCTCTCCCCTTCCCAACACCTTCTGAGCTAGTCACTGTTCCTGAACAGCAGGCGTTTCAGAAGGCTCCCTCTCTCCCAGCAGTTTTTGTTCCTTCCTATTCCTAATCCATTGCCATACTCCTCCTATTTCACCCATCCAATCCATTTACCTCCATATTATCATTCATTTAGATTATATTAGATAGATTTAGGTGTTATTTTTTGTTTTTACCCCTCCCTGTGTTCAATCTTCTTTCTTCCCTCCCCCCGCCATTGAATCCTTTCCCTCTCCTTCTTATTCCAATCCTGATTCCTTTCCCCTGTTTTAAGTTTTGGATTTATTTAGAGTAGGATTATTATTAGATTGATTTTCATTTCAGTTTTGTACCCCTCCCAGTGTTCTTTGTGTTTCTCCCTGTGTAATATTGTATAGCTAGATAGATAGTAGATAGATAGTTACTAGATTGATATACATAGTAGTTAGCTTAGTTATAGAGCTAGATACAGTGTGTTTGTAGGACAAGGCCTTTGTAGTTTATTATTAGGATATTCCATTTAGTTCAATAGGTTTTAGAATAGTCTCTTCAGGCAGTCATAACGAAGGTTGGGAGTTATTCATCTTACTTTGGGCTATGGCTTTGTGTTCTTACCTCCGGTGTAGAAATCTTGTTGGCAAATGTCTATGTCCCCCTGGCGGCTTCGTCCTAGTAGCCGGAAGATATATGGATATATATCCTCCAGACTATACAGGGTGTGTCCTTGAAACACCCTACAGCTTTGCTAATTTTGGGAGGGGACATGAATACATGCATTGGGCCTCCCTCAGGAATTGGGGGGGGGGGAGATGACACTAGCTCCATCTTAGTTCCCACGTTTAATAATGCCCATGTTTCTAGAGATTCAACTATGTGCCCTAGAGCTTCTAGACTATTTCATCTTGTTGATGATTTAGATCTTGTTATTTTGAATGGGCGGGTGCCAGGGGACCTGGAGGGCAATTTCACATACCACTTAGCCTGAAGACAGAGCATAATTGACTATTTTATAGTATCGGTAAATTCTCTTTTTCTAGTTTCAGAATTTAGGATTCTTAATCCAGTGGAAACAGAACACTTGCCCTTGGTATTATCCCTTGGGATACATTCTATAAGACGATTGAAGTCAGTCACGCCCAGGGCTCCCCAACATGAGGGCCCAGGACTTGTGGGATGGTGTTCTGCTCGTGTACGGTGGTCCAGGGAAGTGGAGGTGTCTTTTCTTAGTTTTATTCAGGAGACCCAGGTTATGAGACTCCTTGAACAGATAATCTGGGTCCACCGTTGCTTTTGAAACTTTTGCCATCTACTCACCCCTTTATTGTGTATAAATAGATCTATTGGTACATGCTCTCCTTGCCCTCCAAGATGGTTTGATAGTGATTGATCTATCGCAAGGAGGAAGTTGAGGAAAGCTGTTCATCTGCAGCGACTTTTCCCTTTAACTGAAAATAGACAACAGGTGGTGAAGGAGAGGAGGGATATTGAGGGATATTGTAAAGGGGAGAATTTAGCTATCTACTACTCCGAGACAAAGATTATGGTAATTGGTAAACCTCGTCGTCAGTATAATTGAACTGTGATCAGAGCTAAGAAAATCACGTTTCAAACCACTCAATGGGCTAGGCTCCATCAGGTGGCCTTGGCATGAGACTCCAAGCAGTTTTGGTCACTTATTGCGAGCTATAAATCGCTAAATAGTCAATCCCAAGGCTGCCTGGTATCTTTAGAAGCCTGGCAGCAACATTATGGGAAGCTGCTCTCTAAGCCAGTGGGAGGTTGTGGACCTTTGGGATTGAAACCTCTAAATTGCTTTAAGGAGTGGCCTCCAGTAACACCACAAGAGATTGAGGATCTCATCTCGTCCCTCAAAAGTGGCAAGGTGCCGGGTTCGGACTTTATTCCCATTGAGTTATTGCAATTTAAGCCTGATTGGTGAGCAAACTTGCTAGCCCCCCTTTTTACACAGATTAATACAGAGGGGGTTATCCTGGCCATTTGTAGGAAACGCTTAATTGTTCCAATTTTTTTAAAAGGCGATAGGAAAGACCCTTCAAACTGTCGCCCAATTAGTCTGCTATCAGTGGTAGGGAAGCTCTATTCCAAGTATCTTTTGGGTTGGTTTCAAAGGTGGTTGGAAGAAGAACAAATACTGTACCCTGAACAGGCCAGCTTCAGGGCAGGGCAGTCCACAGTGGACCATATTTATATTCTGAGTCATTTAATCTCTAAATACTCATCTAGGCAAAATAAGATCCCCCTGTTCTGTGTTTTGTGGACCTTCGGGCTGCATTCAACTCTGTGGACAGGGAACGTCTCTGGACAAAGCTTAGTGGCTCCTCCATTGACGGCCGTTTATTATATCTGTTAATCCTCCTGCATAGTAAGAATTCCTTACAAGTCCGCTCTTCATCATCTGGCCCTTGCACCAACAACATCCCTCTGGAAAGAGGGGTTCGACAAGGCTGCATCTTGGCTCAGAATCTTTTTAACTTTTATGTTAATAATTTAATTCCGTTTATGGAGATGCCAAATAATCATGCCCCTATGTTGGGCAATCATCGGTTACCCCTACTACTGTATGCGGATGACACGGTCATTCTCTCACTAACGCAGGTGGGCTTGTGGCATAGCATGTCAAGGTATGAACTCTATTGTAAAGGGGAGAATTTAACTATCTATTACTCCAAGACAAAGATTATGGTAATTGGTAAACCTCATCGTCAGTATTATTGGCTATTGGGCGGCCATGTCTTGGAGCAGGTCAAGTCTTTTAAATACTTAGGGGTAGTATTTTCAAGCTCAGGTAGTTGGCTCTCTCATTTCACAGCAATTAAAGAACAGGCTAGGAAATCGCTGAGTATGATTCTTAGTTTTTTCATACACAGGGGGGGAAGTTGGTAAGTCCTGCTTTTGACCTTTTTAGGACAAAAGTACTCCCACAGTTACTGTACGCTGTTGCTGATTAGGGCTTTTCAGTTTTGGAGAAGTTTGAACCCCTACAGAATTTATTCCTGCGATCAATTCTGGGTGTTCCAAAATCAGTTCTGCAAGTAATCCTTAGGGTGGAATTGGGCATGGTCCCGATTCGGACTCTAGCCTTGACTAGTATTTTGAAATTTTGGTTGAAGGTGGAATTGTTTCCACCATCCCCTAATTCGTTATTGGCTCATATCCATGGTAATTATGTAAAGGACAGTTGGTGTAGTAGGGTGGAATTGGAAGTGGTCAAACTTGGTTTGTCTAGGGATATTTTGTTCCCGCTGGGTTGGAAGGGGGCAGCTCATTTGATTTCCCAGAGAATTAGTGACCAGAGCCTGCAATTAGAATCTATAGCCCGCACATCTTTGCCGAGTGCTCTGGATTATTGTATTAAAAGAGCTCCAGTGGATTATCTTTTGAACTGGCCATCATGGCCTATTAGGAGGGCTTTTTCATTAATGAGATTCAATGTATTCCCCTCAGCGATTTTATCAGGTAGATATAAGAGTACACCTTATAATGAGAGCGTGTGTGCCTTTTGTGATAAGGACCTACCAGAGACAGTCACACATATTATTTTGTACTGCCAAGCTTGTTCAGAGCTTAGGGAAAAGTATATCATCCCAACCATTGGCAATCAATATTTGGGGCTATGTGAAAAATTTAAGCTGAATTTACTCTTGGACGCGGATGGCCCTCACTCTAAAGCAATTGCAATTTTTTGCCTTCGGGTTCTGCTGTTCAAAACTGGATAAATAGGTGGGTCTTTAATGCTCATAGTTTTAGTGTAAATTTGATATCTGTTGTATTTTGCTTGCTGTTTTTTGTGATCTGGTATTTTACTTGTTTTTGTATAATTTTATTTTGTATTTACCCTGTTTAAAGTTGTTATAGCCCAGGTGGCTAACAATAAAGTATTCTTATGTTATGTTGATATATATATAAAAAAAGAAACAGCCACTCCAGCCCCAGGACCCACCATCAGGGTTCTGGGGCCTACGTTACTGGCAGGGAGGGCTGTGGGCAATATGTATCTAGAAGCTGCCACTCTAGCCCCAGGACCCACCGTCATGGGTCTGGGGCCATCATTCCTCGCACAGAGACGATGTCATTCCACCGCATCAAGAAACAGCCACTCCAGTCCCAGGACCCGCCATCAGGGTTCTGGGGCCAAGTTACTGGCAGGGAGGGCTGTCCAATATCTAGAAGAAGCTGCCACTCCAGCCCCAGGACCTGCCATCAGGGTTCTGGGGCCAAGTTACTGGCAGGGAGGACTGTACAATATCTAGAAGAAGCTTCCACTCTAGCCCCAGGACCCACCATCAGGGTTCTGGGGCCCGTCATTATGCTCACAGAGAGCCATCTTTCAACTGCATCAAGAAGCTGCCACTCTAGCCCCAGCTGATCTCTATCCTCTGTACAACCAATATTTTCCATGTTTGTACTTTTCAGGTTCTTCAGATTTTTCACCCATTTCTGACCATCTCTCATTCTAACTCCGCAAATAATGTTCTTGGAACCCTCTGCAGCTTGCTTACATATTTTGGGGGAGCCTTTTGCTAGTTTCTAAATGGTATGCCACCAAACTGGAAGTAGAGCCACAAAGAGGCTAAAATTTCCCCCTTATTAAAATATTGGTACAGATCAGCACCACAGAAAAACCTGATTTAACAAAGCTATCACCTTCCAAAGATTAGACTGAACATAAATATTGCGTGTATTTTCTCCCAAAGTAGTTTGTAGGGTTTGGTTGTGTTTTTCTTTAAAGAAAAAATAATTTCAACACAAACTTAACTGAAAAGTAACCTCAAAAAAGCAGTTCAACTCCCACTGAATACATGAAACATGGGTAGAGGTCAGCAACCTAGGAAGGGTTGTAGATAATATTTTTTTTAAACAGGCACTACTTCATATGTGTGATCATATTACAAACCTATTATCTATTCCTGCATTTTAGAAATTGGGGAAGGGGGGGTAAATGCTAAATGCCTTGTATTTATAAGCGCCCCATGCACATGCGCATAGAGCAGGAAGGCTTTACCAACACACACACACCTTCAGGGGCAAAGGGAGGAAGAAACGGCCAACAAGTCCTAACTATCCCGGCACTTAGAACGATAGGAAGGGAACACAAGAGGAATGGGCTGTCTTGCCTCAGTTTGTTGGGGGGGGGAGTGTCTATCATCCTCCCTGGCTTGATGTTGAGGCTTGGGCATGTCTGTCCTGATGGCATCGAGCTCCACTCTAAGCTAAGAAGCACTCTCCCCTTTGAGAGTGACAGTTCTACCCAAGCCTTTCTAGCGATATGAGACAAGTCCATGCAGGGATGGAACGCAGGGTTACATGGTGAGAATGATGAGAGCCAGCAAGAACAACCTTTTTTTATTAGGTAGCTACCTGCTGCTCATGGGGAGAGAGAGAGAGAGAGAGAGAGAGAGAGAGAGAGAGAGAAATAAGAGAGAGAGAAAGTCCCCCCACTGCTAGAAAGAGAGACAGACATGATCCCGCCCATGCTGTCACCTGTACTATATGGCCAGAGAGAGAGAGAGAGGTTCCCAGCTAGAATGAGAGGGATGGGGGTTGGAGTGTGTGTGTGGGGGGAGGTAGGTATATCCAGCTACCCTGGCTGCCACCTGCCAGAACCAGGAAGAACTCCCATCTGTGCTCATACGCCCAAAGTCCATTGCCCACATCCACCACGCAGCAAGCCTACCATAATGAGATGGAATATAACACAATGTATTATATGTGCCTGCCTGCCTGTGTGCATTCCTGTACCTGCTGCTACCACCTATCGCACGATTGAATGAAGTGTGCCCCATAGGCTTTAGGCTGTCATTCCACTATCCCTGAATCAGTCATGCCCGCCCATCCCAGGAACCATCAACTAGATTCTGGGACCATCATTCCAGTCACTGGGGGCTGCATGAAGCCCGGTGCCCATACGCCAGTCTGACCCCCCCCCCCCCAACAGCCTCCTCCTCCGCACTCATCCGTGGATGCCCGCTGAAGCTGCTGTAAATAAAAGCCCCTCCAACCACCAGCTCCAGCCGCCTGCTGCCCACTGCCAAAGAGCCTGTCTCTCTTTCTCTCTGCCACACCCACCCACACAAACACAAGCCCTGGACCTCCTGGGAGGCTGTCTGCAAGTTCAGACCCTGCTGTTGGCACAGCACATCTTTGGATTAATAACTACGCTACATGGGGTGTCAGGTGTTGCTGGTAAGGATCGACAAGCTGTATGAGATTCTGCCATCTGACAGCCAGAACTTCAGCACATAGGGATAAAAATTGGACAGGGAGGTCAAACAAAGCTCATAACAAATAATACAACAACTTTTATTAAAACTATTTAAATAACAACAACAAAATAACAACAACAACATTCTGAAACCAAAAGCAAACATTCAAAGGAAACATAAATTAAACTATGAGTCTCTGGGCCTGTCCCCTGGGACTTGGGGGAAAGACAACAGCCATTGGGGCGCATCACAGGGCTGAGGGCCAGCCACCCGGGACTCTTCCAGCTCATTGTCATGGGAGACGGAAAATGCCATGGCCCTTTGCACATCCCAATGCCACCTGGAGAGCGCCTGGTGGTACATTTCCAGGAGTTCCACCTCGGCAGAGACGTACTGGCCGTATGCCTCCAATTTCTTCCTCTCCACCTGGACCGCCTGAAAGTGCTCCACCAGGCAGTTATCCATGGTGGCTGCTGTCATTGCAGGCTGGCCATGAAGTCCTGGGTGGACCTCTCCAATTCAACCCGAAAGGCCTTGGCTTCAGCGTTCTCCTGAGGCCCGGGGGTCTACACATCAGGGCTGAAGGGGGGGAAGGGCTTACATGGTATTGTTTTTGGGTTGCCTTCCCCCCCTTCTTATGGCACTGAGACTGAGGCTCCACAGCCACACCAGAGTCCTCTGCCTGCTGCCTCACTCTCCTGTCATGCCGCTTTTCGATGTAGCTGATGAGCCCTGATGTGGTCCCCTCCTTCTGAAGCCTGAATCTTTTCTTGCAGAACTAAAAAGAGCATAAAAAGATAGGAACATAATAAGTGCCATACTGTGTCAGACCAATGGTCTGTCAAGCCCTGCCTGCATTCTGTCTCTACAAGTGGGTGGACTGGGTGGCCAATCTCTCTCTTCAGGGGACTTCCATTCCTAACAGGTCATAGGGCAATTCATTCCCTATTGTTCCAGTCCCCGTGCCTTATCCTGCATGTGGCGACTCCATTGTCCTTCTCATAAAACCTCCAGACATTCCGACCTTGACCGCTGGATGTCTGGAGGTGTCACTGGCGACCTCAGCCTAGGGATCCTCCTTGGACTGGCAGTGGCACCAGTCCTGGGGCCGGCATCCTATTTCTCTCTGAAATGGGAACACATTAAGAACACCAAATATCATGCATTTATGATGATGCCTCTAGTCGTCCCTCCTTGGGGGTACTAGGGGTTGCAAGTAGGAAGGCCCTAGCTGGCACGTGCAAATCCTGCCCTCCCTGGGATTCTTGGGATGGCAATGGAGAGACCCTGGCTGGCACGTGCAAATCCTGCTCTCCCTGGGGTGCTAGGGATGGCAACGGGATATGTGACCCTGGCTGGAAAGACCCTGCCCTTATTTGGGGGTGCGTAGGGAATGGGATGACAACTGGAGAGTGGAGACCCTTGCTATCCTGGCACATATATGGGTGGGGATGCTGCTCGTGCCAGAGCCCCCCACACTACAATACCCTCTCTCTCTGTGGAAGACATCTGCTGCCACCCGCTGATGCCCAGTTTGTGCCTGACTGATGCCCAGCACCCACGCACCCACCCACACGCCAGTGAGCTCACTCTAACGGATAGAGCCTTTCTTGTCCTCAAAGTAAAAAAAAAGTTTACAAACCTGGCAGCACCTCCTGAGCCTGCCGCTTGCTCCTCATCCGAGGAACTGGGCACCACCACTGGAGACCTAGGGGCAATTACCTCCTCCTCCTCCTCCTCGAGCGACAAGCTGGCCCCCAGCCAGCTAATCAGCACTGCAGCCTTCTTCATATTTTTTTTTAAATCAATCACACAGCCAAAACACACAGTCACCCACAACACACACCAACACTCAC
>QEPC01006022.1:211755-223734 GCA_003113815.1 Sphenodon punctatus
CCCCCCCCCCCCAACAGCCTCCTCCTCCGCACTCATCCGTGGATGCCCGCTGAAGCTGCTGTAAATAAAAGCCCCTCCAACCACCAGCTCCAGCCGCCTGCTGCCCACTGCCAAAGAGCCTGTCTCTCTTTCTCTCTGCCACACCCACCCACACAAACACAAGCCCTGGACCTCCTGGGAGGCTGTCTGCAAGTTCAGACCCTGCTGTTGGCACAGCACATCTTTGGATTAATAACTACGCTACATGGGGTGTCAGGTGTTGCTGGTAAGGATCGACAAGCTGTATGAGATTCTGCCATCTGACAGCCAGAACTTCAGCACATAGGGATAAAAATTGGACAGGGAGGTCAAACAAAGCTCATAACAAATAATACAACAACTTTTATTAAAACTATTTAAATAACAACAACAAAATAACAACAACAACATTCTGAAACCAAAAGCAAACATTCAAAGGAAACATAAATTAAACTATGAGTCTCTGGGCCTGTCCCCTGGGACTTGGGGGAAAGACAACAGCCATTGGGGCGCATCACAGGGCTGAGGGCCAGCCACCCGGGACTCTTCCAGCTCATTGTCATGGGAGACGGAAAATGCCATGGCCCTTTGCACATCCCAATGCCACCTGGAGAGCGCCTGGTGGTACATTTCCAGGAGTTCCACCTCGGCAGAGACGTACTGGCCGTATGCCTCCAATTTCTTCCTCTCCACCTGGACCGCCTGAAAGTGCTCCACCAGGCAGTTATCCATGGTGGCTGCTGTCATTGCAGGCTGGCCATGAAGTCCTGGGTGGACCTCTCCAATTCAACCCGAAAGGCCTTGGCTTCAGCGTTCTCCTGAGGCCCGGGGGTCTACACATCAGGGCTGAAGGGGGGGAAGGGCTTACATGGTATTGTTTTTGGGTTGCCTTCCCCCCCTTCTTATGGCACTGAGACTGAGGCTCCACAGCCACACCAGAGTCCTCTGCCTGCTGCCTCACTCTCCTGTCATGCCGCTTTTCGATGTAGCTGATGAGCCCTGATGTGGTCCCCTCCTTCTGAAGCCTGAATCTTTTCTTGCAGAACTAAAAAGAGCATAAAAAGATAGGAACATAATAAGTGCCATACTGTGTCAGACCAATGGTCTGTCAAGCCCTGCCTGCATTCTGTCTCTACAAGTGGGTGGACTGGGTGGCCAATCTCTCTCTTCAGGGGACTTCCATTCCTAACAGGTCATAGGGCAATTCATTCCCTATTGTTCCAGTCCCCGTGCCTTATCCTGCATGTGGCGACTCCATTGTCCTTCTCATAAAACCTCCAGACATTCCGACCTTGACCGCTGGATGTCTGGAGGTGTCACTGGCGACCTCAGCCTAGGGATCCTCCTTGGACTGGCAGTGGCACCAGTCCTGGGGCCGGCATCCTATTTCTCTCTGAAATGGGAACACATTAAGAACACCAAATATCATGCATTTATGATGATGCCTCTAGTCGTCCCTCCTTGGGGGTACTAGGGGTTGCAAGTAGGAAGGCCCTAGCTGGCACGTGCAAATCCTGCCCTCCCTGGGATTCTTGGGATGGCAATGGAGAGACCCTGGCTGGCACGTGCAAATCCTACTCTCCCTGGGGTGCTAGGGATGGCAACGGGATATGTGACCCTGGCTGGAAAGACCCTGCCCTTATTTGGGGGTGCGTAGGGAATGGGATGACAACTGGAGAGTGGAGACCCTTGCTATCCTGGCACATATATGGGTGGGGATGCTGCTCGTGCCAGAGCCCCCCACACTACAATACCCTCTCTCTCTGTGGAAGACATCTGCTGCCACCCGCTGATGCCCAGTTTGTGCCTGACTGATGCCCAGCACCCACGCACCCACCCACACGCCAGTGAGCTCACTCTAACGGATAGAGCCTTTCTTGTCCTCAAAGTAAAAAAAAAGTTTACAAACCTGGCAGCACCTCCTGAGCCTGCCGCTTGCTCCTCATCCGAGGAACTGGGCACCACCACTGGAGACCTAGGGGCAATTACCTCCTCCTCCTCCTCCTCGAGCGACAAGCTGGCCCCCAGCCAGCTAATCAGCACTGCAGCCTTCTTCATATTTTTTTTTAAATCAATCACACAGCCAAAACACACAGTCACCCACAACACACACCAACACTCACCAACCAGCCAAACAACACAGCCAAACCCAACCTAAACAGCCAAAACACACAAAACGAACAGCCACCCAGCCAAACACACACTCTCTTGACACAGCTCCACATGCACTCAAATTTCCGGGTTCCGGCGTGATCACAGCTTCATGTGCTCTTGCGATACTTTTTCCGAATGCCTGAACTGAACCGAACCGAACGGCTGAACCTGAACTCAGCGAATGACCCAAATGCCTGAACCGAATGCATGAACTGAACACAACCAAACCGAACAGCTGAACCTGAACCGCGATCTGTTCGCCCATTCCTAGTTAAAATGGTTCCTTTGCTGTTTTCCACCTAAACTGTTTGCTGTTTTTTGGCTGGGGGGACCAGGGGGCTTGGATGGAAGAGTTTAAAATCCTTGCTGGAATGTTCACTGCATTTAAAATGGCCCATTTGCAGTGCCAGTTTCAAGGCTTTTCTGCTGCAAAAAGGCCACCATGCCACACATTGGTTCACTATTGACTAGTCTTTGCATGAATGTTCCCTGTCTGGTTGCAGTAGATGCCTTTTATATTGCAATAGAACTGCGTAGCATGTTTTGCAGCCAGGGGACAAGTGGACCTCCACACTGCTGCTTTTGTGGTGTGCTCAGGACTTCACATAATATTGTTGGCTTAAGGTGGTTTGCTTTGCTCACTCTGTGTTGGCATGTGCACTGCTGGCTCTGCCTACCATTGGCTAGGCTCTGCCTACCGTTGGCCTGGCCTCTCCCACTTCTGACCTGCGTCCCACCAGCCACCACTGTCACTTGCACCAAACATGACTTCAACTCTGCAGGACAGTGCCAGAGCCTGGGGTTAGGAATGCTCTGTCTGGTTCATATTTATGGGCTTAGTTTCAATTGGTGACAACTGCTGAGGTGGGGGATGTGCTTGGGTCTGTTCAGGCCACAATATGTGAACTTGATCCTTGCCCTCCTGGCTGGTTAAGGCCAGCCAGGAGCCGGTTGGGCCGTTGCTGGCCTGGGTTATCAATGCTTCCCTTGGGGAGGGGCAGGCTGCCTGAGTTGCTTAAGGCAGTGGTGGTTTGGCCACTCTTTAAGAAATCATCTTTGGACGTTGATTCTCCGGCGAGCTATTGGTCTGTCTCTAACCTTCCCTTTGTAGGGAAGGTTATTGAATGGGGTGGCCCATCAGTTGCAGGCACATCTAGACTGCACTGATTTTCTGGATCCCTCACAGTCAGGGTTTCATCCGGGTTATGACACTGAGACTGCGCTTGTGGCCTTGGTTCACAACCTGCAAGCAAGTGGAACTGTACAGGAGGCGTTCGACCCTGCTGGTTCTATTTCTGCAGTAGAAATAGAACCAGCCTCTCTCAGCGGCTTTTGATACCATGAACCATGAAGTGTTGATGACCTGCCTGTGGGACCTTGCCAGGGTGGACAAGACAGCTCTGCAGTGGTTCTGCTCATTCGCCACTGGGAGAGATTGTGTGTTGGTGGAGGGTGTGTTGTTATCAATAAGCTGATGATACTCAGCTGTACCTCTCCTTTTCATCTGACCTAGGCCCAGCAGTCTCGGTGCTTTCCTGGGGTTGGGCAACTGTAGGGGACTGAGTGAGGACTAGCCGACTGAAGCTGAATCCTGACAAGATGGAGGTAATGCTCATTGGTGGGATCAGTGATCTGAGGGAGGGGGTTCTCTCATCATTGATGGGGTCTGCCAAGTTTTTTCATCTTATGTTCAGAGCCTTGGAGTGCTCCTGGACATGCAGCTGTGCATGGATGTTCAGGTGTTGGCTGTGGCCAGGAGTGCTTTTTGCCAATTATATCTGGTGTGGCAGCTCTGTTCATATGTCTCAGACTCTGATCTTGCCACCGTCATCCATGCACTTTTCATCTCAAGGCTGGATTACTGTAATGCCCCCTACATGGGGCTGCCCTTGTGACGGTCCAGAAGCTGTAGCAGGTACAGAATGCCGTGGACTGTCTGCTTACAGGGACGGGCCACCAGGAGCACATTCAACCGATGGTCCAGGTTCTGCACTGGCTGCCTATCGTCTTCTGGGCCCGATTCAAGTGCTGGTTTAAACCTATAAAGCCCTAAACGGTCTGGACCCTACCTATCTGAGGTACTGCTTCACTTCCCGTGCCAGCCCCTGAGGCACCCTCCTGGAAGTTTCCCGCTATAGATTGGTGCAGACCGAAAGGCAGGTGTTCTGTGGAACTCACTTCCAGTGGGTGTCTGTCTCAGTCCTAATCTTCTCACCTTTTGGTGCCAATGTAAGACATGGCTCTTCTGCCATGCTTCTGGTGATGGGGAAGAGTTTGGGGAGGTTTAGGGTTATTTATTTATGCACACCAGTTTGAATTGTATATTTTATTGTTCTATTTTTATTGCTTATATTGTATTATACCTATATTTGTTTTATATTGGATTGTTAGCTGCTTTAAGCTGACTGAGGCAGGATTGGGTGGGATAAAAATGAATAAAATAAAATAATAAAATAATAATAATAATAATAAATAATAATAAAGGAGAGTTAGGGTAATTAGGACTTAAATATTTAAATCATTTTTGCCAAAGACCTTTGTTGTATGGCAAACCAAGTACATGGTGACTGCTTGCCATGACAACACTAGGGTGCTATATTAGGGATGTTTTAGACCGTTTAGGTTTTGTTTCGCTAGAGCAGGGACTCCCAAAGGATGTGCTGAATTAGAATGTTGCAAGAGCAACAGAAGTGTGCATCAAAAAATGATACTTTTCTTTCCTATCCTTTTTTTTGTTTTGTTTTCTAACCTATACATTTTAGGTATATAGGTATACCTCATCTAGACATAGGTATGTCTCTAATCTTCCCTTTTTAGGGAACGCTACTAAATGGGTGACTGCCCAGCAGCTCCAAGCTCATCTTGATGCTATGGGCTTCCTGAAGCTGTCTCAGTCAGGTTTTCATTCTGAGTATGTCACGGAGACTGCTTTAGTGGCTTTGGTCGATGATCTGCACCTTGAAATGGAAAGCGGAATTCTACCTTGTTGATCTTGCTAAATCTTTCAGTGGCCTTTGATACAGCTGATTATGTGGTGTTGTTGACACCTACTACAGGATCTGGCGGGGATGTGTGGGACCGCTCAAGTGGTTCCATTCTTTCCTATCAGGGAGGACTCATCAGTAGGTGATGGGCTAGTATAGAATGCAGTGGATCAGCTCCTTTTAGGGATGAGGTGCTGGGAACACATTACACCAGTGCTCTGAGGTCTGCACTGGCTGCCTATAGCTTTCCGGGCACAATTCAAGGTGCAGGTTTTGACCTTTAAAGCCCTAAACAGTCTGGGTCCCATATATCTGAAAGATCACCATGTTACATTGCGGCCCCTATAGTTGGCAAAGAGGACTCTTTTGCAGGTTCCATCTGTTACCCTTGTTCATGGAATGGGAATGAGGAGGAGGGCATTCTTGGTGGCTGTCTTGATTTTGTGCAACTCCCTTTCCCATGAGGTTCTTTTGATCCCAAGCCTAAGCATCTTCTGGAGGCAGTGTAAAACATTTTTATTTGGAAAAGCATTTGGTGGGCAGGGATAGGGGTTGGTTGGATTTTTGGATAGGAGTTTTGAAGGTAGGGTGGGAGTTTTTATTGTTTGTGTAGCAGGGGGTGTCCCAGGGCCACACAGGGGTCACACTCTGGGGAATTAGCTCACCCCCTGCTACGTCATTTCAGTCTCGAGCCTCGGCTGAATCCCCCCCTTTACAGAAGGGGGTACCCTCTCAGGACACACCGCACAGTCCAGAGGATATTAGTCCACAGTTCTTTATTAGACACAACCTGTGTCCAGTGTACCTGGGGCTGCCAGTTCAGTCGCCTCCACCCTGCAGGCCCAGATCCATCCTTCTCAAGCACAGGAGCACTACAATATCAACCCCCTGGACCATCTAGCCAGGCCTCCAAGCCCCAGGATCTGGCCAAGCCTTCCCCAGGCAAGAGGCTCCCTCCTGGGCACAGCCACTCCCACTTGCTTGGTCACTCTGGTTCTCCAACCCTCAGCACCTTGGATAGCGTAGAGCAGGGAGGTTTGTTCAGGGAGATGTTGCTCCTTCGGCTCCCTGGCAGAGACTCCTCTCCGCTTTGCTCTCCTTATGTACAGGCAGAGTGGGTGTGGCCAGGCTTCCTTTCCTCAGCCTTAAAGGGCCACTAACCTGCCCACTCTGTCCCAGGGTTTCTCAGCCTGTTTACCCCACAGGCTGTTCCCCAGTTATGGGGCTGGCTCTTCCTCACCCCTGTGTGCACTCAGCCCTCTGGCTGGCCCACACAGCCCCCTTCTTAAAGGGGCAGCAGTCCCATAGGACTGCTCCCTGCTACAGTTTGATTTTCATTTTATGAATTGTGAGCTATCCTGAGCCTATGGGAAGGACGGTATATAAATTTGATTATCTATCTATAGCTATAACAATATATGTCTATATCTATACCTACACAGACAAACACAGACACACACACTTATATACAGTATAGGTATATGGTGTGTGTGTGTGTGTGGGTGGGTGGGTGGGTGGGTGGATGTGGGTGTGTGTGAGTTATTATATATCTAACTATTAAATATAAAATATTTACCTATTATAAAATATATAGGTATTTTATAAATGTTTAAAGTACCCCCTACTCACCCACCCATGCAGACAGAAAAAGAAAAGTAAAATTTTTGAGGCACAGTTCCGTCGCTCTTGTGGTACTCTAGTGAACTTCAGCACATCCTTTGGGAATCACTGCTCTAGGGGAAAAAAAACCTAAAAGTTCTTAAACATCCTTAATATCTATATACCCTAACTGGTATATCTTTAGTTATTATATGATAATATTCATTATATAGAAAACTATATACCATTAAACAAATATAATATAATGATATAATTATAATATACATACACTTCCATTTTGGGGTGTAAGAGCGAAGAATGCCAACAATTTTACTCCAGAAAAGAAGTGTGCCCAAAGTATCAAAAGTTTGGGAAACACTGTTCTAGAGGAAAGGCTTTTGGTCTTTCCATTCGGGAGCCCCCTCCCTCCCCCCCATGGACTCTGGAGGAAGGTAAGTAAATATTTAATCGTTTCTTGCCTCCTGCCTCCCCTGCAGGTGCTCAGGGAGCTTGCCTTTCCCCCTGATCACCTGAGGGCCCCCCCCGCCTGCCCATTCCCCCTGCGATAATTCACGAGATTCGCGATAGGGGGGGCAAGAGCACCCAAGCTCTCATCCCCTTGTCTCAAATCTCACGATTTATTGTGAGATTTGTAAAGGGGGTTTGTTTTAGCCCTAATTTGGTTTGATCTGCAAATTTAGCCACCTCACTCTTTACCCCTTTTCCCAGACCACTAAGGAATATATTAAACAATACTGCTCCCAGTACTGACCCTTGAGGCACCCTACTAAAATCTTGATGATTTATTTGACTTTAATTAATGACTTTCCTGGTTCAGCCCCTGTGTTGGTCATCTGAATCACAAGAACTCCCATTTTATATTCAGCTGTAGGGTGGTCCAGAGAATGTGCTTCTAGCTGGAAACAAGGGTTCAGTTTGCTCCGATAAGCTCTGGGTTGGCTTGAGCCCCAGAAATTATTTTTTTTTACAAATTAAGAACTGGTTAATTTTTGCTGCATATCATTTAATTTCCACCCACAGTTTTCACCCAAATGTACAGTAATTAGATGTGATAACCTTTGCATTCAGGGGGAGGCGCACTCCACACGCCGTTCAAGTTATCCTTGGATGTACAGTAAATGGAAGCCTCTCCGATGAGCGAGAATGGGACTTTGTCTGCACTTACAGAGTTGCACCGGTATGTAACAGCTGTTCCATAGTTAAAATTTTCTACTGTCAGTCCACTGTGTCTCCCATGTTTGATTTCTGGAGGTGGCAGACAAGGTATTCCTGAAGATAGAATAAAGAGGAATAGCGAAATATTTTAATTTGCTTTGTACCCCAAATATCTTCAGGGATGAAGAGGATGAAATACTCCACACCAGATCCTTATCTGATGTAAGTCAGTATTGCTCCCTTGATTCTCTCCTATTTAAGGACAGCGTTGATGTAAAACTGCAGAGGATTGGGGCTGAAAGACCAAGGTAAAGTGTGGATGAATGGAGTCTAAGTTATAAGCAAGCTCAACACATGGGGCTGTACACAAGACGGGATTTAAGATGGAGGGCCTTAAATTGGAATTTCCATGTTTTCCCAGCTCAAGTTTGTTAGTCCATGCCTTAAAGTTTAGTACCTTAAACAGAAGGGTTTTTTTATTTTGTTTTTAAATTAGAATAAGGATATTGAATGAGAACTGAGACTGCTTGCACATGAGTTGGGAGGTGGGAGGGACTTCTGAGATCACGGTAGGGGTTATTACAGGTAGCTCCGCTTATGTGCGGGGTGATTTAGCCCATTTCTGATGTGATGTTCCTCATGGATGACAGTGCTTCAAAATCCAGCCCCGTCATCCATGAGGGACATTGCACCAGAAATGGGCTAAGCTCTCTGCACATGAGCGGAGCTTCCTGTAATGCTCCCTGCCATGATCTCTGCTCATAAAAGGTCCCCCTCCTCCCAGCGAATGTGCAAGCGGTCTGAAACTCGTGCCTTTCATTTGGGAAAATAGAAGCACAGACCCTGCAAGAGCAGCAAGCTGGGTGAAAGTCAGACCTATCAGCACTGATATGTACATATAATGGCTGATTCCAAAGTGACTGACACCAAAGCCACTCATTTTTGGCTTAAACACACATTCATCCATTATGTCCATTTGTGCAAACACACTTTCTACCACATGCTTAACGTGGTTTGGCATCCTGGAAATCATGTTCATGGACAACCCTTAGCTGTCACTTGCTTGTAGCCACTGTTATGCACAGATAAGTACACTGCCACACTTCCAATCTGTGGTCATCCAAAAGCCCATAGAAATATGATGTCATCTGGGCAACAGCTGGTGAGAAGAAACTCCTGGGTAGCTGCTGGAACATGTAACAGCATGAACATCTGTAGGACTAGCTGCGGGATCGTAATGATATCAGCAATTTCAGGGTGTGATAGATTTCCATGGATTTATCATTACATCTAGTAACACC
Organism: Sphenodon punctatus; assembly: GCA_003113815.1. Classification (NCBI taxonomy): domain Eukaryota; kingdom Metazoa; phylum Chordata; class Lepidosauria; order Sphenodontia; family Sphenodontidae; genus Sphenodon; species Sphenodon punctatus. Next base: position 220,988 of record QEPC01006022.1, read on the forward strand.
CACTGTTGTCGTAGAACAGGAACATGTATATGGGCCTGGGAAGAATGGCAGGGTGGGGGTGGGGGATTTATTAGCTGGATTTATATTTTGTCAACACTGGATATTTAAGATGATCTTGTGGACACTTTTGGATTGTTTTAAATGTATACTTTAAAAAACATCAAGGCAGCTCGGAACACAGAATGGGCACCCTATGGGAACTGTTACCTTAAAATTTCCCTGTCTCTACTTACGTTCACAGAATGGGACTGCTCCGTTCCACTTGACATTTGATCCTGAAATCACACACTGGCTTTGATGTGACCCAATTAACCTGAACCTAAATAAAAGAAAAAGTGGAGAAAAACACCCTCCAATCAGACAAAACTCTACTTGATGAATTGCCCCATACACTACCATTTATAGGTATTTCAGTGGATCCAAATGTCCCAGTCAAAGAGGAGCTCCATTTTCTACAACCCCACACGCTTGTTGCTATCTGTTGTAGCTCATAGGAATATAGAAATGGCCAAAGTGGATTGAGCTTGTAGTCCTTCTAGTCTAATATCCTACTTCTAACCATAGCACCTGGTACGTTATAAGAAGTTTTAAGACCCCTGCGCTAAGCAGATGTGGGATAATCAGTACTCAAAGTATAAATCAATGAGCCAGTTAAAACATGGATTAGAATTACAGATTAAAAGACTTAAACATTTTTTTTAAAAAGCATAAAAACTAAGATTTAAATTTTTTTAAATAATCCCTCTTTAAATCAAGTGTTTTAGGGTCTGTGAATGTTTCAAGATTTGCTGCATTCTCAGCATTTTTTGACTCTGTTATCCTCCTCTTTGTCATTTAAGAACTTCTGTTCATTTTTACTATTCCATCTCCTTCAAGTGCACCCCTAAGTGGCAGGGTGCAAGCCAGGGTGAGTTTTTTCCAGGAATGACTGCCCAGCATCCAGCCAACAGCTGTTACAGCTAGTTTGTAGGAATGTGCGAACAAATCGTGCTTCGGGTTGGGTCGTTCGGTTCAGTCCAGTACGATTTGTCTGTTCGGTTCGCCCGTTTGGTTCGGTTGCTGAGTTTGAGTTCGGGTGTTCGGTTCAGTTGTGCTCAGTTTGGTTCAGGCGTTCAGAAAAAGTGTCATGAGAGCCCGTGATCATGCCGGAAACTGGAAATTCAAGTTTGTGCAGAGCTTGTGTGGGTGAAAGCGTATGTGTTGTGGCTGGCTGGGTGTTCAGTTGTGATTTGTGTGTTTTGGCTGTATGGTGTGTGTTGATTTTGGTTTGGCTGGTTGGTGAGTATTGATGGGTGCTGTGTGTGACTGACTGTGTGTTGGCTGTGTGTTTAAAAAAAAAAATGGAGAAGAAGGTGACCAGTGCCACCACCATTAAACGCCGGACCTGGGGGAAGGCCAATGTGGTGGAGTCAGTGGTGGAGGAAGAGGTTCCTCTGGCTGCTGCTGGACCTTCAGTGGTGGAGAAGAAGCCAGAGCCGGCAGGCACAGGAGGTGCTGCTGCCACTGCTGCCAGGTTTGTAAACTTTTTTTTTACTCTGAGGACAAGAAACTTAAGGCTCTATCCATTAGAGTGAGCTCACTGGTGTGCGGGTGGGTGGTGGGCATCAGTCAGGCACAAACAGTGGGCATCAGCGGGTAGCAGCAGATGTCTGCCACATAGAGAGAGGGTACTGTAGTGTGGGGGGCTCTTCCAGCAGTCAGGCATGAGCACGAGCAGCACCCCCACCCAAACATGTGCCTGCCAGCCATCCCTAACAAGGGTCCCCACTCTCCAGTTGCCATCCCTACCTAGCACCCGCAAATAAGGGCACCATTTGCATGTGCCAGCCAAGGTGTCTCCATTGCCATCCCTCCCTAGAAGCACCCCAAGGAGGGCAAGATTTGCACGTGCCAGCAAGGGTCTTTCTAGTTACCATCCCTAGCGCCGCAAGGAGGGCAGGATTTGCACATGCCAGCCAGGGTCAGCATCTCCCGTTGCCATCCCTAGCATCTCAAGGAGGGAGGACTAGAGGCATCATCATAAATGCATTATATTACTTAGGTGTTGTTTATGTGTTCCTGTTTCAGAGAGGAATCAGATGCCGGCACTGGTGCCCTGCCATGCAGGACACCCAGGCGGAGGTCAGACTCACCAGTGTCACCCCCAGACAGTCAGCAGACAAAACGCTCCGATGTCTGGAGGTTTTATGACAAGGGTGATGGACTTGCCATCTGCAAAGTAAGGCACGGGGGCTGGAACAACAGGGAATGGATTGCCCTATGATCTGTTAGAAATGGAAGTCCCCTGCAGAGAGAGATTGGCCACCCACCCACTTGTGGAGACAGAATGCAGGCAGGGCTTGATACAGACCATTGGTCTGATGCAATATGGCACTTCTTATGTTCCTATCTTTTTATGCTCTTTAGATCTGTGGCAAAAGATTAAGGAGGCAGAGAGAGGGGACCACATCGGGGCTAATCTCCCATATTGAAAAGCTCCACGTCTGGACGGTGAGGCGGCAGGAGGACTCTGGCATGGCCCTGGAGCCCAAGCAACAGTGCCAGAAGAAGGGGGAGAAGGCAACCCAGAAGCGACAGCATGTAAGCCCTTCCCCCTCCTCCAGCCCCGATGTGGATTCCCCTGGGTCCCGGGAGTCTGCTGCGGCCAAGGCCTTTTAGGTAAACTTGAGAGGCCTGGATGCCAAATGATGATGGACGTACGCTGCTTTGAGAACTGCCTGATGAAACAGTTCCAGGCGGTAGAGGTG
>QEPC01006022.1:291266-308833 GCA_003113815.1 Sphenodon punctatus
CTTTCTCTGCCTCCGCTCTCTTCCGCCTCCCTCCTCGCTCCATCCCGCCATGCTTGCCTGCTGCTGATTTCGCTTTAAATCTCCCTCCGGTGGTTGTGTTGTTGCTGGTTCCCCAGCAGCGATGCAGCGTGCCTTGTCCCCGGCTGGGGCTAATTTCCTTTGTTCCGCCCGGGGATTGGCGTCCAGACATTACTTTTCCTTGGTTCCTGGTGGGGGTCCGTTTGACCACGCTTCCCGGGATATTCCCCCGGCTAGCCCGGGAAGCGTGGTTGAAATTGACCCCATGTGGGTATTGAGCATGATGAACATCTGGCGCGTGCCGAACAGACGTTCACGGCCCTTTGGCCCCACCGCGGGGTTCAGCGTGGTTGAGCGTGATCTCGTAACGTCTGAAAATACCCATGCTCTCAGGGTGCCCCCCACTGCAACTGGAGCATGTGTGACAAAACCTACACTGGGACCTGTTGCACCAGCCAGCTTTGTTATATTCCCAGCACGGGCCGGGTCCTCCCTGTCCCCTTCTCCGACCTTCACCCTGGTATGGTTCATTGGCTAGAGCCACCCCACCCCCCGCGAACTAGAGGATGCCCGCTGTCTGACCTGGGTGCTCTTGTGGCATCAAGCATACACTCTAGCCATATATCTGGGGTGTGGGTATCCCAAAAAAGGCCCGGGGCATTCGCTGCCCTATGACGAAACGCTTCATCATAGCACAGCCATGCTCCAGGTGGACTGGTCCATGGGCTCTTCGAACTATATCTGCATATTTATGGAGCTCCAGGCCACGCCCTGGGTCCACCTGCAATATGACCCCCATATATACAGCGAATGTGGAGGTCCAGTTTGCCCAATTTCTGTCGGCTTTGGGGTGCCTGAATTTCTCCTTATCCTTCTCCCCGTCCGGTTCAGAGTGATCCACTATTGGATCGCTGAACAATAGTGCATAAAGGTCTACATATTCGCCCCGCCATATCTTCTCTTTGGTCACAAGTGTTAAGTGGCTCCCAAAAGGGGCTACCACGTCTGCAATAACCCCGCCTGGGGGGTGGATCACCACTGGTGTTTCTGCCTCGGTCCCTGCTTGTGCCAGGTTTACCCCTGCAGGGGGTGGGACTGCACCCCATACCGGCACGCTTCCATTGGGGGGAGCAGCCACCCCATAGTCCACTGCGGGGGCATGGCCGGGCAAACCCACGCCCAAGCCCCATCTACCATCTGCAAACGTGGACCTGTGGAGTCTTGCCCCCGAACTGCCGAGATCGATCAGGCTAACCCTGGCTGACTGATCCTGCCATCATGTGTGGGCCAGTTTGGAGACTGATCTAATCCCCTGCTGGTTGTTCCTCTCATCATCCCATTCACGGGGGTCCCCTCTGCTCTTCCTGTGGTGGCAGGTGCCCACCCCCATATGTATTAGACCCACCATACCCCACTGTGGCCCGCTGATGTTGGGTCCCTCGCTGCTACTCCTCTCAGCTTGACCTGTAGGATCCCTTCTCAGCACCTCCATGATAGCAAGGATCCTCTGCCACATGGCATAATCTGAGTCTGCTTCTTGTGGCACTTGTTCTTCCCTCCGCCTCTGGGTTGCTGGGGGTCCGTCACCTGCTACCAAAGATATTCCTCCAGGCACTTTGTGCCCGGCCGGGTTACTCCATGCTCCCATTGGGGCGCCCAGTGCAGCCGGAGCTGTCCTCCCTGCCCATTGTCTCTGGTATTGGGCGAGGCCAGGAACCCCCAGCGGATCCCAGGGGCCCCGTAAGTCACCGCCTGTTCACATGGGGGGGGGGGACAGGCCGGTGGGATGTTGTTCCTGGTCAGGTGCGCCTGCTCCAAGTGCCCAATTTGGGGGCCCCCTGCACTTCTTCCTGAATAGGGGCCTCCTGCCTGGGCCCGATCTGTTGAGGAGGGGGTTCGCATATCCCTGCCCCGGTGTGCCCACCCTGGGCCTGAATGGGTCTGCTACCCACCCCCCCGAGTGGGCCCTGCTCCTCCATCTTCTCTGCATCGTGCAGGGGGGTGTTTAACCACCCTGGTGCCCCACCTAGGCCCTTCTGGTGAGGGCGGGGGAAGGATCTGGGCTCTGACGGTTCACTGACTCCGCGACATGGGGTCCCCACAGGCCCCGTGTCGCCCCTTGGATCCCTGCCCCCCTCGGAGACATCCTGGCCAGAGTTGGGGGTGCCTACTAGGGCCTGTGTCACCTGAGCTGGGATTGGGCCATGAGCCCGCAACATGGCCTCGCACGCTGCCAAGCGCATGATCAATTCCCCCCTAGATGGGGCCCCTTCCCCCACGATCTCCCCTTTGGGGCTACAACCGCTGGGTGGTTGGGTCCTTTCGGGCTGTGCTCGCTTTTTTTCTGCCACTCCCTTCTTTTTGGAGTGGCTCTTCTTCAGCTTGTGAGGCTTCCTCTGCTGACTAGGCCAGGCTCAGGAGCGAGGATCGCTTGCTGCTGAATTGCCTCCATCCACGCTCCGAATGCCGTCTCCTCATGGCCCGAACGGCTCTGGCCTCCCTACAAAGGGCAGGCCCATTCCTTTCTCCCAGCGTGGCACCTCTGCGCAAGCGCTGCTCAGGGTCAGTTGCCATGGCAACTCTTTTTCCAGCAGCAAGCGGCTCTACCGTGCCACTGCCGCAGCTCTTCCTTGGCCGCTCTGGCCTGCATCACATGACGGGGGGCCCCACCATTGCGATGGTGAACGGTACAAGTGCTGTGAACGCAATAGGTTAGGACACATGAGAAGGAATTGTCCCAAGAAAGAGGCTAGGATGAGGAAATTCTGGGCCTGTAAGCAGGATGTTTACAACAAGTTTTCTGGGTTGGTAAAACAGGAAAAACCAGGAGTGGAGTGAGTCAATCTAACTGGGATAAGAGGAGACAGAATAGAGGAAATGCCGAACGTAAATAGTTCCCTGAGAAAGGAACGGAGAAGACTGAAGGAGGAAATTAAGGTAGTTCAAGTTCCAGAAAGGAGAGAGTCCAGTACCCAGACTGATATTGAGGAACACGAAAAGCTAAAATGGGCCTACGTGCACAGAAGGGAAATAACAGACTATTTAAAGAAAGTCATAAGAAAGCTGAAAAGAGACTGTGAAAGTGAACATCTGGGAAAAGAGAATGAAGATTTGGATATGGGACAAGGGGTTAGAATCCCCTAAAAAAGGAGAATGCTATGACCTAGTGAAAGGTCTATAGGGTCCCAGGTGTGTGTGGAGACAGAATGGTTGGCGAGCTGTTATCCCAACCTCAGAAGGGGTAAAGTGTATGGAATAAAGATAACCCAGGCAGGGGAGGCCTGGTGATTGTACAAAATGGTAATATGGACTTGGGTTAAAGTCCCAGTTAAGAATGAGTGGGGTTAGAGTCCCCTATGAGTAAAAGGATAATATGAACTCTGGGTTAGAATCCCAGATAAGAATGACTGGGGTTAGAGTTCCCTATACACATACCTAGGGAGGGGAGGTCTGCTACGATAGACAAAGTGAGTGCCTGGGTATGGGAGGCCCGCCAGGCTACTTAAAATAATTGATCCTGGGAGGGACCAGGAAACAACCCTAAACCGCTATCAACAAGGGGTTAGAATCCCCTAAAGGCAAATTATACGTCAGGTGGAGCTTTATCTCCCTGGCAGAGACTGTAAACCAAGTGGAGGTTTATCTCCCTGGCAAAATACAGGATTGTATGTCAGGTGGAAGATTAACTCCCTGGCAAAATGTAAGACATTTTCAATGGATATGAATATGCCCGGGCAGAGGAGGCTCGCCAGACTAAACTGAAATGTCAGGAAAAGACTGTGCGGGGTTAAAGTCCCCTAGATTAGAACTGTATAACTGAAAGGACGTCAGGTAGAGGATGTCTCCCTAGCAAGATAAGGAATGGGTTAGAGTCCCTATTACACTGTAAACTAGGTGGAGGATTGTCTCCCTGGCAGGATGCAATGTATGGGACTGAGATACCCAAGGACCGTATATGTGCTGGGTGGAGGATTACTGCCCAGACACAAGAAAACAAATAATAATGTAAGACCCGGTGGTACAAGCCCAGCTATTAAGGGGTGAATAGGAGACCGGCAAGGCATTAGAGCCCTTACTAGGGTGCTAGACTCCAATGTAAATGGAGTAAATGTTAATAAACTGTGATATGTGAATTGGGGAAATGTAACTCTGCCCTGTTTAAGAGTTGGATATCCAGGACTACTTGCGGTTGACCTGTCTTCTGAAGGGGGCGGATTGTAACAGGGCGGAGTCCCTATGAGCAACTGGCCCTTTAAAGAGTAGCACCAGCCTGATGACTGTGCTAATAAGGCTGCAGCACTGATTGTTAGAAGGAACAGCTCCTAATTAAAAGCAGTTGTGGGCTGGGCAGGGCCAAGGCAGCCCAACAAAGTAGAAAGCTGGGCCAGAGCTCAATCTGGAAGAGGCTGATGACCCTGTGTATTTGATGAGAAGCTCTTGATCTAAGCTGCTTGACTACCCAGAGAGAGAGAGAGAGAGACAGACAGACAGACAGTTGAGTAGCTTGACTAGAAAAGTGACTGTTTTGCTAAGCTCTAAGGCGTGTTAAAGTCAGAAGCCTCAGAGCCAGAGGTAAGCTGCCTGCCCTAGCTAGGAGTTAAGGACCCTGAACAAACAGCCAGAGGCTTGGAGGCCTGGCTGGAAAGACTACATATGAGAAATCCTTTTGCCTGAGACTGTGTACATTGATGGTGAGGACTGTATGCCGAGAGTTGAAACTATGTAGAGTATTAAAATACTTTGAGTTGAGCTAATTCCCAAAAGTGCAAGTTCCTCTCAGCACCGATCCTGACAACACTCACCCACAAGAGACAAGCCTAACCTTGTCACCCACATCCTTGCACTTTGTCAGCATTAGTATTGGCTGGGTTATGCCAAACAAACTGCCCAAGGCATGGTTCTTCCAGCCAGGGGTAATGCTGGCTGGTAGAGAAGAAGAAGCTTCCCCAAGGTTGTGTTTGCTGGGATTGCAGCCCACCTTTCACCTGCACTAATAATTCACATGTAAATTTGAAAAGGAGACAAGACTGAATAAACCAGTGTGTAGAGCGTGTAGTTTATTTAGGCATCTTTGTTTTGGCTGATTGGCTCCCTTCCACTCTTCTCTAGCTGGAGTTTTTGCATTTCCCAGTACAACTTCTCACTTTCCAGGGTGGATTTGATTTCCATCCAGCTCATCCCACACGACAGAGACTCCACCATCTTCTTTACATCTTCACAGACAGCAGGGAAGAGGGCCTGGCTTTTCTAAGAGACACAAAACAGAAACTGTCACTAAGCCAAAAAGAGAGAGAGAACCAGCATGCAGCACAGTATGCAGTCGTGTTTAAACTAGTGCAAGGATGATCTACAAGAACGGAACCTGGGATTCTGGATCTCATAGCATGGACCTAGCATGTTTTACATTAACATTCCAATCTTTAAATAAATATTTATCCTTGCAGATTATAAGCATGTGTGGCAAGGTATGGCCCTAAGTATCTGCAGGATGCAGCTATCTGAGGACTGGGTATAAGTGGCTGCAGGGTGTGGACCTTTGTGCGTAATTGCTCAGACAGGAATGATTTTTGTTGAGAGCATAAGTCAGAAGGTGTGTGTGATAAGATGGTAGCAGTGGTGTCTGGTGAACTCTTAGGCTGGTGCGGGGTGGGCTGGGCAACTTGGGGGCAGGGTCACTTAAAATTTTGACCATTACTATAGAATATACAATGAATAAAAAACCCCAACTGAATAAATTTCTGCACCTCTTCCTAGCAGAGAGTGAGCCTCTGGGGATAGGTTGCAAGTTTAACATCTGGGTTCGGTATGCATCTAATCCAGAGACTCTCATGAAGTCTTATCTGACAAAGGGTGAACTCGCACATAATGCTGATTAAATTGGATGCCTGCGGGGGCCCAAAAACATGTATAACAAGCCCCAGATTAGTGCTATGTTTGAGGGAGTCAATGGGAGTTCCAGCCCCGCTTTAAATGCAGATTTGGAGTTTGGATTTGATCTAAACTAGGAATGAAACTCAATCTCAAGTTGAGAGTCATGGTTCTCGACTTGTTTTAAATGAGAAACGATAATTGAGAAATTTCTCAAAATACTATTTACCAGAATTTACTGTTTACCGATTTACTGTGTGCCACTTACCATGTACCACGTTCGTCCCAGTAATGAGCATGCACAAAGTGTCATTTTTCATTATGTGCATTACTGGGATGAAGGTGGTACAAGGTAAGCGATACACGGTAAACTGGTATATCGCTGATGTATACCATTGTTGGTGGGAAGGGCAGGGTAAACATTTAAATAATAAATAAATATTTGGTAAACAGTAAATTGTGGTTAATGGTAAACAGTATTTTGAGAAAAAATGTCTTGACTAACATCTTGGTCTGTTGTTGAGATTGTACCAAGATCTCAGTGACAATTCTCGATTCTCATGATATTTTTGTGAGAAAAATATTGTTTCTCGTTTCAGCCCTAAAAAACCCCAAAACCACATTTAAATCGGGCCTGGACACCCACTGACTCCATCACATGTAAGACTAATCTAGACATCCAACTTAATTTCATTTCATTTCATTTATTCAATTTTTATGCCGCCCCCCCCCCTCCTGCACAGCAGCTTGGGGTGGCTCACAACATCATAAAATATAATATATATAACTAAAAACAACATTAAAAACAATAAGACTCAAGGCAGAGCTTAAAAAGAATACCCTCCATCCCCAAACCCCACACCTCCCTCACCAAAGGCCTGGTGGAACAACCAGGTCTTACATTTTCTACGGAAAGAGGGGAGGTCTGGGGACAGGCAGACCTCCAGCAGGAGGGAGTTCCACAGCGGTGGTGCCACCACCGAGGACCTTGAGGAGGGCACTCCCAGCCAACTTCAGGGGCTGATCCAGAACCTGGAGGGTGAGGCAGTCCTGCAGATAGGTGGGGTCAAGGCCATTTAGGGCTTTATGAGTCCACCCAAACAGTTTGCCTTTGGGGTCTGAAATCATCTGGCTGCGGGAGCAAGACACACAACTAAGCAGAAGAGAATTTGTTTTGTCTTTCCTTCTGTCAGCTCAACCACACAGGGAATATACTCGTAGAACTGGGGGGCGAGAGGAATGCATTACTACGGGAGAGAAAGTCAAGATAAGTTGTCTTCTGCTAAGATGTGTGTCTTGCTCTTGCAGCCAGACAATTTTGGTTCAAAAAGGCAAAGCTGTTCCTCAGATCCAGCTGCAGGAGAGTCCCTGATCAGGCGCAAACCAAGCCCACAGGCTGAATTTGCAAGCTATCCCAAACCATCTCTCTCTGCTAACAAGAAAATTGGCAGAAATTCAGCAACAATGGTTCTGTGAAAGTTTGATGACCAAGAACAATGCTGCTGCTGCTGCTGCCCTACAGTCTTTCCCCTCCCCTCTCCACTCTCAGACTCCTCATTTTGGAAAGGCAGTTTGTAAGATCAGGGTAAACAGCAAAGCAGCTCCTCCCACTTTGCTCAGTTGCTGGCTGCCAGATGCCACCTGCCCAGCCACTGAACTTTCCTGAGAATAACAAAAAAGAGCCCGCATGGAACCACAGCCCCTGTCATAGGACTACCACCTGTTGGGACATAATACATTACATTTTTATATAAAATATAAAAATAAATAATTTTACCTGCCGGGTGACTACAGCAAAGGCCGTTTTTAGACGAGCGCGGCGGCGCCCACGCTTGTTTCTTAAAAAAGCCGGCAGCCCGTTCCACATGTGATGCTGCCGCCGAATACGCGCATGCGCGGCCGACGCGCATCCATTTCCAGGTGCGAACTGACCGGGTCGGCGATCGAGGCTGGTCATATGCGGCCGGAAATGGAAGCGCATCGCCTGCACATGCGCGTATTTGGCGGCAGCGTCAAGTGTGGAACGGGCTGCCGGCTTTTTTGAAAACAAGTGCGGGCGCCGCCGCGCTCATCTAAAAACGGCCAAACAGTATGTCGGGAACATCAAAAATGTCCCTTATAAAATTAGTTACCGGCATCAGCATGTTAGGCACTCATGCCAGATCAATTGTACATAGGGTGACAAAGAAGATGTGGGTGGTTGCCATCCTCACATGTGACCCTGAAGGTCATTTCCAAGGTCATATCACTGCACAATGCGGGTAAGGCTACTTTGGGGGGAAATTGTTGCAGCTCTGAAAGTAATGAACCAATTTGGACATACTATGCACTGTCCAAAATGAAGGTAAGGATCTGTACTACCAAACATATAATAGCAGTGGAATGTCTATCTTTGACAGGTAAATTGCTATAATGGCTCAAACGACAAAAACCCCTGAAATTACAGCAAAAACCTGACTGCAATAGCATTTTAAGCATCGCACATAGCCATTTCAAGTCTATTCAATATTTGATAGCCCATCTCATTTCCTTTAATTACATGCATGGAATGTCCAAATTGTTAGGATGTTTTGGCATATTTTTATTGGTATATGGCTTTTTACCAAGATGCCCTCACACCACCCCCATCTGGCCCCAGATTTTATAGTTTTTTTAACAAGTATTTCTTAATTATGTATAATGATAATTTGCCAAAATGATGTTATTTCATTAATGTCATGCATCCATTTATTCCATTCTTTATCATTGCAGATAAGAATAATACAGCAGACATGGAACCTGTAAAGAGAAAAGGAAAAGGAAGAGAAAAGGAAATCCTGGTGATGTGGATTATACATGCTGCTTATTCTTCCGAAGTGCAGCACTAGGTCTGCACATCGCTGTCAGGGTATGGAGGGGGGTGGGGCCTGCAGGGACCGCGGAGGAGGGGGCAGAGGCGGCCTGGGGTGCCCAGGAGGTCGCGCTCCCCACACCCCTAGTACCTGTGTCTGTAGAGGCTTCCCCTGCTTGCAGTCTGCGGGGCCAGCAGCGAGTGCAGCATGAGAGACAGCTGCCCTCCCCTGCAGGCAGTCTTCTGGGCCAGCAATTACCTGATGCGAGAAAGCTGCGGTGCTCTGAGCGCCTGCAGCTGAAGTGAGGGCTGGGTCTGAAGCAAGGCACATAAAAGGAGGGCCATTAGGCTTTCTCCTTTGCTGGTGATCAGAGCGTTTGGGTTCCTGTGATCTGGCCTGTGCGTGGGTATTTGGAGAAACTGTGGTTTACTAGACCCTCTTCCTGTTCCTGCGTAAAGAGTGCTGTGTGCGGTGACTGACTTTGTGCGAGTCGTGTGTGCTTCTGTCTTCCTTATTGTTGATCTTCCTTGTCTTCCTGTGTGTGGTTGCCCTAATCCCTCCCCGCTCCGCTCTGGGGTTCCCAAGGTCTAGGGTCTCTACTCCCTCCTCACTTGTTTCCTCTCCTGGGGTCTGTGTGTGTGGAGGATCACTATACTCCAGGGCGTGACATCTCCGGTAGGTCCACTGATGAATGGTGGCTGGGTCAGGTGCCTTGTAGCATACAATTGACCACACAGTGAGGGCCCCTTTAACCCTAATAGTGTGTGCCTGTGAGTGGGTTTTCTGTCCTGGTGTCTTGTGCACCCCTCCTTCTGTCCTGTTTCCCCATGCTAGCCCCTATTCCCCACAATCGCATCAATGGAGGGGAAGATTCATGCCTTAAATCTCACCAATCGAAGGTGGAAATTGTGTGATAAGAATAATGTTGAAGTCCTAGTTCAGCTTGAAATGACAACAGAGGGAGATATGGAATCTGTAACAGTGGAGTGGCACAAGGCAAACTACAGCATGTTCACATCGGACAGCAAATTACCAAGACTAAGAAAGAAACTCCACTCCAATGCTGGTGCCATAGACGGCAGTGATCCACAGCCATCATCCTCCAGCAGTTTTACACAATCTACTTGGTCTAGTTGTCTCCCTCTTGCTCAATGGAAAGTTGGAAACTCTGTATGTTTTGTCAAATGGCAACAACAACAAAAGTACACCATGTCACAACATTTGACAAGTCAGAGAAGGTGCTAAAGTATGCAAAAAACAGACCCAATAATGAGTACTAGACTAGGGATGGGCGAACACGGTTCGGAAGTTTGGAGTTCGGCCCGAACTCGGCCTGTTTGGACGACCAAACACGAACTCGAACGCAAACATACCGAACGGCGAAATGGCCGAACAGTTCGGTCAATTCGGATCGCGTTTGGGTGGGAAAAAAAGGTTCACTGGAAGGTCAAACATGACAGGGAGGTGTAGTCAGTCACTGATGAGCAGACTTCCAGGCACCAGGGGTGGAGAGGCTTGCAAGAAACTAAACTAATTATCTGCCTCCCCCCTTTCCAACACCTTCTGAGCTAGTCACTGTTCCTGAACAGCAGGCGTTGAGTAAGATTTTTAGATTGCTTTAAGTTTCATTTCAGTTTTGTACTGAAATGAAACTTAAACCTTAAACTGAAACCTTGTGTTATGCATTTCACTGTACAGACTCATTGAGTATGTATGTATTTCACTACAGACCCCTCTTCTGTTTGTGATTTCCCCCCCATACCATATATATGGGATGTATATATATCTATATATATCCATATAGATATAGATATAGATATGGAATGGGGGGGATAGATAGATAGTAGAGAGTTGTAGGAGTTAGCTTAGTGATAGAGATAGCTTTAGTGATTTATTTTTAGTGTTTGTAGGAGTAGGTCTGTGTACTTATTAGATAATCCATTTAGTTCATAGCATTTAGAATAGTTAATAGCAGTTAGATTTAGTGTAGCTAGATAGATATAATATTAGATTAAAAAAATAAATAAACCCCCCCATATAAAAACAAAAAACCCAAATAAAAAACAAAAGAAAACCATATAAAACCCAATAAAAAACAAACAAAAAACCACCCATAACAACATTTCCTGAACGGCCGAAACGAACAGCCTAACAGAACAGCCGAACCGAACAGCCGAACCCGAACTCGGCAAACTAGTCAAACAGCCGAACCGAACGGCCGAAATGAACGCAGCCGAACCGAATGGCCGAAATGAACGCAGACAAACCGAACAGCTGAACCCGAACCGCGATCTGTTCGCCCATCCCTATACTAGACTGGCCAGCTCAAAGGAGCTGAAGCATGCCATCATCTCTGATGCTGGGTGGCATTTGAAAGAGAGTGCAGGCAAAAGAAAACTATTCCCACAACAGAAAAATAAACTGATGTATGCATGGATACACTGTGTGGAGTTGATCAGGGGATTATCCATTAGTCATGTTTATGACATGGATGATGTATGGCAAAGGAACGAACACCTGTGCTGAGAAATGGGTGCTGATGTACCTCAAAAATACAATTCCAGAAAAACTACATTCTATTCCGAGGTCCAGAACAAACTTGGAACACAAGCCAGTTATGCCCGGCCTCTGTCGAATAAAGCCCCTTTAATTTATCCAGGTGAACAAAGGGAAAGCATAATAGCAGAAACCCTAACAAAATCTCAGGAAGGTATGTTTTCAGCTAAGTGAGATAATACTGATGAAGAACATGCAATCCACCCTTCCTGAACGCATCATGTTCCAAAAAATAGTTCACGTTGCCCTCAGAGCCTTGAGGATCTTCAGGCTACCCCAGGACATTCTAGCATATAGCATGGCATTGACCAGGAACATGTTGCTCACGCTGTGCCTGACAATCTCTATCTGTTTGCAACACCAATATGAGTTGGTCACTGCTGGTGGCTTCACTGAACCCAATGCGGGACGATCAACTAGGAGAGACTGACATTAAAAATGACCTTCAAGGTCACATGTGAGGATGGCATCCACCCACATCATCTTTGTCACCCTATGTACAATTAATCTGGCGTGGTTGTCTGCTTTTAACATTCTGATGCCGGTACAAGTAAAACTGACATGGTGGCTGGCCTACTAAAAGCCCACAGTACAAGTCCTGCCCTTTTCAGAAATGCAAACACATTACCAGTGCAATCTTCTAGCAGGATAATGCACATGCATGCTAACAGTTAGCACAATCCCATTCACTTCAATGGGACTTAAACTAAGGTTCACTAGCATGCTATCTCACCTGAGAATTGCGCAAGATGGAAGGATTTTTTGAATACCAAGAAACCCAGGAAATGTATTTTTGACAGTAGGTCTGACAATGATACACATAAAATTAAAGGAATCAAAAGTACCAGAAAATGTGTTAGACTGTAGTGAAACTTCATTTCATGGATACTCCCAATGAGAAAAGTCTCCCTCCATATAAAACTTGTCCACAACATAAAAACCATGACAAAACCCCATGTCCATACACAGTTGACCAAGCAGAAAGCTTTCACACATAGCATGCAAGTTTTGCACTTGACAACAGGATGAACAAATACTAGACTCAGAAAACAACCTTGCAGCCTCCTTTAAAAATCATTGCTTAGAACTGGAAACTCCTGCAGCTGAAATTCAAGAAACAAAATTGCACTTTAAAAATACTAGTTATGTGGCTACAATTTGAACACCCTCCCTATACTCATTAGCAAGAGGCAAAGCAGTATGCACATCAATACCCTGCCCTTTCTCTGTTGCAGTCCTTAGCCCACTCGCAAACACCCACCCAAG
This sequence comes from Sphenodon punctatus, assembly GCA_003113815.1. NCBI lineage: Eukaryota > Metazoa > Chordata > Lepidosauria > Sphenodontia > Sphenodontidae > Sphenodon > Sphenodon punctatus. Next base: position 303,806 of record QEPC01006022.1, read on the forward strand.
AAAGCGATCGACTCACCTCTGAAGCTGTGCTGCAGAAAGAGTCCTGTGCCATCTCCCCTCTGGAGAATCTGCTTATGTGAATCTGTAGCCTAGTCGGCAGCGGGGAGCACGTCACTTCTGGCAGCATGGGGAGCATGTAAACACTCCCCATGTGGCTTCTGTCTCAATATGGGACTCAGGAGGTACTTTTCAGTGCCTCGTATAAAAGCGGCCTTAGTCCTGCAAATCCTGGGGCCGGCCCTGATTGAGCCCCCTTGCACCATAGTAGCTACGCCACTGGAACCTATGAACCATCTAGTGCTTGAGTAGCAGACACACAAGACTCAATTCAATAATCAAAAAACCTCCAGTTTATAATTATATTTAAAGCTTTTGCAAAATAAATCATGCTCTAAAAAGTCTTGGAAATTGCAAATTAAGGATCCTGCCTTAACTTGTGAGCCATGTAAGCAGTAAAGACGTTGTACAGTCTCTCATATTGTGCTTGATTCCAACTTAGGTTCCATGCCCCCACACTTTGCATTGGTCTTTCAGTCCCAGTCCTCTTCCTCTGCAGGTTTGATTTTATTTTATTTTTATATCCCGCTCTCTCCTAATAAATTAGCTCGAGGAGCTCACGAATCCAATTTGGGTATAGCTCCTACACAGTGGATCTCACAACTCAATACAGATTAAACACGCATCCTACACAGAGGATCATTAAACACAATATAATCACACCCTCCCAATACCCTTACACAAATTAATCTTAGGGCACAAGCCTACACAGAGGCACCCCAATCATAATACAAAATAAAAAATCCCACCCCCACAAAAATCAACAACATAATACTATATACTATACAATGAATCAATAGCAGCCCTCATACATTATTATTTCATAAACTGCTGGCTCAATAATCGCTCACGATAAATTCCTGACAGCTAGGAAACAATTGTCAGTATCCCTTTCTACCCTCACCTGCTGCCACCAGGAGAGGTCCTTCAACTCCATCTCCTCCTCCCTCTCACTGAGGGGAGATGTTCTCACAAACTGTACCAACAATAAATTTACAATACCCCTCCTATACAATACCCTCTCCACCTCCACCTTAGGGCCCTGCCGAAGGGCACGGCCAAAGGGCAGGCCTCCGGTTGCCCCCGATGACATGGGGAGTGGCCCGGAAACATCCCTCCCCTGGCCCCGCCCCCACAAGGGTGGGGGGGAAGGCAAGAGTGGAACTTCACGGCCCCCAGCTGTTCTTAATGGGGCCCCTCTCCCCTCATACCGTATCCCGGCACAATCCATGTCAATGTCCATGGGGGAGAAGCTGCTGGTCGTTGCTCTCCCATCACCGTTGTTAGCTGTAACACCCAGATCCCCAGCCTCCAATGAGTCGCTGTCTCCAGCCATCCCCTGGCCACCCCCAATGACACGAGGAGTGGCCCGGAAACATCCCTCCCCCGGCCCCACCCCCGCAAGAGGGCGGGGAGGCAAGAGTGGAATTTCATGGCCCCCAGCTGTTCCTAATGAGGCCCCTCTCCCCTCATACCACATCCTGGCACAGTCCACGTCAATGTCCATGGGGTGGGGTGGGGTTGGAGCTGCTGATTGTTGCTCTCCCGCCGCCTCCTTCAGCTGCAACACCCAGATCCCCGGCCTCCAATGAGTCGCTGCTTCCTCCATTCCCTCCTCCCCTCCATTCCTCAGGTTGAGGGCAACACTGAAGCTGGGGAATGGAGGGGGTGAGGGGGCAGTGGCAGAGTTGGGCGGAGACCAGGGCTGGGAGACCAGGGGCTGCAGGTGGGGATTGAGGGGAAGTGGGAGCCCTGTGGGGAGCCCAGGGCTGGAAGAAAATGGGCTGTGGGTGAGGATTGAGGAACAGTGGCAGAGCTGGGGAGGGAGTTTAGGGCTGAGAGAGCAGGGGTTGCGGGTGGCAATTGAGGGGCAGCAGGAAAGCTGTGGAGAACTCAGGGATGGGGGAGCAGGGGCTGTGGGAAGGGACTGAGAGGCAGTGGTAGAGCTGGGAAACAGAGCAGGAGACCAAGGGGCTGTGGGTGGGGATTGAGGGGCAGCAGGAAAGCTGGGGAGGAGCTCAATGTTGGAAGAGTGGTGTCTGCAGATGTGGATTGAGGGGCAGCAGCAAAGCTGGGGGGCAGAGTTGGGGAAGCAGGGGCTGTGGATGTGTATTCAGAGGCATCAGCAGAGCTGGGGGAGTTCAGGGCAGGACTGAATTATATAGAGGTGAGGAGGAGCTCACAACTGGGGATCAGGGGGTACAGGTGGGGATTGGCAGACATCAGTAGAGCTGGGGAGAGTCCAGGGCTTGGAGAGCAGGGACTACGGGTGACGATTGTGCTGGAGGAGGTCACAGGTGGGGGACCAGGGGCTGTGGGTGGCAACTGAGGGACAGTGGCAGACCTGGCAAAGATCAGGGGATATGGGATCCAGGGTTGTGAGTGGGGACAGAGGAGTATCAGCAGACATGAGGGACAGGGCTGGGGGGACAGGGGCTACAGATGGGGATGTAGGGGCACTGGCAGAACTGAAGGAGCTGTGAGTGGGGACTGAGGGGTAGAAGGAGACCTGGTGGCGGGGGGAGCAGCTAGACATCTACAGCACCATAAACAGGGTGGCTGTGGAGCTAGGGTGTTGCACCAGCATGCAACAGCCTAGCTACCCCTCAGTCCCCACTCGCAGCCCCTGCTCTCCCAGCCGCGGGCTCTCCCCAGCTCTGCCCCCTCAATTCCCCAGATTCAGTGTTGCCCCCACGTGCAAAGGAAAAGAACTGGAACTGAAAGACCAATGAAAGGGGGAAGGGGGGCATGGAAGCTAAGTTGGAATCAAGCACAATATGCGAGACTCTATGTCTTTACTGCTTACACGGCATGGAAGTTAAGGCAGGAGCCTTATCTTGCAATTTCAAAGACTTTTTAGTGCAGGATTTATTTTGCAAGAGCATTAACTAGCATTATAAACCAGAGGTTTTTTGATTATTGAATTTCCTTGTTTTTAAAAATGATTTGCATTATAGAAAAAAATTGCAATACAGAAAATTCCTGCTGGTCTATTAGGAATGTTGAGCAGTATAAAACCTGTCATTTTCAAAGGCTCACCATTCATAGCTTGCTTTGAATAACATCTTTTATTGGACCAACTGTTGCTGGTGAAATAAGCAAGCTTTTGGGCCACACAGAGCCCTTCCTCAGGCAAGTAGCATAGCCAGTAGAAATATATAAACTGAGCAAATGTAGCTGTTTGTATTTACATTTACAGATTATATCTACATTTGCTCAGTTGATATACTTCTGACTCGCTATGCTACATGCCTGAGGGAGGGTCCTGTGTGGCCCGAAAGTTTGCTTATTTCCACCAACAACATTTGGTCGAATAAAAGATATCATTTGATCCACTTTGTGTCTGTTATTTGAGACCAACACGGCGACCACACTCTCTCTATAGCAATCATAACTTCTAATTTATAAATGTTATTCTGATTGTTTCTACATCCGAAGGGTGGGGAGGGTAGGAGGGGAGGCAACCCCAAACACACCCACCCACCCCAGCTCAGAAGGTGGGGGGTGGGAGGAGTAAGGAGGAGGGTGGCGTTGGTCAGCCGGCTAGCCAGAGGAAGGACGGGGTTCAGAATCTGGTCCAAAGGCTCGCAGACTCCCTTGGAATATTTTTTAAAATTCCACAGGAGATCAGGGCCCTGGCCCGGTTCTTCTGGGAGGGCTGGAGGTCAGTAAGAGGCAGGCTTAGACTGCTAGGCAGGAGGGGACAGCAGGAACATTCTGGTGGCACTCCAAAAAGTGAAAGTAAACAGGCATGGTGCCTGAGAGTGGAGGGAGTGCTCATTCCCCAGACCATTCCTAGGTGCTCCGCTCAGGAGTCTATAATCTTGGCAGACTTGTACGCTTTCAGAGGCTGTGTGCTCCCTGACAGAAGGTGGCCATGTGAGCATGCATTGGCCTGCATTGGCTCCACAATTTTTAGGACGACGCCGTGAGTAGGGGCTACAGGGTGAAGGGGGTAGGAAACTGGTGCAGGTGAACATCTGACAACCACCTAACAGATGGGCAGGTGGCATCTGATGTCCGCTATTGTGGACTACCCTCTTGTCTTTTAACACCCTGTGTATTGGGGAAAGTCACTCTGCCTCTGTTTTCCCTCTTCTATCCTTGGTGTGCAAGCTCTTTGCAGCAGGGACGGTCCCTCATTCTCTTTGTCTGCACTAGGGGTGTGCATGTCGTTTTCGTTATTACAATAACGATATTGAAAATTGTCATTTTCATTATGGTTATTGCAATAACGAAAATGAAAAATAATAATGCAAATAGAAATGAAAATGACATTTTGTTTTTTAAATAAAGGGAGAAAACTGAAAAATGTATTTCTGGCTATAGCTTTTTTGTTTTTTATTCACTTCTGATGAAACTTGGGGATATTGTACCCCAGTGGAGGGCACTATGTGTACTAGGGGTGGGAAAACTGGATCTTCCGGTATCCGATAATGCCGGTACTGGGCGTCCCGGCATTATTGGATTCAACCTGGTAATCCAGCCCGTTTACCGGATTCCCGGTACCGGATTTTTTTTTTTACATTGCGGCCATTCAAATGAATGGCTGCAATGTAAAAAAAAAACCCACAAAAAACCCGCGTTTCCCTCCCCGAGTCCAGGCTACGCGGGTGGAAGGGGGGACACCCCCCACCTACCCTGCCCAGGTTTCCCCAGAAGGCCTACTAGCATCTGAAGCCGGCAGCCACAGCCGGTGCTGAAGCCACCGGACCACCGGAGCTCAAGGAAGGTATGATCCCTGGGTGGGAACTTGGAAGTAGGGTGATCCCTGGGGTGGGGGGTGTTAAACCACCCACCCACCCCAGGGATCATACAGTACACGTACTTAATACTTACCGGCTGCTGCTGGGACAGCCGCTGGTGGTGGTGGGCTGGCTCTGGGTTGCCGGTGGCGGTCCGGAGCTGCAGTAGGGGACACTTAGGGGATTTTTTTTGTTTAAATCCAGGCTGGGCAGGGTGGGTGGGGGG
>QEPC01006022.1:319132-336032 GCA_003113815.1 Sphenodon punctatus
AACTTAGCTTTCAGATGGGGGCCAGTCTCTCACCAAGCATCCGCTCTGTTTACCGGCACAGAGCTCTCTGATCCTCTGGCTAATAACAGGCAGGCTCCACCCCCTGTGTGCGCACGAAGACGTTCGGAGCAACGCAGGGGTGGGTGTGGCTCTGCCGCGTCTTGCTTGGGTCCATCTGACTGTGTTGCGTCCATGTCGGATGCTGACGGCGTCCCTGCTTGATTCTGGATGTGCTCAAGGTACTGGTCGCGGGGCCTCTCTCTACCTGGAGCCGCCACTGCGGGGGCGGGTAGCAGCGGGGGCGGCTGACAGTACCCCCCCCTCAATGCCCCCCCCGTCGCAGGCCGCTGGCAGGCCCTGGATTTTCAGGGTGGCGGCGGTGGTAGCGCTGGAGCAGTCGAGGGGTGGAGACGTAGGCAGCAGGTTCCCACGAATGTTCCTCCGGGCCAAACCCCCGCCAATCAATCAAATAATGCAGTCACCCTCGGAGAAATTTCGAATCCAATATAGCACGGACTTCGTAGGCAGGTTCTGGGTCGAGGGCATCAAATTCAGGGGTAGTTTCGGGGGGGCCCGGACCCTTCTATGTGGTAGCTGGTTTGAGCAGGGACACATGAAATGTGGGGTGAATACGAAGGCGCGGAGGGAGTCGAAGCGTATATGTTACTTCGTTAAATTGCTTCAGAACAGGAAAGGGCCCTAGAAACCTATGATCCAGTTTTGAAGAGGGTCGTTTAGAGGGATAGTGACGCCGATCTAGCCATACGAGCTCTCCTGGTTGAAGGGGAGGTGCCGGCCGTCGATGGCGGTCAGCATAGTGCTTGTATTGTTGCCTAGTTCTTTCCAATGTGGCCTTGGCGAGGGAGTGCACTTGTTGCAGCTGCTGAGCCAGAGCTCCAGCGGCCGGGATGGTTGTTGAAGGTAGTTCGGGAGTGGCCATTTGAGGGTGGTACCCATAGGTAACATAGAAGGGAGAATTTCCAAGGGAAGCATTTGGGGCATTATTATAGGCAAATTCTGCCAAAGGGAGCCAAGAATACCAATCATCCTGTAAGTAGTCAATGTAACACCGTAAGTACTGTTCGAGATTTTGATTAACTCGCTCTACCTGCCCATTGGCTTGGGGATGATAGGCCGTGGTGGGTTTGAGCTTTAAAAAAGGCGGTTCAGAAATGAGAGACAAATTGGGTTCCTCTATCACTGACTATCTCTGTTGGCCACCCATGCAGCTTCACTATGTGTCGTACAAATAAAAGGGTGGTACGTTGTGCTGTGGGAAGTCCTTTACACATGACAAAGTGCGCTAGTTTCAAAAAATGGTCCACTATGACAAAGACAGTGTTATACCCACGGGAGGGTGGTAGCTCGACTATGAAGTCAAGTCCTATCCTTTGCCACGGACCAGAGGGCAAGGCAGATAATTGGAGTAATCCCACAGGATTCTTTCTTAGGGTTTTCGTGCACGCACATGTCGAGCAGGCTTGAACATATTGTTGCACATCCGTGGATATTGACGGCCACCAAAATTGATGCTGCAAGAGATTTATGGTGCGCTCCGCTCCAGGGTGCCCGGCCAAGGGGGCATTATGATGCGCCCATAATACTTGTGTTCGGCAGGAGGGTGGTACCACAATTTGTTGTCCTTTCTTATAGATACCTGCTTGAAGGGTAAATGCAGAACTCTCCGCAGGCGGGATTTCTCATGCTGATACCTGTCGGAGATGCTCGAGGGAAGGAAGAGTGGCAGCAAAGACTCGACATTCCAGAATAGGGCCCTTGGGCCACAGATCTGCTTTCTTTCCTTCATGGTATCGTGAGAGGGCATCCGCCAGGAGATTCATTTTTCCGGGGCGGTATTGAATGGTGAACGTAAAACGTGCAAAGAAGAGTGCCCAACGGGCATGGCGAGGGTTGGTGATGTGAGCAGTCTGAAGAAAAGTGAGGTTCTTATGGTCGGTTGTTACTGTGATGGGGTGTTGTGCTCCTTCAAGGTAGTGCCACCATGTTTCGAATGCCGCTTTGATGGCTAGAAGCTCCCGGTCCAAGACCGTATAATTTTTTTCTGCCGGTGAGAGTTGCCGAGAGTAATAGGCACACGGGAGGCACACCTTATTCGCATTTTGTTGGAGTAATACGGCCCCAATAGCAATACTAGATGTGTCAGCTTCTACAAGGAAAGGATTGTGGAAGTCCGGGTGCTGAAGAAGGGGTGCTTGCATAAAGGCTCTCTTTAGGAATTGGAAACTGTATTCTTGCTCAGGAGTCCAAAGATACAGGCAGTTCTTCTTTAGCAATTGCGTTAGTGGACTGGTAACCTTGGCAGAATGGGGCACGTATTGGCGATAGTAATTTATGCTACCAAGAAATCGTTGAAGGGCTTTAACTGACTTGGGCAAGGGCCATTGTTGGATAGCTACAATCTTTCTTTGATCCATCTGAATCCATCTGGGCTGATAACAAACCCCAGGAACTCAACAGTGGTAAGGTGAAAGGCACATTTCTCCTGTTTGCAATATAGGTTGTGGGCCCTTAGGCGTTGGAGTACTTGGCGCACGTGTTGTATATGTTGCGCTAGGGACCCGGAGTAGTTGAGAATGTCGTCTAAATAGGCGACGACAAAAGTATCAAGTATATCTCGTAGGATGTCATTGATGAGATGCTGAAATGCGGCAGGAGCGTTAGCTAATCCAAAAGGCATGACCAGATATTCAAAGTGGCCGTACCAGGTCCGGAAAGCCATCTTCCATTCGTCCCCTTCACGGACTCCTAATAAGTTGTATGCTCCTCGGAGGTCTAGTTTTGTGAAGATCTTCGTGCCTTGAAGCCGATTTAAGAGTTCGGGGATAAGAGGCAGCGAGTACCGATTTTTAATGGTCACGTGGTTGAGGCCTTGGTAATCAATACAGAGCCTCAGACCCCCGTCCTTCTTTGGGACGAAAAAGATGGGGGCCCCGGCTGGAGAGGCTTATGAAGCCGTTTTTGAGGGCTTCATCTAAGTATTTACGTAATTCGGCTAGCTCCAGGGAAGAAAGGGCGTAAATGCGCCCAAAGGGGGGTTCCGCGCCCGGAATTAATTCAATAGGACAGTCGTAAGGATGATGGGGGGGCAGCTGGGTGGCTCGAGTCTTGCTAAAAACCTCTATCAGGTCCATGTATTCAGGAGGTACGGTTGTTTCCACCGATTGGGATACGGTGCTTGTCACAGCTAAGGCCAATGAGGAGGGGGCCAGTCAGATACAATGCTGCTTGCAGTAAGCGGAGTCAAATTGTAGTTGCCTTTTGGCCCAGTGAATGCGAGGTTCGTGGCACGCGAGACATGGGAGTCCGAGGACCACACGGAACAGAGGTGTAACATACCACATCGAACGTAACGGTTTCTTCATGCGGCCCTATTGCACAAGGGAGAGGGATAGTCTGTTGAGTGACAGGCCCTGATACCAAAGGGGACCCATCAGTAGTTTGGACCACCTCAAGGATTTCTTTGGTTTGAATTGATATGTTGGCGGCGTGTGCCAAGGCTGCATCGAGAAAATTAGCAGAGGCTCCCGAGTCCACCAAGGCCCACACTACCAATGACTGCCAAGGGGCGATATTTAGTGTTATAGGTATCCGCAAATGGAGGGGGGCAATGGTGCTANGTGACATCGCACTCCAAAGCCTCTCACGATCTCCCCCAGGGGCTACATAGACACATTAAACAAAAGCGGAGACAGGATCGAACCCTGAGGAACACCACAGGTCAAGGCCTGGGAGGTCGATGTTTCAGCTTCCAGCACCACCCGCTGGCTTTCCCCCGAGAGGAATGAGCGGAACCACCCAAGGACAGTCCCGTCCAGACCCCCAGGTCTCGCAGCCGTCTCAGCAGCAGCCCATGGTCCACGGTATCAAAAGCGACCAAGAGATCTAACAGGATCAAGAATGTAGATCATCCTGCATCCATCTCCCGGTGGAGATCGTCCACCAAAGCCACCATTGCCGTCTCAGTACCATAGCAGGGCAGGACCCAGAATGAAAAAGGTCAAGGAAACAGATACTGTCCAGATGTGCCTGGAGCTGCAGAGCCACTGCCCGTTCAATAACCTTCCCTAAAAAGGGAAGATTAGAGACAGGATGGTAACTGGTGAGTGCATCTACATCCAATGAAGGCTTCTTCAGCAGGGGACGCACCACAGCCTCCTTGAGACTGGGCGACAACCTCCCCTGCTGAAGGGACACGTTAACCACCCTCATCAGAACTGACCCCAATGTCTCCCTGGAGGCTTTCACCAGCCAGGACGGGAACGGATCTAGTTCACAACTTGTGGCTCGAACAGACCGCAGGACATCCACTGCATCGGCCGGTGGCACTTCCTGAAACTCCTCCCAGAAAGATTGACCAGACGATGCCTCCATAACCTCATGCTCCTCACCTACTGCATCCAACCCGGTGTCAAAGTTACTCTGGATGCCATGGCTGTGGCTATAAGTGAATTTAGGGGCAGGGTGAGAGAGCAGGAAATCATGCACCACCCCCGGGACAGAATACATCTTAATAATCCATGAGTCCCTGAGGGAGATTGTGGCAGGAGTATGCCAGACATCTTTGTCGACTGGCTCAATGATACTCTTTGCTCAGGGGAGAGCAATGCGCTCCCTGTGTCCCATATACAGGGTATCAAATAACTGACATGGTTCCTGAACATCTTGACAGCCTAAGGGCATTCCCTCAGTAGCTGCCTTACAGTCCACAAGGTCCTGAATCAGGGGAGGAGAGCCCACATTAGGTCCCTGTCACTGGGGTCAGGGAAAAGGGGGTTAGCCCACAACACACCCAGCTCAAGCACACTGCTCTGTAAATTCAAGCGAGGGTCCTGGTTGCCCGTCAGGATAGTATGTGGGCCGTTCAATGTGCTTTCACACCAAGAACATAGGCCCCTATCATCATAGGGCACAGAGCACTTAAATAGGAGGGGGTCCAAGCAGCAACTCTTCCACACCACTGGGGGGGGGGAAGGATGACAGTGGGGAGGAGAGTGATGGAATGCATGGAGGGGGTCCAGGCAAGGCCAAAGGCAGGGTCCAAGGGCTCTCACACTGGTGGGGGGAAGGGAAACCCAGGGTCGGGGAAGGAAGGAGCATTCACACCGGCCCGAAGGCCCTTTCAGCTCTCCCTTTCTGAACAGGAAGGAGGGAGGGAGGTTCTCACACACACACAGCAATCAAAGGGAATCACGCACAAATCAGTAGCACACGAGGCGTAGGGAGGAAGGAGAGGGAACGAGGCGGCAGGTTCTCAGGGGCAGGTCAACAAACAGAAAGTAACAGGTACTCAAAAACAACTTAGCTTTCAGATGGGGGCCAGTCTCTCACCAAACATCCGCTCTGTTTACCGGCACAGAGCTCTCTGATCCTCTGGCTAATAACAGGCAGGCTCCACCCCCTGTGTGCGCACGAAGACGTTCGGAGCAACGCAGGGGTGGGTGTGGCTCTGCCGCGTCTTGCTTGGGTCCATCTGACTGTGTTGCGTCCATGTCGGATGCTGCCGGCGTCCCTGCTTGATTCTGGATGTGCTCAGAGCAGCGCAGGGGGGGCGTGGCTCTGCTGCGTCATGTGGGATCGCAGCTGGTTGTGCTGTGCTGGAGTCGGGCTGCACCACCCCGTCCTGCAAGGTACTGGTCGCGGGGCCTCTCTCTACCTGGAGCTGCCGCTGCGGGGGTGGGTGGCGGCGGCGGCAGCTGACAGTCACACCTCATCAGCAGTGGCTGTCTCTCCAGAAGTTGTGTGGGGGACCAATTCTGATCTCTCAGAGAATTGTAAAGTGCCAGGTACATTGCTGGCACTATATAGATGCTTGCTAATAATAATAATAATCCAGACTGTCTAGTGGGGAGATGTCCCTTTCATTGGTGGGTGGAGCCGAGGGTCCTTCAAGAGGGTCCGTCTCAACTCAACCCCATAGTCCATCTCCATGTCAAGGTGAAGTGCAGCATACTGTTGCATTGATGCCCTAAATATCACCAACAAGGAGAGGGAAGGCAGACTAATTCTATGGGCCCCAGTGAAGTCGGGCATTTACTGCGATATCTGGTGCTGGACCCGGCCTTAAAGGCTAGGAATGAGGTATCTCTGGCTCCAGTGAAATAGGATCCCAAATGTTAGTTTGTTGTAACAGGGACAATTGATGGAGTATGTGGAGCATGTATTTACATTTTAATGGTGTCAGTAGGTGTTCTAGTGGGGCCAGCACTTTGCATGCCTCATCCAGTGGCACCTTTCTAGGGGGAAGGGAAATTGGCAGTCCCAGACCATCAGTGTCACGGACACTCTTCTCACACGGTGAGGGTCAAGATGGTACATCAGGGGTGAGGGGGAACTTTTTCTTTTTTTCCTTGTCTTTCTTCTTCAGGGACCTGTCTGGTTCAGGAGAATGGTGCCTGTGAGGAGAGTTCCGAGCAGGGGAACATCTTTGGTGCACAGAAGACCTCCCTGGGGAAGAGTGAGAAATCCTCGGCTTTGCAGAAACCAGAGAGGACTGAAGTGCTGATGAGGTACATGTTACTAAACCCAATGATGGCACCTCCCTGTGGGCATTGGCCAGAACTGGTGACGGTTGGGGCTGTACCTCCGTAGACAGGGCTGGGTCCCGTGCCTATTTAGCCCTTTCTGTTGGAAACTCAACTAGGTGCTGGGCTCTCTCTCTCTCTTCTGGTGCAGAGTTTAAAGCCACGACACACAATGCAAGTGCTGGTATTGTGCTCTGGTGGCCTCAAGCAGAACAGGCATCATAAGTGAGAGTCTGAGTCAGGGATTCTAGCCTCACAAATGAATGGCCAGGCGGAAAGAACCCAACAGGTACTCAAACAATACCTATGGTGGTTTTTGACATACTATGGCAGATTTCAGCCAAGTAAATTAAAGGGGCTTGGCAGAGCCAGCCTGGAAAAGGCAGAGAAGCCCAACTGCAAGCTGTTGCAGTGATCAGCAGAGTGGGACTCACCTGGTTCTGTGAGCTGGTAAGAGCCAGAGAGTCAGACACACCCACTCTGCTTGTGAGAAAGAAAGCAGGAAGCCAAGAGGGAGTCTGCTTCATGGAAGGATAGACAGGAACAGGAAATAGCTGTGGGCTGGACATGGTCAGGTCAGGTCAGCCCAGCTATAAAGCTTAGCTGGCCAAAGAAGGGGCTCAGTCTGCTGCTGGCTTCGGAGAGGAAGGAGCTCCAGCGTGGAAGCTTGAGAGAAGGTGCTGAGAGGGCTGCTGGGGGGAGAAGCTTAGGAGGGAGAAAGCCTCCACCCCTTGGACATCAGGAGTTGCTAGACTCAGTGGCCTGACCTTCAAGCCGGGACAAAAATGGGAATTCTATATCAAGCGACTAACTGTGGCAAAGCCTTAAAGGGGTCAGAGCCTGTGTCCTGACCTGAAGATGCTAAGTCCAGCCAGAGGCTGACTGCCTGGTTGGTAGGTACATTTAGACTGTATGTGGTTGAGCTTGGGGCTAGACTGCCCTGGAAGCCAGAGGAATTCTGTACCCAGCACATGGTAGTACTCAGAGTGAGAGACCTGTGTGAGATTTAATAAAGAACTGTTTGAGCTAATTCCCTGACAAAGTTGTGATTTTGGACCCTATTCCTGTAAAACAACTTACCTCTGGCACCACTACCCTGCTACACATACCAACAAGACAATTGTGTGGACCTACTACCGACCGCAGAGTTTGCATACAACAATGTGCAGTATGACAGCACCAGCCAGTCACCATTCTACACCAATTACGGGTACCATCCCCACTTTCACCCAGACCTCCCCAAAACCTCTACCCACTGCACTCGACTTGGCCACCCATCTCTGGAATGTCCATACTGGCCTCCTCGCTTATCTTGCACAGCCTAGAGTTTAAGGCCACCACTGATCAACATAGACGTGAAGCACCTCGGTACCAACCTGGTGACCAATTTTGGCTGTCCTCTGCCCACTGTCACTCCCAGCACCCTTTGGCAAAATTAGACCATTGATATCTGGGACCCTACACTATGGTACGACAAGTCAGCCCTGTGGCTTGAGTTACAACTTCCTCCACAGCTTGAAATCCACCTCATACCCCACATCTCTCTCCTCAAACCCTGACAACCCAATTCATTCTCTGGTTGTTTCATACCACCTCCTCCACCAGTTTCCATCCAAGGCCAGGAGGAATACATAGTGCATGAGGTTCTGGATTCCCATATTCACTAGCAGCTCCAGTACCTTGTGGACTGGGAGGGATATGAGCCCAAAGAAAGATCAGTGGAGCCTGTGTCCCATGTCCATGCCTCGACTCTCATCCATACGTTTCATCTGTACGTTTCATGTTTTACCCAGACAAGCCAGCGCCTCCTGACAGATGGTGCCCTTCTGAAGGGTGGGTCCTGTCACCCACAGCTGCTGAAGCCACACCTGCACTGGGCTACAGATAATGCTATCCTCCTCGGAAGAAGCATCCTCCAGTCATGCCAGCACCAGGCCTAAGGTAGTACCTGCCTCCTCAGAAGAGGTGTACTCCAGCCATGCCAGCAGCAGGCCACAGATAGTACCTGCCCCATTGCCTTGGAGATCACTGCAGCCTCGACCAGTCAGAGTTGACTTACAGGGCCGCAGGGCAGGACAATTCAGGAAATGCATAGTACCTCCTCTTCTTCCCCTATATTATGGGAAAGCTGCAAGCTGCCAGTGGCTTACCAACTCCCCCCCTTCGGCATAGCCTCCCTGTGCCACCACCCACTATCCTCCCTCCACAATTCACCTTCCTACCTCCTCTTCTCCTCCCCGCCTCTTGCTGCTGCCTTGGTTCTCATTCCACTTTGCCTATGGTAACTGACTATCCGGCTTGACCTGTACGCTACTTTGACTATGCCTCTACCTACCTGCTCCCATTGCCGACACCTTTGCTGCCCAACTACCCAGTTTGACCTGCCTTCTACCTTGACTATGCCTTCCACTTGCCTGTCAACTTACCTGCCAGCTTGCTCACGAGTCCCAAGTCTGACATTTCTATCCATAGGGATACCAGAGTACAGTTCACTTCCTGTAAAATTTTAATCCTGCTTGACTCAATGTTGTCTCTAACATATAGCGCCACCCTACCACCAGCTCGATCTACTCTGTCATTTTGATATATTTTGTACCCTGGTATTATTACAGTGTCCCACTGGTCATTGTTGACGCACCCCAATGAGACACAGAGACTTTAGTTGGTTTCAAAACTGGCCGCACTCTTTATTCATTCAAAGTTGAAACGAGGCCGGTGGGTAATTGCACAAGCAATTGGATCCAGTATGCTAATTTCTACTTAACTTATTAACTTGGATGCTGGCGTGGATGTGCCCTCCAGTGTCAGCATCTTTTCCGCAATCCTCCCCCTTCAACAGCACCGTAGGTGAAATAGGGACCCTTTTGTCTATCAGTTGTTCTTGCTCCCGTGCCCAGCTCTCAATCATATGCCTTGCAAAAAAAAACTTGTCGGGTGGGGGGTACCCATACAGTTGGCTCATGAAAGCCAGAGCAGCCACCTTCCCTGCTAAAGTCCTGCCTGCTAAACCTCTCTCCCATAAATGCAATACGAATTGTAGCATCTCATCCTCCTGTATGGGGAAAACGAGTCTCCAATCCTTTTCCCATCTAAACTCTTGGAATTCCCTAAATGCCCAGTTATATGCTGCCTGAGTCCGGGTGGCCAGAGATCCCTGCACAATCTTCCAAATCTCTATTCGCCAAGGCTCCAAAGCCCTTTGGGAAGCATCTCTGGGTTGGGTGCCGCCTCCAATGCTAACTCCCGGAATCGCTCCATCTGTAACCGAGAGAGGGCGTCGGCAATGGTGTTATCTACCCCAGGAACGTGACGGGCTGTGAATAGTATGTTATGTTTGAGGCAATTGAGAACCATTACACCTACCAATCGCATCGCCCTTGGTGACCTAGAGGACATGGAGCTGATAACATGAACCACTGCCAGGTTATCACACCAGAATACCACTGCCTTGTTGTTAAATTCGTTCGCCCGAAGCTGTACTGCCAGGACTATGGGGAACAGCTCCAGGAAGGTCAAGTCTCGTGTCACGCCGGATTCCAGCCAGGAAGGAGGCCACGGGGCGGCACACCAGCGCCCGTCGAAGTACAATCCAAAACCCGCCCCTCCCGCCAAATTGGAATGCACCTGGATCTGTGCCCCTTCTTTAAATTTGTCCTCGCCAGAAGCTTACCCCATTAAAGTTTTCGAGAAAAGCTGCTCAAGTCACTAAATCATCTTTTATCTCCCGGGTTACCCTGATGTGGTGGTGTTAGGGGTGGTGGTGTCCTGGCCAGTGGTGTGTACAGTCTGGACAGGAATGCCCTCCCTGGTGCGACAACTCTGCAGGCAAAATTTAAGCTACCCAAGAGTGACTGTATTGTGCGTACCATGACTTTTTTGGCTGCTCTGCATGCATCCGGCTTTTCCTTAAATATTTCCAGCTTATCCCCCAGGAGGCATGAAAGCATACGTTCCATGTCTATTTCGAACCCCAAATACATGAGCCTAGTGGTTGGACCTTCTGTTTTTTTGAGGGCTAGCGGGAGACCCAAATGTTCCGCTAAGTGTTGAAATTCCCTCAGTAAATGCTCACATATTCCCGGGGTTGGTGGTTCAATTATCAAGAAATCGTCTAGGTATTCCGAGACGTCCCCTGTATCCATGCGCTGCCAAAAAACCCACTCCACCAACGAGCTAAAGCGCTTGAAAGCCGAGCAGGAAATCGAACAGCCCATGGGCATGGCCTTGTCATAGTAGTAGGCACCCTCAAATTTCATTCCCAAAAGGTGAAAGCTACTTGGATGAACCGGCAGAAGTCGGAATGCGGAATTCACATCACATCTGGCTAAATGGGCCCCTTTTCCGAATGACCTTACTCGTTCTATGGCCTGGTCGAAGGACGTGTACCTCACTGTGGAAAGGTCCTTTGGTATGGTGTCATTTACCGAGCGCCCCCTCAGGTATGACAGGTGGTGGATGAGCCGAAACTCACCTGGCGCCTTTTTTGGCACGATCCCGAAAGGGGATATCATAAATTCTTCGAAGGGGGGCTCGTCAAATGGGCCTTCCATGCGCCCCTCCGCTACTTCCTTCCCAATCTTGTTCCTTACTACCTCCTCCATCCCCTGCACTGACTTCAGGTTGGGTGGTGCATGGCCCAGGGGAATATCAACTACCGGGATAACAAAACCAAAATTAAAACCTTGTACAACATATTGAACCTCCGTCTTGTCCGGATGGTGGGTCAGGGCCTTCTCCAGTCTCCTTACATCAATTGAAGTTGGACCCCTTTCCCTTCCTGGCCCCTTGCTGGCTACCTTGGCTGCTTGAAACCGATCCCACTCCTGGCTGGTTTCTTCTATTGCCCCCTGCCTTTCCCCTGTAACATGTTGAAACCGAGTGGGACCCTCCACACACACAACAGGCATGACGGAACTTACAGCTACCCCTAGAACACCTCCTGTTCCTGTTGTACTCCCAACAGGTGGCATTTCCAGCCCGTCTGTTCTCCATCCTATTGGGATCGTTTGCTGGGGCTACTCCCCCCCTTTTACCAGCATGTGCCCGCTATCTGTCTTGGACGCATTGGTTGTGTCGACCATGCAATCCAGTCAGAGGTCTTGAGCGTGGCGATCCCAGCGTAATCCCGGGGTAAAAGACACCCTGTGCTGAAAAGCCTCATCATACCAAAGCCATGCACCTGGAGGGCCTACCCCATACGCTCTTTTTACGATATCGACATATTTTAACATCTCTACTGCCCGCTCAGGAAAAACTTCTAGCACCACCCCCAAGTACACCATGAAGGCAGATGACCAGTTAGCCCAATTCCTATCTGCCTTGAGCCTTCTGAACCTCTCCTTCTCCTTTGAGTCATCTTTCTCGGCAGGATCCACAATTGGGTCGCTGAATAGGAGGGCGAAGATGTCTATGTATTCTTCCCTCCATATCTTCTCCCTGGTGGCATAGGCGAGGTGCTCGCCTATGGGAGAGGATAATTCAGGATAATCCCCGCCCATTGGTGGTAGGGGACGGCCACGGGGTGGGACGGGTGGCTCCGAAGGTACATGAGGCTGAACTGCTGTGTCCAGTCCCCATCTTTGCTGGCTTGCCTACTCGGGCCAGAATCCGCCACCCACGAATTGATACCCGGTTGGTGGGGAGATCGGCGTAACCTTTACCCACGTACCGTTCTACCACAACATCTGTGGTGACGATAGTTGGTTTGCTGTCTGGAGTTGTTGTCCCCCCTCCCACTGTAATTGTTGCTCCCTAGAGGGATCCTTTGCTCCCAGGCTTGTCCTGTTGCCCACCTTAGTCCTGGTCTTAGCCAGCTGCTATTGCAGCCGATGGTCAGTACTAGCCAGCCAGTGTGACTCACCTAATTGGTCATCCCCTTCCCTGTAACTGCCCTCGGGGGGTTGGCTCTCCTCACCTTCCTGGGGCCAGCAGGCATCATCCCTCATGTCCTGTGGGGCAGCCGTCCTTCGTTCGGCCATCCACTCCAGCTCCCTCTCCAACGCCTGGATCCTTTCCCACATCAACCGGTCTCCAACCTCCCTTTCGTCGGTGCTGACCTTGGCCATGGGCTCCTCAGTAACCCCCTTGTCACCATCTGCTGGTGCATAAAAAGTGCCCTCGGTCCCCTGCAGGCCCCCCACCGGGGGGGGGTCCCGAGTGCAGCCGAAGGTTGTGCCCTTGGCCCCCCTGACACCCGCCCCCAATGTTGCCCCACACGGGTCGCCGTTTGCTGCCTTAAGGCCTCTGGCCACCTTACGGGTCCTTCACCCATGGTTTGGGGGGCCAGAGGGCCACTACCGCTCTGTGCAGCCGTGGCCCTTTGGGCGCTGGGAGCACCTGCTCGCTCCCTTGGGTCTGCCCTTGCCCTGCCAGCCTGACTATTGGCCCCTGGGAAGTAGGCCCCATCCCAGTCTGCATCTCTGTACTGGGCCAGGGGGATGATGGGTCTTTCCCCGCACCTACCCAGCTCCCTTCTCCTCCACTCCCACACTTCCCCTAAGGTTGTTTGCGCAGCCTCACCCTTCCCGCGACTGCCCGCAGGGTCCATCTCACTGCTATCCCCCCCCCTTTGGCTTCTCAACGAGGCCGCAGGGGCCTCACAGGCCTGAAGACAGCTCTGCATTTCGTCCCTTGAGGGGTGTGTGTGTGTGGTGTGTGCCTCACTCACTTCCCCCCTACTTGCAGGATGCTGTATGGACGCCAGGGGATCTGCCTCCATCGCAGTTGCAGGGCGCTTTTTTGCCTGCTGCACCTTCCCCGCCGCCTTCTTCCGCCACCCCATCGCAGCTGTCCTTCCACTTGTTGCAGCAGCAGTGTTGACGTGTTGCTGCTTGCTCTCAAGATCCAGGCTGAATGATGGTGGAGACAAATGCGCGGGCGGCATCTGGTTCCCTCCCCCTCCTATGCAAAGGGGAGGGGCTGCCCCCGCGCCGACCAATCAGACGCCCCGAACATGGACACCTGATGCCTGGGCCACCAATCAGTGGTGCCCAGGCCGCCCGCACGAGGTCTACTACCCCCTGCAATTTTTCGTGCCCATTCCCCAGGAGCGAAAGAAAGGGGGGGCGCGGCAACCTCCCCCCCACCCCTATTCGGGGGCAGAGGGCCCTACTGGGTAAGCTTAATGGTCCATTTCTAAACCAACATCCTGACTCCCAACTGTGGCCAAATGACCCATTTCCTACTATTCAGTTCCAGCCTCTGACAGTGGTCTCATCCCCTGACTAGCTTGACTAAATACCAATTGGGATCCTAACCCCATCTACAGATGGCACAACCCCACCCTGACCCACAGTTTGGGAACATCTACTTTAAAGCATGTAGTAAGTAGATCTCTTACACCAGGTAAGAGATTTCACAGTCTCTTGGGAGCTTCTGTAAAGCACCCAGGCAGGTTATTCAGTTCAGTATTCTTGTCAGTGCTCTGTCACACACATTTAAACTTTAATTTAGCTCCTGTCCGCACAGCTTTAAAGAAAGACAAAAAGACAGGGGGTGGGTACAAATGTCAGTACTAAAGTGCCACACAATCTTTCTCTGTTATACCGTATACAGGAATGGCAGGGTTAAGAATTTGGAAAGGGAATAGGGACTATATGGATCTCAGACTGTAGGGGACTAGTCTCTCTCTCTACTTCCCACCCTATCATTACTCACAGCGGGGGGAGCAAAAGCGTTTGCTAAAGTGTCAGCAGCACAGCAGGAGATCTGGGTGGGTGAAAAGTTCAAGGCATAGGTTCCTCTACCCTTAGTAAGAGCGTTTGAAAAGGGGGAGGGGGCCTGGAACAAATTACAAGCAGAGCTCAATAGCCCTCCATGGCTGCCCTGCACCCCCAAAACGACTCCTGCATTCCCAGCAGCAGCAACATCCCTGCCCAACTCCTCGCACGCCGGTCGAGCCCGCTCTCTTTCTGTTGCCACCACCCAGACTCTGCTCCAGGGGACGATGCTCTGGCTCCCTAGTATCAGGGCACTGGCTCCTCTGCTCGGCTCCCCCGGGCTTCCCTTCACCGCCTGGCTCCACTCCTCTCTGGGAGCTGGGGAAGTGGCGCTTCAGTCTCCCCTCCTCAAACACTCCCCCCTCCCGGCAAGCACATGGCTGAGCTGGGGCTGGTTCTCTTACCCGCAAGATGGTGAGCGGCTGCTCGAAGTCCTTGTCCCCTACTAGGCGAAAGCCCAATGGCCCCGGGCCCTGGATTGTGATGCGGTGGGTACTCATGGAAGTGCTGGAGGGGGAAGCACCAGCTGCTCAGGACAGGGGACTCTGATTTCTGGGAACTGGCTGGGCAAGAAGCACAAAGCAGCGCACGCTGACAGCACCGGTCCAGGACGGGGGATGAGACTCTGGCCCAGCCCTCAGCCCCACCGGGCCCAGCAGAAAAGAAACAGCTCTGGGAGAAAGGGGGAAGCGCTCCCCCAGCAGCAGCGGGGCCTGATCTCCTTAAGGAACCACTTTGTAAGGGACACACGCACACACACTCCACGTGCGCATGCTCTGGAGCTGCCTGCCCGCGCAGCCCCAGGGAGGACATGCTGTCTGGGACTCAGGGCTCAAGTGAGGTGAGAAAAGGGGAACAGAAGAAGCCTCAAGGTGGCTAGCAGTGGCAGGGAGCATCAGATAGTTTGATAGTAGTGGAGTGAGTAGAAGGAAGGGGTGGCCAGTTCCTCCCCTGCCTCCCTTCTCCTCCGGGACCACAGCTTTCCGCCCAGCTTTCCCCTCTGCCTGCGAAGCACGGGCAGTAGTGCGCATGCGTGAACCAGCAGAACTGATTTTTTAATGTTAAATAACTCCGTTTTGACTGCACAAAATGCTCTGAGACTCCAGAGGCACTTGTTGTCGATCTCATACTACCAGGCTGTGAAGTCTCAGGGCTCAACTCACCCGGGGAGAGGAGATATCCATGGTTCTAAATCGTGAGGATGGTGTGAATTTGACCACAACTAATTAACTTTTCAGCAGTTGTAACTTTTTATTTTCTGACTCAATCTTCTTCAAACTTTCTCCATGTATGACGGTTCTCACAAACAGAACCAAGGACAAAATTTTCAGAACTGTACCTCAAAATCAGGGCTTCATCAGTCCCCTGTTTATAATGGAAAGTGGTTGTGCATTTAACTTTCTTCCAGCTACTTCTGGAAGAAAATTCACTGATGTTGTGACTCACTGCTAGTTGCAGGCAGTTGCCCAATTCACTTGGCTCAAGAAGCCACTCGTATCCTGTTTCTTATCTAATGAATATACAAAAAGCAGCTTGTGAGAGCTCCAAATCCCCACCTCTCTATATGTATGTAGGTCTTGCAGAGCACCTGATTATCCACTGTGTCCTCATTATGCTGTTCTAATGCAGCGCAGCTGCTGATTCCTTACTGACAGCCCAGTCTCTTTTTTTCATGTGAAATGGGAGTGTGTTTGTTGTAAGTACAGTAAAAAAGTAAGTGAATAAATTTATTGTTTAGCCAAAAGCCATAACAAATACAAAAATGACAAATGCCCTGGGACAGAAAACATATACAATGTCCCGGGGAAATCTCCAATATCTTAAAATAAACAAGTTAGGTAACAAACTACCTATCATCATACAGCCAGAGCCAATAAGGGCCCCACAGGGCCATCCGCTCACTATAATAGGCATGGGGGGGGTCTAGCACATGCTGTCTAATCCGCACTACCACCCAGCAGTAGCTAGCCACTGCCCTAGCTGTTTCGGAGTCAATAGGGTTCAAGAGTCTCTGTAAGCTACAGTCCGGGGCCCCATCACTCAAGAGGAGGCTCCCCAGAAACCTATGCCTCGGCCCAGCAAATAAGGGGCAATGAAAAATGATATGGTCAGGCATATCCCTCTCCCCCAGATGGCACAAGGGGCACAACCACTGGTCATGTGGGGTGCCTGCAGGATCGCCGACCCTCCAGGATCGCCGACGGAAAAATGTTCGCCCTCATTTTGAAAAATGCTGAACGTTTATTGGCATCCTGCCACACAAAGAGATAATAGGGGCCAGATGAAAGTGGGTTATATGGTATAAAATCTGGAGCCACCCTCTGCATGGCCATAAGTGCATCCTCCGTTTGGAGGGTCTGGTCCCACAGCCGTCTTTTAATTAAGTTCTTGGCGGCCTCCAACCCAAGGTACCCCAGACACTCTGGTGAAAGTCCCAGGTTAAAGATTTCCTGCTTCACCAATTCCTTCCAGTTATCCCCAAGGCCAGATGAAATAGCCAAAGCCAACAATGTGCCTTTGGGGGAAGGAGGGAAAAGAACCACCCTGGCCCAATAGATAAGCAGTGCCTGTAAGGCATGAATTCTGAGGGGGAGACAAAGGGCTTCTGTTCTTAAAATCACCTGGGGTGTCCCCCTTGGG
>QEPC01006022.1:338447-350504 GCA_003113815.1 Sphenodon punctatus
CAACAATGTGCCTTTGGGGGAAGGAGGGAAAAGAACCACCCTGGCCCAATAGATAAGCAGTGCCTATAAGGCATGAATTCTGAGGGGGAGACAAAGGGCTTCTATTCTTAAAATCACCTGGGGTGTCCCCCTTGGGGCCCCCAGGATTGCCCATAGGAACTTGTTCTGGAGGCATTCCAATTTGGAAAGGAACACCAGCCCCAACACCGGGAATGCATATAATAGTTGGTCTACCACCCTCGCCCTAAAGAGATGTAGGGTTGGTAGAACCAACTTCCCCCCCAGGACAAAGAAGAACTTAATAATTGCTGCCGTGGATCTTCCCACAAGTTCTTGGACAGCCTCAAAATGGGCCTTCCACCCACTACGGACAGAAAATATCACACCCAGATATTTAAATGCATGGACTTGCTCAATGGAATTGTCCCTAATAGCCCAGTGATGTAGTTTCTGCGCGCCTCTAGCCCCCACGACCAACACCTTGGTTTTGGCAAAATTAATAGCCAACAGCTCTGCCTGGCAGTAGTCTCCAAAGATTGCCATTGCTCGCCTCAGGCCCACCAGGGTCTGGGAGATCAAAATGGTATCATCCGCATATAATAGCAATGGAACTCGGCGGTCGCCAATTTTGGGGGCATGTGTATCGGTTGCTTTCATAAAACAAACAGAACCGTTCAGGAAGAGGTTGAAGAGGGCAGGAGCCAATAAACACCCCTGTCTCACTCCAGCTCTCACCTGGACAGAATCAGAAAGGGCGCCCCACAGGTTCACCCGCACCCGCAGGGAGTTCCCTGAATGCAGCTTGATCATTAGGAATAGCAGTCTTGGTTCGATATCCAGTGAATACAACTTAATCCAAAGCCATTCTCTACATATCGAGTCTAGGGGTGCTTTTAAACGATCCCGTTCACAAGCGGGATCATTCAGTGCTGGCATTGGGCACCCGCCTTCCTCTCTACTCTGTGTCTGATGTTCAGAAGAGCATCAGACATGGCGTAGAGTGTTTGTGCGCATGCGCGCCCTTCTGCGCGTGCGCGCTTGGCCAAAGAACCCAGAAGTGCGGCATGAAGCCGGCACAGCGGCGATCCGCCTTGAAGGGGGCAGGATCGCCGGGCCAGCTTCACGCAGCAGAGATCCGGCGTCAGAGCGCACCAGGATTTAGACGAGCGGCAACAATGGCGGCTGATGAAGGGCTCAGCCGCCATTTCTGTCTCGTTTAAAAGCGCCCAAAGGCCCTCTCTAAATCAATAAAACAGAGGTAAAGCTTCCTCTGTGCAGAAGCCAGCTTAGCTATCAGTGCTGCCAGGACAAAAATATGATCAGTAGTTTCCAGTCCCTTCCGAAAACCTGCCTGTTCTGGCTCAACTATCTCCAACCTCTCCATCCAAGCCTGTAGCTTGCCCAGCAGCAGCTTGGTGTATAGTTTAGCCACGACGCAGAGGAGGCTGATCGGCCGATAGTTTTCCGGAATCCTAGGGTCCCCCTTTTTATAGATAGGGACAATAATGCTGGAAAGCCAGGAGGTCAGAAATTTACCCATCTCATTAATGTATGACAACAAGGGAGCTAGCAACCCTGCCCACCGAACTGGGTCACTCTTCAAGAGTTCGGGAGATATAAAATCTGGGCCCGGGGCCTTGCCATTTTTTAGCTCACCAATAAGTAGGACCACCTCCTCCACTGTGACTGGGGGGCCAGCTCTGAAACCTATTTGCAGCCAGGATATTAAGCTCAAAATACCCTACCTTGGAGTTAGAAAAAAGGGCTTCTTAGAAGGATTGCCACACCTCTGGATGGGGCGGGGCTACACAATAGTGTCCTCCTTCCTTCTGGGGTCGTCGTATTATCTCCCAGAATTTCCGAGAGTCTTTATCATTAGCCGCCTTAATAAGAGCAGCCCATGAAGCTTTTGAAAGTCACACAACTTCAGTGACAGCAAGTTACGATAATTTTTACGCACTGAGACCAATTTAAGCCTTAAATGTTGACAGGGGTTAAGCCTCAGGTCCCTAGCAATATGGCAAAGCTGAGCCCGCACATTGCGGCAATCGGCATCAAACCAAGTAGGAGAACCAAAGGGAGGGGTTGTTCTCCTAGAGTGGGGAGCCCTGGTGGTAATAACAGGACTCAAAAGTGACAATAACTTATCATACCAGGCGATGGTAACTGGTCCCTGAGCTACCATGCCAACACGCATGGCAACTACTGGGGGGGACTCCAGAAGCTCGGTAACAGCCCTTTGCAGATCTTCGGACCATTTAGAACGTAGCAAAGGAGGGGCTCCATCGACCAAGCACTCCGAGATGCAGCAATCGGGGGGGCAGATCCGGGAGACCCCAATACTCATGATTATAGGGAGATGATTAGACACACATAATGGCGCAACCTGAAACATATTCACTAAAGGGAATAAATGTGGCGGAATGAGCAAAAAATCCAAAACACTGGAGCCCTGGGAGGAATGAAAGGTAAAGTTTCCCTCCAGATCATCCTCAGTCCTCCCATTGATTATAATAAGGTCCAGATCGCATAGTAATTTCCCCAAGAGAGGCTTCCTAGGGCCTATAACTCGATCCTTTGAATGGCGAGGAGGGATGGAAAAAATGGTCCGTTGAATCCTCCAGACTGGGCCAGGTCCGCGCAATTGCGAGGTCGCTCAGTCTGGAGTTAAAATCATCTCCCAGCAACAGACAAGCATTCGGGAACCATGTTGTAAGTACAAGTGGCAGCAGCTTAATAGCTTTGTATTTAAGATTCTGACTAAAGCATTGTTTTGGGATTTTGTGAATTTTTGCCAGCTCAGAAGATATCATTTTTTTCAGCCTTTCATTGTTCTGAATTTGCAGGTATAATTTGGGGCAATTACACCAGCAGTGATATCAGCCCTTAAAGAGGCGGCAGCTGTATATAGGAAAGTCACGCTCATTGTCCTGCAGATCTGCGCACACTTTGGAATTTGCTGCATTTCTTGCATGATTGTCCACTGAGGAAGGGGCAGTGTCCCCGAAACGTGTCTGGACTTGCAACAGAGCTCACAGTTGTCCAGGGGCACAATTTGAATATATTTGTTATTTCTCCATCATATTTGCTTTGATATCATACATATCCCACAATGTGATGAGTTCTGTGTGTCATTACACATGTTTCATTCAGTTTGGTATACACATTTTCCCCCCAGTATAATATGTTTATATGTGGTATGCATTATCCATGGAATTTTTTCTATAAGAGTGATACTTTGTTATTCCTTACAATATAATACATCAGTATTTTTCTACACAGTTGTGGGCCCTTTCTTTTTGTTTGCCAGTGATCAAGTTCTTTGCCCTGGGATGAGCCCCCTGGCACATCAGCTTGCTGAGGAGCAGCTCCTCCAGTAGACTTTCTACCTCTCTAGGACAGCACTCTGTTAAGGGGCTGCAGATGTTGGTGGCTGGGGTGCTGACAAGCCTTGAGTCTGACCTTGTGAAGCCTCAGGACTCAAGCTGATGTCCTTAGGACTCTAAAGTTGTGGCTGAGACATTAGTGCCACTGCCATATTCTCCGCCTGTTGGACTCTCTGGTCCGATGCTTTGTCATGACCGTTTGCTCTGGTTTAGCTGCCTGCCTCTGTATAAGAAGCCCCGGCAGTCTTGGAGGGGTTGGGTAGAGCAACACATCCGATTTCCTGTTTCTTGTGTCTAGGCCTGTTGCTTGCTCTCTGCCTTTGCTTTTTCCTTGAACCTGCCCTGACCTCAGCTTATTCTTGCCCTTGCTTCTGCCTCCCCAACCTAGACTTCACTTCTGTTCCTAACCTAGACCCTGTTCCTGCATCTGCAGCTTTTGATTTGGGCCCAATCCTGTTCTCATTCCAGGACCCACTGTTGACTAGAGATGTAAAATTTTTGGAAATATTGAAGACACAGGGAAAAAAACCCAATTTTTTTCCATTTAAAAAAAATATTTGCAGTACTTACTTGACTATCAAAAACAAACTTGGTTATATACTTTGGGCTCAGAACAACAATAATAGCTAGTTACAACACTGTAATAGTACTTTTAATTAGTTCATAGTGTGCAGGGAACAGTTTCTTTTCAATTTCCCCCCAAATTTCCCTTGCTAGGTCTTGGGAGGGGGGAAACAAAAACCAGAAACCACCCCAGCTTTTCCCCCAAAATGTTTTCTGGGTTTTTCCCCTCCCTGGACTCTCACATCTCTACTTCCAGCTGTCTGTTCACATCTTGGATGATGGATCCTGACACAGCACTAGAGACAGCGCTCAGAGAGAGACAAAGTAGCTCCCATGAGACCTTTAATCGGATCAATTTCTGCTGGTAGGAATATGCAAGTTTTCCGGGAACACAGGGCCTTTTTCCAGGCACGTAACAAGTAGAACATGCCTGAGGAAGGGCCTTGTTGGCTCGGAAGCTTGCACACTCTCACAAATAGAATTTGGTCCAATAAAAGTTGTCATCTGAACTACTTTGTCTCCATCTCTTACATTTAGGAACAACATGGCAACCAGCCATTCCTGTGAGCACTTACTCACAGCACCATGCCAGGAGGAGCTATATAGAAAGGCTACAAATCTGATTGAAAGGTCCACAGCTAAAACTGATAGTCAAAATTTCCAAAGTATACAGTGACTTTGGATGCCACAATTCTTGGGTGACAGATTAGAAGTCCATTTAACGGAGTGCACAATTTTTAGATGCTCAACGTGTTTGGGAAAACAAGCTTTTCTTTGGAAAAACAAGGTGTCCAATAGGTGAGGCACACAAACCCACATGCCAAATTTAAAAAAAACCTTAGTCATTGGATCTGCAGGTTGGGATCCTTTAATGGGCTTAAATACCCTGAAAATGACTTCCCAAAGAACAAAAACTGAGGAAGAAAATGATGACTTACCTTGGCAAATTGGTGCAGGTGCATGCCATTCCAAGGTAGATGTACAGCAAAGAGTTTTCTCTCCAACTAGATGAAAGCCACGTGAACAGTAGTATGTGGCTTCTGTTGCGTTATCCAAGTACCACATAATGGCAAAACCATTATCAACTGAAGGGGGGTCTCTGCAGCTTTCAGCTTGAAATAATATAAGAGAAAATGAATGCAAGACTCTAACTCCCCTCAGAAAAGACAGACTAGTTAGCCTGCAAAGAATCAGGGCCACCATTATGTAGGGGAGACTGTCCTTGCACTTCAAGATGACCCACAAGCCTGGAACTCTCCCTGCCCTGGGCACCACTGTCAGGGAAGGCTCCACTCCAAGTTACTACCCATGGACCCACAAACTTCACCAGCTGTTTCTACAATGATCTGCATACAAAGCTCATTCCTGGGCTCTGTGACTTAGACGCTTGTTCATCAGGCCAATTTCTGTGATCCCTGGTACACAAGGGGCCGGTATCTCCTTTGACTTTCTCTAATGCAGTGGTTTCTGACTCCTCACAAGTCTGAGGAAGGGTCCTGGGTTGCCTAAAAGCTTGACTGCCTACTCTCACCAACAGAGGTTGATCCGGTAAAGGAGAGCATCTGAACTGCTTTGCCTTAATTTCATACAGGAGAGAGGTCACATGAGAGGAACAGAATGGTTGCTTTAGGGATTAAAAAAAAAGAAGAGAATAATCTGATGATGATAAAAGAATCTAATTTTTCCTGCTGGTCTTTAGGCAGGAGGGGGGAATTTCTGCTGGGCTGACCAAATTTATTTCACAGATCTTTCTGTCAACAACTGCACTCTAGAAGTATGTGTGCGCAAGTGATGTAGCCCTTACAGCAGCTTGGAAAATCCTAGGTGTTATCAGCAAGGTGCTTAAGCCTGGACACAGCTGAGCTTGAGACCTACTTCAAACATTTGGCGCTTAAAGTAAGCCAAATTCAAGACATCACAACCTTTGATCTTAAGCACAGACAGCACAACGGCCATCCTGAAGTCAGAGTGGGTGAGCAACTCCTCTCTCATGAAGAGGTTCCAGGCTGTCTGGGAGCCAAACTCAATAGATGTTTAGCCAATCAGTTCCACCTGGAAAGCCTTAAAGGCAAATGTATCAGCTAGAGCATCCCTTATCTGGAAGCTTGCTGGTCCGCCATGGATAGCACATACCTCAGCACTATCTGAGCTCTTGTATTTTTTTTATGCACCTACTGACTATTGTAGAGTCACATAGCACTACAGGCATCATGTGCCATTCCTGGACAATCAACATGGTGATTGTCCGCAGTGGTGCTTGTTATTAGTGGCTGATTGATGCCTTCTTCAGCCTAACATCTGAATTGTCGGTTACCCTCCCACCCCCTAGCAGCACAAGCACAACACGATTGTTCAAAAAGCAGAGTGACACACTTTGCTGAACAGGAATGCTATTCTGCACCAATACCTTACCCAGGCCCTACCTGCAACACCCTGCCCTTCATCTGTGCCAACCTGACAGAGAGCTAAGAAACCTCAAATGATTGGAGCTTCACTATCAGTTCCACAAGTGGGAATTTAAGAATAAACTCCAAATTTTGCAGATGAACCCTGCCAAGGAGCTTGCTAGCTACAAATGCTAACATCCAAGGCTGTGTGAGGGAGAGACTGCTGTGCCCAATCCAGCGGCTACCTGCCTTTCTAACATTGCACACTGCCCAGCAGCCTGCAACCAACCTACGCAGTAGAGAGAATCCAAAGAGCTCTAATCTTCACCATTGGATGAACCAACCCTTGTACCTAGTTCTCTCTCTCCAGTCACAGAGGTGACTGTGAATGGGAAATCTGTGAGCTTTCTGGAGTAAGTTTAACTTTCCCCGAGGTCTGTGGCAGCTGTTTTTTAAAGAAGTGAATTCAGTGCTAGTAACAGGTGCTTGCCTGGAAACTGAACTCTAGTTATCCACTCGACACACACAGCACAGGCAGCAGCAGTAATGTGACAATCTAAGACACCATTCCTGCCCTGGACTGAGTCTTGCTAGGGGTGAGACAGGCGTTCAGATTCTGGACTTGTTTGGCCTCTCTGATCAGCATTAGGGTGATTGCTATGATATGGACACATGCCCACTGACAGCTGGACTGAAGTAACCCAATTATTTTTCAGGCCAGCACACAGATGCTAACTACTTTGGGTCACACTCAGATTTGGGGCATGGACCATCTTTTCGTTTTGTCTGTGTACAGCACCAGTACAGCATGCTCTGGTTCCTGATTAACCTCTAAGCCAGTGGTGGGGAACCTGCAGCCTGTCAGTCAAATTTGGTCCATGGCTGTGTAGGATATAAGCATTCAGGTATGGTTCACTTCAGTGAACCAGACTGTGGCTCAGGCCTGAACTCATGTCAGAAATGAAACCTAACAGCAGTCATTTCCTGGAAATAAGAACTTTGTTCAGTGACTGCAGAAATATGCCCACATTCAGCTTGATCTAGTCCTGGGAACAGGAACTGTTAGTGTCTCATCCCCGCCAGCCTGTGTCTGTCCATAAGAAGATTAACACTCTGTTACAAGGGATGTTATGAAAATGACTCATTTAATGTTTAGAAGACCAATGTAAGATGAATTTGATTATAGAGCTGCAGGATCTATTCTATTAGTTAAGGCGGGTAGGAGTTCCAATGCAAGTGCCTCCATTCACTTGCATTGGATTTTTCATGCTGTTTACTCCCGGGGTTGGTGAGTTTTTTTTGTTGGGGTTATCTCCATTCAGGGAGTGTGTAAGTGAATGTCATAAGAAATTCATGGGATGGGTTCTACAAGGTCTGGCAGTATGGAAGGAAGGTTATATGGAAGGGGGATGGAGACATCTGTGTTCTGAAACCCCGTTTTGCGCTATAGGCCTGGGAGTTATCACGAACGTTCCAAGCCATGAAGGCTCAGCCTGTGGCAGGTGGTAGTGGGTCAGAATTGCTGGTGGGTTAGGGGGGGCCACTGGCAGTGGGTCAGGTAGCTAACCCCCAGATTCCCTTGACAGCGGCCTGGTTGGGGGGTGGGGAGGAGGAACTTACGCCCCCGTAACTTGTGGCTCGAACAGACCCCAGGACATCCACAGCATCGGCTGGCGTCACTTCCTGAAACTCATCCCAGAAAGATGGACCAGATGGTGCCTCCATAACCTTGTGCTCCTCCCCTACTGCCCCTAATCCGGTGTCAAATTTATGTCACATGTTGTGCGGTTATACTGTGAGGTTTAGCCAATGACCCAGGCTTACCCAGCTTTATAAACTCTGTAAGTTAAACAAGTAATGATACTGTTTGAGAGGATAAAAAACACTCAATTCTGCAGAGGTCTCTAAAGGCCAGAGTAGAATGATCAATTTACTTTAGTCTAAGCTTAGATCAGAGATTCATTAATTAATTGGACAAACACCAACTCAGGGAACACTTTAATGATCTAAACTAAAAGGGCTCAGCTTACTCAGGGAAAGAAAACATGTTTTCAGGAACAGAAGTCTCATATGCTTCATTAAGTCCTTGCTAAATTGTCAGCAAAATGAAGGTGTCACTGAAAGCACACTCACAAAGTGTGAGATTTACAAGGACTGTAGTACAGGGATTCTTAACCTTTTTCCAGTCACGAGCACTGAAATGACATAAGTGACTACTTGAGAGCACTGCATAATTTGCATAAATATGCATAGATTAAGTCTCCCCTCTGAAATTCAGTTTAATTTAATTCAATGGAATTGAGATAATCTATTAATCTCAATTCACATTAACTTGAATGGATGAAGGACTTTTTCAAAGTGCTCCCAAGCACTACTGACAGCTGTCTTGGGGAGCACTTTCACACACTGCCCAAGCATTCTGATGCTCCCGAGCACCAGGTTAAGAATCCCTGATGTAGCAACAATGAGGGAAAGGAAATTGGATATACATACACACACATGCACAGACAGACAAACAGACAGACAGACACCAACACACTTCCAAAAACAGTAAACACACTCAGAGGCCATTTTAAGAAGAGACACTACCACACAGGTCCACCCAGAGGACACGTGTGGTACATCCGATCTGAAAGCAGCAGTGGGTTGGAAACTAAAACCCACCACCCAGCAGTACACACAAATATACACCTTCCAGGACTATACACACACAACCCAACATCACACACACGCACACCTCCCAGCATTACACCCACACAGAAAAGCACAACCCATAACTGAACACACACATGCACACCCACCACAAAGCACAACACACACAGAACTACACAACACAGAACTACACACACAGACACACTACCCAGGATTCCACACACAGACAGATACACACACAGACACACAAAACTCCCAGAACTACGTGCACACACACCACCCAGCACTACAAAGCCCACAGCACTATACACATACACACACAGAGACACATCTCACAGCACTGCAGAGCCCCCCCTCCTAACAAGATACACACACTGCCCAGCAGAAGACGTACACATACACACACAGAGAGAGACACATGCAGAGACACACACACATACACACCAATACACTTCCCAAAACAGTAAACACACACACAGGCCACTTTTACTTGACCAAACACCGATGATATTTTCTAATGTAAAGCCTTCCAGTTTACAACAAATAGTTAAGATGGGTTCTTACTACTTAAACAAACCCTAAAAACCAAGGAAATTAATATTTCCTAAGCAACCAAAGGGGGGAAAAGCCAAACCCCTCAAACAACCCCACATCTCCCAAACTCCTGTCTGACCCGTCTTAACGACTATGCAGTGCAAAAGCCAAAACCGCTGAATGTTTCAATATGTATCTTGACTACAGGTTGCTACAGCATGAAAACAAGGATCAGGATATTCTTCACCCATCTTCTGAGTTGCTTAACTTGCAGACAGACAACAAACTAAACCCACTGAGGGGAAACTATTTTAACTGCTTACAACAAAGCAAGCTATTTTATTATCCCACAGACAAAACAACCCAGCAGAAAGAAACTTCATATCCCAGCATGTCACAACCGCCTTGCACATGCCTATAGTGAAACACACAGGGACATACAACCACCACACAGAGCATAGGGAGCATGGCTCTGACTTCTCCCCACGTGCACCATGGGCAAAGCCCATCACTGGAATTATATGAGTGTGCTGTGCTAATGGGGGTGGAGACAAGCTGACTCTACAGTGTGTGGGTGGAAAGAAACCAGTAACTGCCCGTGTATGTATAACATGCAAAATGGACAGCAGCCTGGCAGGTATGCGCGCGCACACACACACAAAAGATCAGGAGGCTGAGGTTAAGAAACCAAACTTAACAGTGCATAGGAAGCTTACACACTGCATAGTCGTTAAGGCAGGTTTGGCAGGAGTTTGGGAGATTTGGGGTTGTTGTTTGAGGGGTGTTTTCCTTTGGTTACTGGGCTTAGGAAATATTAATTTCCTTTGTTTGTAGGGTTTGTTTAAGTAGCAAGAACCCGCCTTAACTATTTGTTGTAAACCAGAAAGTTTTGTTAGATTACTTTCCAGAATGCATGGTTGTACGTAACACCCCTTGTCTCTCCCTGTGTTCCCTTTCCTTGCTCTCCCCTCCCTCCCCCACCCCCCGGTCTCTCAGATTGTAAGCCCTAGGGCCAGGACTGTGTCTATTCCATTACTTTGCAAAGTGCCAGGTACACTGCTTGCGCTATATAAATGCTTGCTAATAAATTAATAAAATAAAATAATAATAATAATAATAATAAATGTATAATTATGCCAATGAGCTTAGACCTCATTGGACAGTTCCGACTCATTTATCTGTAGACCTATAAAACCATTGGGGTGTCATTAGGACCCCCAGATACCCTGTATTTCCCAGCTGTATCTCCCATTCTGTATCTCTCAGCTTCGGAGGGAATGGGCCATTCATCTCCAAGTCTAGCAAGAAAACCTTTTATACTTTGACAATTCCCTGCGTCTGTCTCCCTACCTTTGACCTCTCTATGGTCTAGTGATTGAGCCATCACCTCCATAAGGGGTCACCTCCAACAGGCTGTTTTTTGTTTGGTCCCTTTCCCATTCCTGGATCTGGCCCATGGATCTAGCCCCTACCCTCAAGCATTGAAAAAGTGAGCTCAGGGGAAGGGAGTAGAGATGAGGGAATGCATCCCCGCCCCCAACTCCTATCTGGCCTGTGAAGCTTGTACTTGGTTTCCAAGTGGTCCATAGGAGGGAAAATGTTCCTCAACCCTGCTTCAATGCTACTGCAAAGTAAGTAATGCCACTGCCACCATTCAAAGTGAGATTTGAACCAGCCACCTCCAGATACAAAGCTGCTGATCACATCCCAGATTCCCTTGAGTCACAGAAAGCAAAACCTTGGGATATAATAAACTTGCTACAGGAAAGGATCTAGTTTTGGTTCAATTTCAAGATGGCAATTGACTTGGACAGCTCTTGTTTTAGCTTGCCTAGTTCATTCATTCCTAGTTTCTATCTGTGGGGCAGGAATGTGGAACAAAACCAAACCCAAGGTTCTAATGGGGGATCAGAAAGTCAAAGGCTATTGAATTTGGTCAGTGAGAGCTGAACTCTAATGAGTTTCCTCTTCACACACACTCACAGACTCTGTTATTCAGCCTCATTCCCCTTTCTAGAGTGACTTATTCACAGGACACTGTATGTGGCTTAGCCCTAAACATCTGTCCTACAATCTTCCATATAGAATCGTTGAACCATAGAATTGTTGGGTTGAAATGGATGTCTAGAGTCACCCAGTCCAATCCCCCGCTCCAAGGCAGAATAATACCCTATTTGTACAGCATCACAGACAGATTCTTGTCTAGACAGTGTTTGAAAACAACCAAGGAAGGAGATTCCATGATCGATCACCCTGGGAAACCTCTTCCGTTGACCAAATGTTCTTATTGTTCGGAGGTCTTTCAGAATATTTTAACAAGACCTACCTTGCAACAATTTAATTCCATACCCTCTTGTTCTATCTCAGGCTGCTATGATCCTTTTCCCTCCTGGGGGTTGCTTTGAAAATTAGTACAAGCTCCGAGGGCTGCAGAGAAGTCAGGGATGTGGGGACGTAAGGAATATGCTCAACAAAAAGGAGGGTCCAGTTCATGGATCTCTACCGTGGATCTGTTCCCGATCCTTGTGTGCCTG
>QEPC01006022.1:355981-385108 GCA_003113815.1 Sphenodon punctatus
AACACAAGGTTTCAGTTTAAGGTTTAAGTTTCATTTCAGTACAAAACTGAAATGAAACTTAAAGCAATCTAATAATCCTACTCAACGCCTGCTGTTCAGGAACAGTGACTAGCTCAGAAGGTGTTGGGAAGCGAGGCAGATAGTTTCATTTCTTGCAAGCCTCTCCACCCCTGGTGCCTGGAAGTCTGCTCCTCAGTGACTACCCCTCCCTGTCATGTTTGACCTTCCTGTGACCCTTTTTTTCCACCCGAACTCATCCAAACGCGATCCAAACTGACCGAACTGTTCGGTCATTTCGCTGTTCGAATTGAGTTCGGTTCGGCCAGTTCGTGTTTGGAAGTTCAGTTTGGTTCGGTTCGGTCGTCCGAACAGGCTGAGTTCAGGCCGAACTCCGAACTTCCGAACCGCGTTCGCCCATCCCTACTTTTCCCTCCTCCATGGTCCATAGCAGGGGGAGTGCAAGGCGACTGCCGTGGTAGCCACACCGGGAGTCGCCTATTACAATCCACTGCCCGCACTCCACCCAAGTGGCTGCTCCGCAACTGTGCCACTAAGTGGCTATGGACACCCCTCCCCAAGTCTTGCTGATTTAAACACACCCACACTGTCTTAAAAGCCAGCACCCATCTTGCTTGTGGCAAATAAGTTGGCATCCTGGTCTATCAGGAAGAGTATAATATATATATTTTACAACTGAACCATGGTCTGATGTTTTATTTTTCTGGATTCTTTGGGGGTTGCAAAGCATCTTCTGTATTCTCTGGATAAGTCAGCACAAGCAGATCTCTACTCACCCCCCCTCACAGATGAAACTCAGCACTGAACTTAACAGGAGGCCTCTTGGAACAACCACCATGCCATTTTTTGGCTCTCCTGGGTGACTACGTGATTTTCCTAGAGGGGAATGAGTCAGGTTGGATCCTTGTTTTGGGGCCTGATGAGTCAGCAAAATATAAACCGAAGGAGCCCTTGCTCAGTGTCTGAAGGGCTCATTGGTCAAAGACGTGGGTTTGATCTTATGGTAAGTTTTTTTTAATGTTACTTTAAATTAAACTCTGCCCTATTAATGCATGCTTCTGCTCACATGCTCTGTTCCATTAATGCGTGCTTCTGAGTACGTGTTTATTCTAAACATGAGGCTTTCAAAAGAACCCAGCTAGATTATAGATTCTCCTGTAAATTGTATCACACAGCACAATCAGATAAGGAAGTTCCTTAAAAGTTTAATTAATGGCCACTTTTTGAGCACTGGGAGTTATAAAGCCTCCTAGCTGAGGGAAGAAATGTTGGAGCTGCCACTCAGCAATGAGAAAACAGAAACTGGGAAATCCCCACACATTTGGCTGAAAGCTTTCCCCAATATCTCACAATTCCCATAGGGCCTTGCTAGGCTTTACCCCCAGGCTGCCAGGAGTCTAAGGCTACTGTCTCATGTTTCCTGGGGCAGAGGGTGGGGGTGGGGACTTCCGTGAGGGCAATCACAGCTGTATTCTCACAGGAATTAGCACACATAGGAATGTGCTATTCCGCTTTTCTGCCATGAGAGCACTCATGTGTGACTGGGTCCCCTGATGTAGCTTTTACAATTATGGGTGTTCTCATGGCAGAGAAGTGGAATACCGCATTCTTATCTGTGCTAATTCCCATGAGAATACAGCTGCAATTGCCCTCCCGGAAGCCCCCCACCCCACCCCCCACTTCCTGGGTAACGGGAGAAAATGGCCTAAACCACTACACTTCCTAGACTTCCTGAGCAGGAATGGTCAAAACCTAGCGTTGCTCACAACCACAGTTTGAGAGCAGTAGTGCCAAACCATTCCCTGCCCCACAGTTGATGCCAGGTCCGATTGGTTAGGCAGGCTGTACTCCCATTGGCTGCCTGGGGTAGGTCTGAAATGAGAATAAAAAATCATCTCATGAAAATCTTGTGAGAATCGAGAATCAGGGTCGAGAACTCCCCCTCCCCGGTGCACCCAGGCTGGTCTGTCAGGCAAGAGAAATTAGAAATTAAAGAGGAGGGAGGGAGGAAGAAGTCACACTGTCCCCTCCACAGTTATCTTACCTTGTCTGGAGCTGGCAGCTCAAGGGACAGAGCCCGTGGCCATGAGGAGTCTCTCTGGGGAGTACCCAATAGAGAAAAGAAAATTGGGGGACTTACTAATTAATTTTCTTTCTACGAAGCTCCCTGCTTGGCATTCCTAAACTGGGTGTGTCCTGCTCCAGGTACTCAGAAGGCAGACCTCAAATATGAAAGTTTGTGGGTGGACCAGGTGCAGAACCAGGGGCGGTGGGCCCTCCAGGAAGGCAGAGGCAATGCCCATCCTGGCCCCCCAGAGCTCTCCTGGCTGGCGGCAGGCAGTCTGGCATCTTTTTAAAAAAACAAAAAAAACCCAGCTGTGGTGGCATCGTGCTGGATGTGTGGAGTCACCTCGAAGAACCTTGTTTAACAAGGCAGAGACCTTCTGAAGGTTTCTGACTTGCTAAACAAGGTTCTTCGTGGTGACTCCGCACATTCTCACCAGTTGTGTGTGTGCGCACACACACAACCGGTGACTCAAGTCACTCCACCCCCCTGAAGGCTTCCTAAGGAAGCCTTCAGGGTCAAAAGGGAGCCGTTCTCCCTTCATGCGGAGTGGGCGGCTAGAAGAGCTGTCCATTCCACATAAAGGGACCCTGCAATGCAAGAATGCCACAGGGGGCACTTTTGCATTACAGGGGCCGGACAGAGGGAAATTTCAGAAGCGCTCCAATAGAGGTGCCCAATAGAGGTGCCCCCGGTATGAACTAAGAGCTGCGCGTGCGCCAGTAGCTCCCAGCCCCCTGCACAGGCTGGGTCATACTTCCTAATGGGTATGAAGGAAGGATCTGTTCTGAGAACCACTCTGTCCTTGTGGAAAGTGCGCAGCTCTGGTGAGTTGGAGAGGGCACCCAGTTCGGATACCCTTCTAGCCAAGGTTACTGCGATGAGGAAGGCCACCTTGATGGTCAGGAAGTAGAGACACTGATTGTAGAGGTTGGAAGGGCGGCAGCCAGGATAAGGACTGTTAAGACGGTAGTCAGATTCCATGAGGGGAACCGGTGGATTGGGGGTGGTGCTATCACCTGTGCCGCCTTTAGGAACTGCCGAACATGAGGGTGCTTTGAGAAACGGGCCCTGGAGCCTGCCCCCAGAATCACTCCCAGAGCTGAGATTTGTCTTGCAAGAGTTGCTGGTTGTAGGCCCTAGTCAAGGCCTTCTTGCATGAACTCAAGACCTCTGCTGTGCCTGGGTATGCTTGGCCCAGGCCCCTAGACTTACACCACCAATAGAACTGCTGCCAGGTAACTGCATAGATCCTATTTGTGGAAGCTCTACATGATGCCATGAGGGTCTTGATTACCTTCTCCAAGTATCTTTTGGCCACTAGGACCCTCCTCTCAGTAAGCATGTTGTCAGCTGTAAGTATTGGGGCTCTGGATGATTTAGAGGCCTTTGCTTCAACAGGTCTGCTCGATCTGGCAGTCAAATGGGAGTCTGGAGCTCCACCAAGTCCAAGAACCAGGGACGTCTTGGCCAGTAGGGGCTAACCAGTAGGGGTTGGCCTCTCTTCTTCAGGTGCTGGCGCTAGGTTTAGTGCCTCAGTGACCCTGGCAATGGTTTTGGAGAGCGCTGCCGCATTGATCATTGGAGGATTGCCCTTCAACTGAAATCTCACCGTCCTTGACAGAGGAGTAGGAGTTCTTGGGCGATCCAGACCTGGGTTGTCTGGGCTTGGTCGTCTTTGATCTGTTGCCCTGATCCGCTCTGGTCCACAAAACCTTTAGGCCCCTTTGCTCTAATTCCCTCATGAGGTCAGCATCTGTGAGGACATCACTCTGCTCTCCTTCTGAATTGGAATCAGAGGCCACAGGGTGTGTGGTGATTCTCCTGTGGTCAAGGCTTTCCAGATGAGAGGGGGAGAGAGCTGAAGGGAAGCAGTGGGTGCCTGGTCCTGCTAACCAATACAATCCTGAAGATGTCTGCTGAATCTGCCCCCTCCATTCATGCTGAATGCTGTATTTTCTGGACAGTCTCATTGCAGCTATATGTGTTGCCTACTGAGTTGCCCCATAGGGTGGGCCTGAATGGACAGTGGGACCAACCATGTGGGGCAAGTACCAGCATTTAGCTAGCTGTTGTGGCAGATACAACAAGATTTACTTGGATGGGTTGGAGAAAAGGGAGGGGGAGAGGAATGTGGATCGCTCCAGGCAATGATTGCTAGGGAGATGGAATGTGGGGAGACAGGAGTAATGGAAGATGAGGAAGGGAGAGGAGAAGAGAGAGCTCTCCTGAAGGAGCGTGTAGGGGAAGGGGTTCTGGCATTTTAGAAAAACCCTTTGAGAGTGACTGGTGAGGGGGTTGCTCTCAGGAAAAACAAATGAAGGTGCAGAGCAGCAAGGGCGAGAATGGCTGTGAGGAACAGGACAGGGAGCCTGCTACGCTGATCCAGCGGGAAGCGTCACTGCAGCATATCATTCTGGGCAACACCGTGGCACCGTGCAGCAGCTGGAAGATTTTAAAGAAGAAAAAACCCTCTGGGGTCAGTGTTTGTACCCAAGAGAGGTGGGGTTCCCACAGTTGTTTGTATTCTGTTAATTCTTGAAAAGTAGTTTTCCATTATAAAAGTGTTGTTTTAAAGCTTGTGTAGTGGTTTGGGTTTCCGGATCCCATCCCAGATCGGTAGTTCAAGGCCATCGAACTGGGTTTTTTAAAAACGGCCACACTGTCGTGATGTGTAAACAGTGGCAAGCGGAGAGGACACTCTGGTGGCAGAGAGCTGCCACTGCTGCCCTGCTCTCCTGGCCTGTCTGTCTCTGTCACTAGGGCCTGAGGAGCAGTGGCAGTGCGAGGATCGGTGGGTTATATAGGGAGCTGCCGCTCTCGCTGCTGCCTGAGACGTACTGCTTTGGGAACATCCTCAACTCCTACAAAACCACACGCTTATCCAAGGTGCAGACACAGTAGCACAGAAGACCAATACTGCTCCAGCATGTCCTGCATCTTAATACTGTGCTGGGCCAGGTTCACGGATCATACTTTATGGATAACTTTGATCACATTCTCTCAAGAGACACTGATGAAGAATTGTAAGGGGGAAGCTCCCTCTACAGGCTATTAGCTAATGCAGGAACAGGTCTGTTACTGGGTTGCTCAGGCCACATTCCTCACAAAGTGGCTCTTGTTTCTTTCCTATATGCTTATTACCTGCAGTGCAGCCTGTCACAGCACCAGCTCTTATACATGGGGTAATGCACGACTGAAGATGAATCCTGAGAAGACTGAAGTGATGATGGCTGGCCCAGCCCTATGACTTGGGGGGGAACTGGGACTCCTGTTAATGATGGGGTCTGACCCCCTCTTTGGTCACTTGGGTTCGCAGCCTTGGAGTGCTTCTGGATCGCTGGATTATCAGGCTGTAGCGGTGGCCAAGAGCACTTTCCACCAATTTCATCTGGTGAGGAGGCTGCAGCCTTTTCTTTTTGATTCAGACCTGGCCACTGTCACACATGCTTTCTTCACCTCGAGGCTAGATTACTGCAACACACTCTACATGGGGCAGCCCTTGATGACTGTTTGGAAGTTGCAGCTGGTGCAGCATGCGGTAGCCTGGCTTCTTTCAGGGACGGTTCTCTGGGACCACATTAAATCAGTGTTCCATAGTCTGCGCTGCGTATAGCTTTCTGAGGACAATTCAAGGTGCTGGTTTTGACCTTTAAAACCCTAAACAGCCTGGGGCCCACAAGACCAGCTTTCCTACCATGCCCTGTTGCGGACCCAGCAGTCAGCCTGGGGCGCCCTCCGGTGGGTTCCATCTGCTACTCTTGTCCGTATGACAGGGGCACACGGGGGGGAGGGGCATTCTCGATAGCTGCCCCATTGTTGTGGAACTCCTTTCCCTGGAGGTTTATTTGAGTCTGACCCCGAGCATCTTTTGGAGGTGGTGCAAGACCTCCCTTTTTAGTAAAGCATTTGATGGGCAGAGATAAGGATTAGGCGGGAGGTTGTTGGGTGGTTGGGATTGGAGTGGGTAGAGGTTTTTTTTGTTTTGCTGAATTGTATTTTGATGTCTTTTAAATTGTATTCTATGCTTTTTGTAAGCCACCCTGAAGCTTCAGGGACAAGTGGTGTAAAAATGTCAAATAAAAATAAATAAATAAATAGGCATTGCCTAGTCTACAAGTCACACTTGCTACCAGTTTGCTCCAGTCTTTTGCCTTGTGTTAAGCCGCCCCCTGTGCTTGCTTGCCTACTTTTCTGACACCTCCGCCTGCTGAGCTTACTAGCTGCCGCCTTGAGCAGGTTTCTTCTCTCTCAGCGGTTTGACTGACTTTCTGTAGGGCAACAGCTGCCAGGCCTAGGCTAACGGTATGTTACGGGTTGCAGGTGCTTGTGGTCAGGGCCGGCATTAGTATTTGCAGAGCCCTGAGCAAAAACAAAGTATGTCCCACATGACCCCACCCTCTCCATGGCCCCATCCCCTTTAACATTTGGCAGTTTGGTACTTGCTTACAAACAAAAACGGTCATATAAGCAGCCAGTATAATAGGCTCCCACTTCCAAGAGGTTCTGAAGATCATTGGGTTTGGGCCCGTGCTGGGAGGGGGCCCCGTCACTGCTGCTCTGGAAACTCAGGGAGGGGTCTGCAGTAGAGTGCATTCCACAGAGCCCCCCAAAATGCAGAAAGGCATGGGACGTAGGGTCATGGCCCCTATGGTTCCTGCCTAAGACCAGCCTTGCTGGTGGCCAGGGTGCTGGCAAGGCAAGTCATGGGTATCTATATAAGAGAGCTACACACTTATTTTTTATAACATTTCTATGCCGCCCCCTCCTGCTCACGCATCTTGGGGTGGCTCACAACATCATAAAAGCATTAATAAAAGAGTTAAAACCATAAAACATTAAAACCCCTAACAACAAAAACACAACCGCCCCAATCCCTCTCCATCGCCAAAGTCTGATGGAACAGCCAGGTCTGACAACCCCGGAGGAAGGAGGCTAAGGAAGATGACACTCGGATCCCCATTAGGAGGGCATTCCACAGCCTAGGGGAGGCCACCGAAAAAGCTTGATCATCGGTGGCCACCCAATGCATCTGGGGTACCTCCAAGGCTGCCCCTCGGGACTACCTGATGTAAAGGCCTGCAGCTAGAGTCATTATTATGATTACTAATAAGGCTGAAATGAGAAGTGGATTTGGGTCTGGTCTTAGAATTTGTGGGGCCAAGGGCAAAGATAAAATGTGGGGTCCCAGTGGCTCCATTCCCTCAGGGGCACCTTTTGAGAGGCTCTAAAGGTGATCATATTTGGGGCCTGCTGGGAGGGGTAGAGACCACAGACCCTGCCCTGGTGAAAATGGGGACCACTGCAGGGCCCCTGGAAGTAGAGAAAATAGTGGGCTCAGGACAGATGCCGCAGGTTCCCATGTGGTAAGGTTGGCCCCGAGTTGATTTGTTACCTGCCAGAACTTTCACCAGTATGTGGGAACTCCTGCAGGAATACAAAGCAAAGAACTCAGGGACTACCATATTTGGTCATACTCTAGCCCAGGATTCAAGGGTAACAATAGACAGTGATGGGGGCCTGCTATGGCCCACTGTCCTGGGCTAAACTCACAGTCATGTCTATTTCCAGGCTGCTAGATGTGGGCTCACTGCTGGCCTGAATATGGTCCCCCAGAAGATCCCAGGCCAAGAGTCATGCAGGTGGACCAGCACGTTTTTGGCCCCATTCCCTGCCAGGGATCAGTCTGCCCATCATGGCAGGG
This sequence comes from Sphenodon punctatus, assembly GCA_003113815.1. Taxonomy (NCBI): domain Eukaryota; kingdom Metazoa; phylum Chordata; class Lepidosauria; order Sphenodontia; family Sphenodontidae; genus Sphenodon; species Sphenodon punctatus. Next base: position 363,769 of record QEPC01006022.1, read on the forward strand.
TGCACACCAGGGGTGGAGCCGCCTGCCTGCCCGCACGTTTTTGTTCTCTTCCCCCACCAGAGGTGGGGCAGGGGAGGGCTCGTCAACTGGCCTGGTCAGATGTTATTCTGTGCCCTGAGCTGACCCCATCAGGGCCAGTCCCCCCTCCCAGAGCATGTAGCTGGCGTTCTGGCTGCACGTTTATTTTTACCCCAAGTCTCTGACAGTGACCAACCTCTGTGGTGTCAGAAGGAGGGGCAAGACCACATGTGGCAGGATGCTGGAAAGGTCATTGCAGGCTTATCCTCAAGGCTCACCATGACCACTAACACCTGTGGCCCATTGAGAGGATGGAGTTGTTAGCTCCCAGGAAAGAAGAGAAAACTGCAGAAAGCAGCTACTTCCACTAGGATAGAGAAATGAAGGAACTAGAAAGTTAGAGGTGTTTGCTTTGGAAAGGATCCTCATATCCCAGGAACCAGTGCACCTGTACACCAGCAAAACATTGCTGTGTTTACCCGATACCCATTTTTTTTAAAATCCTGGGTGTGTTAGTGTATAGATAATTAACTAATGGGGAAGGCTGCAGTAAAGTGTGTGATGGATTGGCTCCTGCAGCTGCTGCACAGGAATTCTCCCTGCTACACCTTGCCTGTTTCATCTGAAGGTCTGTTTCTAAACCAGTTAACCCACCAGTGCCTTGAATCAAATGCCTGCGCTAAGCCTTACTCCATACCCTAAAATAAATTTGCCTCTGGTCCGGTCAAACCAATGGGCAGAGAAATTTCCATCATCACTGGGCTCTCCTCTGACAACTCCTAACCACCAGATCCAGAAGTTTAAATCTTGAGACTATCCAGATGAGGACCTTCTCTGATCTCAGCTATGGCAGCAAAACAAGGTATTAGGAGTACGGTATCTCTAATGTCATTCCCAAATCATACAACTTTTGTCATCTATAATACAAAAGCTCCTCCTGGAGACGTTTAAGATATTCTTCTCTTCCTGGCTTTTTCAGCTTCTATGGATTTTCAGAGGATCTTGTAGTGTTATGAATCTTGCACATAATGTAAATCCCATAAAACCAACGTGTTCACATTAGTAAATAAAAGAGGCAAAATAATAGGATATGGAAAGGTTGGTTTTATGAGATGCTTTATTACAATTAAACGCTCATGAGCTTTTGTGAATAAATACAATCAAATATCTAGAAAGGCAGGTTTGAAAAATACCATACTGTTTAATCTGATAAATCAACAGAAGAAAATTGTTCCAGTTATCCGCAAAATAAACATCTCATCCAATTCAAAACAAAGACTCCAAAGCAGGAAGTACAATTTGACAAATGCTTGCAACTCTTAGGGCATTTTCAGACAGACAAACTATCCCTGGATAATTAGAAAACTCTCCAGTGCTTATTATCCAGTGCTTACAAAACGATACCTGTTTAGACAGACATTTCTATCCCTGGATAACTTAATTCCAGAATAGCCATGTGAACAGTACATTGTCAGGCTGTCAGGTCTTGCTGCTGGACTCGGTGGCACTAATCACCGGGATAGTCGGCTCTCCTGGGATAGTCGTTCAGATGGACATTATCCTGGGCTAATACATCCAGTTGTTATAAAATCCAGCAAATTCGGTTTTATAAACACCCTGATATTTTTGCTATCTTGGGCTAATAATCACAGTTGACAGCATTTAGATGGACATCCCATCCCGGGATTAATGCTGCTATCCCGGGATAAACGTCCATCTGAAAACGCCCTTAGAGGCAAAACTCTGGCTGTGTAAGAAAAGGAGAAGGGAGGCAGGGAATCACTCTTTAGTTTCCTTCAGAAGCAATAGGATATACATACCACAATAGTTCAGGACAAGATTTTTTTTTCACATACAGCTAGGGTGGCCAGATATGTAAATTTTAGACACATAAGAAATACAGGTTGCAGGGCTGCATTGGATCCAACTTGTATTTTTCATAAAGTGTCCTCTAAAAATTTGCATATCTGGCCACCCTACATACAGCTTGGGAGAAAACCCCACTTCATCCAAGGAAGTGTTGCAAAAATACAGAACCACATCACAGCCACACATTATAAGCCAACTCAGGTGTTTCTAATATTTGCTTTCCAAGCATGGATGACTCTAGAACAACAGGTTTGGGGGAGCAAAGACTATTATTAGGGAAGCAAGGATTTTGCTATACATTAAATACATACTTCATAGAGTGGAGATAAATAATGTTAATGATTTATTTACCTTATTAATGACTGTGTTTGACAGTTTGCTGTAAAGCCCCAGTCAGGTGGATGGGGGAGCGAAAGGGGTAGCAGGAAATATTTTGGGGGAGCACCAGCTACCCTTTGCTGCCCCCTGGAGTCATCCCTGCTTCAAAGTATATTTCAGCACTTTCATTTCCCTTCCCACAAGATGCCCAAGAGCTAATAAAGGGAGAAAAGATTTCACTGGAAGAAAAAAAAACACCTTTCCTTTTAAACAAAAACAGAAAAACAAACATCAAAAGAAGGAAGTCAAAGTGCAACTGGCTAAAGTGCAAAATACAACAGTTATTACATCTTAATGCAAAGCCCCGAAGGACAGACTGGGCTTCTTTAATATTGCAGAATGCAGCAACTACAGTTACATTAGTGGGGGAAATCTAGCTCTACTAAAGTTAATGACAAAGGTTGACTTGATGTGTGAAGATTCCACCCAAGATTGCCACTCATCCTAGGTCTCAAATGAGCCCCACAAAACAGCAAGGTGATGTAAGTGTAACTTGCACCTAATGGTGTTAACACACCCCCCCTCAGCTTTCCATTGGAACCAGCGTAGTGCACACCCTCAGGTGACAGTCAGGAGGGAGAGGAGTGTGAGCGATCTCGCTGACAGCTCCTGTGGGTGTTAATAGATGGGTAGGGAGGCAGCCAGAACCTGTGTTCAATCTGTGGAGTCCCCACACCATTGCCACCTCTGTGGAAAGCACTGGAAGCCCTTCCAATGGGCAGTCCCCTGCTTGCAGTTCATGGGCTTATGCCAGCTGCCACAGGTGGCGCTAGCACACTCCCTCCTCCCCCACACCCCAGGTCACCTGATAGCTGAGCAGCTGCTCCAGCGATCTCGCCACTAAGCACCTCCCCCAAGCTGTCAGCAAGATCACTCACACTCCTCTCCCTACCGACTGTCACCTGAGGGGGTGCACTAGCGCTGGCTCCGGTAGAAAGGGTGAGGGGGTGTCACAGGTAGGGAAGACTTCTTCCCTGGCCACGACCCCCTTTTCCATGGCCGCTGCTCTCCTTTCCTGGTGGGAAAGAAGAGTGGGGAATCAACTCCTCTGGAGAAGCCATATGATCCTGTGATCCCCTCTCCATTCAGGAAAGGAACAGAAGGAATTGAAGGATGCACATGGCTCCTCTGGAGGGGCCACATGCTGCCTTGGATCCCTGCTCATTTCATTTTCTGCCAGGAAAGGAGAGCAGCAGCCATGGAAACTGGAGGGGGGCAACGTCTTGTTTGTTAACATCCGATGAGCCTGCAATCTGGAGCAACTCTATAGGACTTGGGAACAGTGGAGTTACTGGAGATTGATACTAGTGTAACCAGTGTAACAGATTAAAGACCAGAGTCCTTAATCTGTGCAATTTGTGCTCACACTGGATTACTACTTGCTCAGACAAGTGGGTGAGTGTTTACCAATCTGAGTACAGTGCTTAGTTGCCAAGATAACAAATCCGGTAACAGACCTGAACTCTTTTAACATTTAATTATATGGACTCTGCTGCCCAGACATTTGCATCATGAACGGCTGCAATTGTAAGCTTAGTTTGTACATGTAGAACCGTGCTAGCAGGTAGCATTACCTGTCTAAGAAGTGTTTGATACATGTTCTATGGCTTATTCTATTAGTCCCTTCTAGTCAGGCACTGAACATTAAGACTATTGTTGTAGAGGATCAAGATCAATACAACACTGCCAGCCTTAGTAAGTATTACTACAGACTATGGCTGTGATCCACAACCCACTTACTCTGGAACTCCTCCAGGGTAAGTAGGTTGTGGATCGTGGCCCATGTTTATAAAAATACATGTTTGGGAAGCTGAATTTAAGGCAACACACTGAGATCCAGTGAGCAAAGATATTCGATTTAGCAATACACAAAGGACTTCATTCTGACATCCCTGATAGGGTTGCATCTTCAGTTAGCCTCCCTGAAGCCAGTGGAACTGTGGTTGACCCAGGGATTATCGGAGGAGAGTAAGCATACCAGCATCTAGCTCCAGCTCTCTAAGCCCAGCTCCCATCACGAAGCTGGTTATTAGCACTAAGTGAAAAGTTACAACTGCCAATAATTTAGCAGCTACATTCATAAGTCCTGGCAGATACAAAGAACTAGTTGTCACTTGATACAGCCAAAAGCTCATCACAGTAGAAATACAATTTAATTAATAAAGTTTGTGCAATGAGTTTACAGCTTCTTGTGCGTAAGATAAATTACAGTACGTTACTATTTGCTTTTACTTTTAAAAGAGAGCTATTCAAGTTCTCTGAAAGAATATCCATGCATTTAAATAGAATCACAATGAGTGCAGCTATGGTGTGGAAAGAGATGCTCTGGGTTAGTGTCACCCACAGGTCTCTTCCTCAAACTTCCTCATTTTTGTGGTTTGCACCTTTAAATTTAGTAGATATCTTGCAAAGCAATAACAGACTATGCTTCCACTAAAGTCAATGGTCACCAAAGTCCCCTAGAGTGGGAAATGCATGACCTCATGGGGATGGGATTCGGTGGGCACAAATCTGCTGCCACAGTAGTTTGCAGGGGCCGACTTGCATCCAGTTTGCGGTGCAAGCTCCATCCCCACCCTCTTCCTGGCCAGAAGGCAGTTCATTGCAGAACGGCTGTTGAGTGGGGGGAGAAAAACCACCACATTTACCCACAGTGCTTCCAGGTGGGAGGGGTTTCCTTGTCCTCACTGAACAACTAACCAGGCACTAAGAGCTCCATCCCCCTCGCCACAGACAAAGCCGAGAAGAGGCAAAGGGCTGCCGAGAGTTAATCCCGCATTTAATCACAGCCCCCTTCTGCACACTTCTAGAGGGATCACTGTAATGTGAGTGCGCTAACCCTGGGCTTGCCTCTCCACCCACATGGATATGGCTGCAGCACATACAAAAACCAAAGCTGCCCACTATTTGCAGCCTCAGCCAGCCAGCGTAAGGGACATGGGGTGAGAGGTGTCTAGATCATGGGCTGGAGCACAGTTCAGGACCAGGGAAGTCAGGAGGAAAGGCTGTGGGCAAGGGGCAAAACAGGGCTGGGTGATACAAAATAAGAGCATGACTTGGTTGGGGAAAAAACAGGAGCAAGGCTGAAGGCAAAATCAAGGCAGGAAACACAGCATGCCATGTTCTACCCAGTTTCCTGTTGTTACCAGTCGGCTTTATATATACACTAACTGGCAGCCAATCCAGGAAGCTAGGAGGCGTGGCAAGGGTTGGAGGGGTGGGGCCTGTCCAGTGCAGAAAGGTCCATTATGGGAGTGGTTAGCCCAGAGGCAAGGCGAAGCAGAGCTCCTGCAGGGCTAGCTGCTACTCCTGAACCCCTGGGGGAAGAGGGTTTGAGGCCTGGCTCCTGGCAGCCAGCATGTGCTTAAGAAATTGCGGGCTGCGATTGCCTCTGTTGAACCAGAAAGCTTAGGAACTGCCGAGTTCAATAATAACCTCTGTGCGTATGTAGCTCTTTACATGTCAAGTGTGCAGAACGAGCATTAAACACTTGCAGAAATCATTGCTCTCGAGAGGGAAATGATTTTACTATACAGCACTGAGCGTTGCACCCCAAAAGTGACAGCCTCTCTCTCCCCCTGGGGCGGGGGGGGTGGGGTGGGGTGGTGGAAGAAAGAACAAATTCATGTCAGCTGTAATTCTTCTCCTTTGCATGAAAAGTGCTACATCAGAGGTGAGTAAATGGCAGCTCAGGAGCTGCATGCGGCTTTTGGGCACCTGTGCTGCGGCTCTTGCCAGAAGTGGCTGCCTGGGGGCAAGTCTATGCAGCTCTGTGATGGGCTGGAGGCTGTCTCAGCTGTGGACGCAGCAGGAGACTCCTGACCAAGAGCACCACCCTGCAGGGGGATAGCTCCACCCCCTGAAGATGACACACGCGTCCTGGATGCTGGTGTGGCGGGTGAATCAGCCGCGTAAGCTGGGGCAGCAGACTACAAGCCCCAGGGGACCATGTGCTACAGGGAGGTGCCGCGAGTGATGTCACAGTTGGGAGTGCCCGACCAGGAAGGGCCTCTCACAGCTATTTAAGCCACTGAGCAGCTTCCACAGGCCCGCCCTTTACAAGGCCCTAAGAACCCAGAGGAGGCCGCAGAGGCCCCTGCCCCTATGAGGTAACAGAAGGATCCCAGCGTGGAGGCCGTGGGTGAGGGAACCCGGGCTCTGGCCAGACAGGAAGTGAAAAGGGGGGAGAAGCCTAAGAAAGGGAGGAGAGAGGATACACTCCCCCCCCCTGCACTCCTCCTCCCAGTGTAAAAGATGATCCCACTCAGGCAGACCCCTGGCGGGGTGCCAAAGGGGACCGAGCGAGGATTGTGACAAGCTCCCTTAGGAGCAAGAGAAGCCAAGCTGTCATTTCTGCTGCTGGGCTTTCTGGGAGCCAGGGGAACAGGCCCTGTACTACTATTGCTGCTGCCCAAACTAACCAGACCACCTGAGAGTCAGAGCTTTGATGTGAGGGGGGAATTTGGGGGAAGCTACGTTGCCCCATTCCTGAGATTAGGAGAAGCCACAATCAGCGTATTGCATCTTGTGACTCTCGGCAATATGAACAGTTCTCGGGCTTGGGAAATTTGTCCACCTCTGTACTGTGGGTGTTTACTCTGTACTGTACTAAGGTGATTTAGAAACAACAAGGGGGCAACTGAGAGGGGGTGCCCGCACAGGTTCCAATATCATGCCTGAGCCCAGTCCTAATTGTAATGAGGCATCCCCACACTCACAAAGCAAAGTTGGCATGTCGGGTAAAGGGTTGGGGAACAGGTGCAGGTGTGGCCTTTTTCCCACAGAGAGCCCAACCCAGCTCAAGTCACTTGGGCTGGAAGGGCTCCTGAATGGAGCCATATGGGACCCCTCAGGCTCAATCTGGTACACAGGGCTCTAGTGGGGTCATTACAGCGATCCCCTAGACCTCTTCATCCCATGAAGGCAGCTTTGGCTTTGGGACACCATGTCTTCCTACTATTGGTGGCCTCCAACTCTTGAGAACACACCATTCTCTGTCCACATCTCTCCATCATGGAAGAGGTGACGAGTTCCAGGAAAGCGCCTCCCACTCCTTGCCCCATCCCTCCATTTCCCTGGCACAGAACACCCCTTCTGAGATGCAAACAGCACTGGAAAGTAGGGAGGGACAGGGTGCATTTGCTTTGTGAGGGAGCTGGAGGCATGACCAAAGCAGGGAGAGATCAGGATATTCTCCCCATCCCATGCCCCTTTGGATTATCCTGATTGTGCACCTACAATGAGGGCAATTTGGATGACATTCTTCAGGCAAAGTCAATGGGAGTTATATAAAGCTGAATTAAGGCTTCTTACACCAGCCTGGTGTTAATAATTCGGTTGAAGTTAAGAGAATTACACTAGGGATGAAATTTCACACACCGGTAGGTCAGAGCATCCATCTAAGGCAGGGGGTAGGGAACCTCTGGCCTGTGGGTCAAATCCAGCCAGCAGCTTTTATTTGGCCCCTGGTTATTTGCTCCCTAAGTAAATTTTTATGCCCCCTAAAACTACGATGACCTTCGTAGACTTCTCTTGGTTTCAAGCAAATATGGATAAAGAAAAATCAGAACAAACTTTTTTCAGCATAAAATACCAGAGAGGGATCACTGAAACCCAAGGAGCTCAAAGCAAGCATCCTCCAGCTCCAGCAGCTTTGTGTCAATCTAGCATACTGAAGTGGAGCTTTTACTGCTGACATTTACAGGAGAACATAGTACTGGCCAAAGAACTTAGGTAACTTGCTCAGTGTATTCCAAGCCTCCAGAGAACACGCTGACTGCTGAAGATCTAAGATGGGTTGCAGTACCAGGAAATTTGTCCCCTCAGGCCTCCATGAGGATTTTCAGTGGTGAAGTCAATGGCTTCTAGATTGCTAAATCAGCCATGATCTGGAAAGGAGAAACCAAATGCACAAATTATACAACAGTGCAACTTTGGAAACAAAAAAAATAATCCCATAAAGTACTAAAATAATCATGCTGGACAATGGAGTGCATGGCTCCTTACGTATAGCCAGATACTTAATAATGCATAATATGGGTCATGTTGTGCCATCAGTTTTAAAGACTATGGGTGATTTCAGACATTACGCAGTCCCGATTCACCACAGTGGATTCCCGGCGGGGGTGAACAGATCAACCACCCTCCATGGTCAAGGAAAGCCCCAAACAGACATGATGGGACCAGGACCACGGCAGGGAATCAGACCACCGGACCACCGCAGCGCAACAGACATTACGCCGATCCCGGGCCGGGTCGTGGTCAAAGCACCCGGAAAGTGCTGGGGCGGCTCATCCCGGCTACTGTCGTGTACCCTTTAAATCTCCCTCCGCGGTCTGTGTTGTTGCTGGTTGCCTGACAGCGACGCTGCGTGCTTTGTCCCCGGCTGGGAATCATTGTGTTTGGTTCTGGCCGGTGGTTGCCGTTCGGACATTTCTTTTTGTTGTTTCCCATTGGGAATCTCTTTGACCAGGCTTTCGGAGATTGTCCCACGGGGAGCTCTGGAAGCGTGTTGATTTTGACCCCATGTGGGTATTGACTGTGGTGAACATCTGGCAGCCGCTGAACAGACATTCAGGGTGCTTTGGCCCCGCCGCACAATTGACCGTGGTTCACTGTGGTTGAGCGTGATCTCATAATGTCTGAAATCACCCTATATCTACAGAGATCAACAAAGGGATGTGGTGATAGAGCATGGGTCATAATGGCATCAAGAGCAATCCATTTTTGGTTCTGGGAACTATCTTTCCTGCCTCTGCTCTCTGGTGTTAATTATTGTTTCCCTTCTTCAATTTTTTCAGCTCCATCTTTCCCCTAAACTGGCTCAATGTCTCAGCTTTGACATCAGTGGTATAGAGCTGGCTTCTCCAAGGGTACGTTCTCACAAGACAAAAAAACACCTCGGCATTTCTCCCCACATTTTTAAAAACTGTGTGAACAGATTAGATTAGTTCACAAGATGACTCCCTTCCAATTGACAAATACTCCACCAGTGTTAAGTCTCAAATCAAGGTTTAACAATGGTGCTAATTCCTTCCTGCATGTTTCTCATAATGCAGGGACACTTCCTACTTTAGCCCACCTCACACACGTAAGTGTCCCACAACACACCAAGCAAAACACATTCACACAGTATTATGGGATTGCTAGCAGTAGTTGTGGCAATAATTCATAGCAAAGTTTACAGTGGGGGATACAATGTGTGGCAAATGATACGGTGCGATAATCATCTCCCGCAGGAAATTAAAAATATGGGAGAAGAAACTCATGTAAATGCACCCTCACTGACTCTAAACAACATTTTAGCTTTAAAATGGTATGGGTTAATGAACTCCACGTTCTTCCTTTCAAACTTACACAAAGAATGGGAGTATTTTGCCGTTGGTGCTCCGCGCAGAAACGGTGTTAGGAGTACGTGACAGGAAAGGAAAGGAACATGGACAAAATTATGTGGTTTGAAGTTACAATAATTTTATTCACCTGATCCAGAAGAAAGTTTACAGCTCAAGCATAAATAGTAAGAAACAACAATACAAACATTTATTTTTCCAGATCCATATTTGAAAACAATAAATAAATTCAACCTTATTAAAACTTTGCTGGTTTTAGCTGCTATGCTATTCATCTTCAGGGAAAGCATTAACAATGGTCCAATGCATTTTACAACACATTTACAATACATTCACATGAGCAGAACTGGCCTGCAATCTTGTAGAGATTTAATTATATAAAAATAAAATACAAAGGCCAAGAATAACAAAACTGAACAGTGATTTTGAGTGCCTGTTTGGAGACACCTTAAAAGAAGTCCTATTTTCAGGAAATGCTTTCAGCTAACTCCCCTCCCCTCATCCACCCCAAGAAATAAAATCATGGTCCAGTCTCTTAAATCAGTCTGTGCAATTTTGCTTACAGCTTTAATCATCATTGCTTTGCATTTAAGGAGAGTACAAAAATAATCAAATAAATTTTAAAAGTCACTGAATCATTGATGAAAAACAAAATAACCACCACATATAATGGCTGCCATCCATAAACCACTTACTCTGAAGGAGACCAAATGAAAGCTGCAGGAGTAAATGGTTTGAGGATCATGGCCGTACCCTCAAAGACAGTAAATATGATTTACAGATAAGAATTTTGATAGTAACTTCCCCAACTGTAAAGTTAAATAGGGAACAGACTTTTTGATAAAGCCAGTAGTAGACATTTCAATGGCCTGACCCTTGCATAGAGTAGCAAAGAACAAAGGATCACCAAAGAGCATAGGAAGTGGTAAGGATTTAATGCTATAGTCAGAACGTGAGCTTGGGTGTTTTCAAATGAGCAAGGCGATTGGGGTGGGGGGACCGCTCCTGCCACGTGACTCGGCCACGGAGCACCCACACAGGTGAGTGAGTGGGAAGCGATTCAAATGGACTGCTCCCAGTGCGGCTACTGCAGCCACGGTACATTGGACTGGCCCCGCATAGAGCAATCTGGATTTCCTGGCATGGTTATGTGAGCGACCAATGGTGTGTACTTCGTGGCTCATGGGAGTGCGTATCCAGTCGCTCCACCTTCAGACAGACAGTTGGATCCATGGGAGGTCATGCAGGGTAACATCTTGTCTGAAAACACCCTGTGTGCGCCACTACTCATTCTAAAGACTGTTGTGTGAATGAGACTAAAGATGTAAGTTGAAAGTATGGCTATTGCTAGAAAAGTGACTTTATAAAATGCCATCACAGGACTCTCTATTTAGGGTTCAAAGGGTCAGCACAATGCAGATCCGCACAGTTTGCGTGCAGCTGTGCACACGTTCCGCAGGGCATTGGATTGAGCCTAGTGTCAGTGAGCAGAAATCATGTTCTCTCATTAGGAGTGAAAAGATGATTTACTTAATTGACTGTGACACAAGTGCCCATGGCCCAGCTGGATCCTTGCCAATATCCTCAGCAATAAAGATTCTGCAGCCAGATCTTAGCTAAACTCACAGCAATACGTCTATTGAATTCAATGGGAGCAGTTCCATTGGGAGTTAAAGTGCAGAAGCTAACCCCTCTTATTCTCCTTCAGCTAAGAAACGGGATTGTGTTGGTAAAGTTAAGGGAGAGAACACAGAAGTGGAATGAAAAGAGGCAATGTTTTCAGAGTTATGATGCCATTGTCACACAGTGGTTTTTCTGACACTATCTCCCCCAAAACACGTTCACTTCAGCATGAACAATTCAACCTCAACATTTGTGCGTTATTGCAGCTTTGGTAAGAACATCCACATGGCTTAAATCTTTTAAATATAGCTTTTCTGCTTTGATACAGTCACAATCTACTATTTAAAAAATAACCTCTCTTTAGCTAGACAGTAAAAAGAGAAAACAAGGCACATTCTCCTCCAGTTTGTAGCCTAGTCATTAATCCTAAGTAATGTATGCATATAAAAGTTAAAATGCTGGTTACAACTAAAAAGAGATTCTCTCTGGAGAGAAAATAAAGTTACATTCAAAACGCCTATTGCTAGAAGCAGTTTTACATATTGCTGACGGACAGGCCACAGTGTGGTAACAAAGACCAGACTACCTCTGAAGAAGTGTCCAAAACATCCACAGACTTTCAGTGGAAGGTGCTCACATTTGTAGGCACAGTCTGCTGTTCCTGGATTAGTACTTCAGTGACACAAGTTATACTTTGGCTACACTTGTCTTAGACAAGAAAAGACCTCTTGGTCTGTGCAGAAATGGCAGGTCACACACTGTGGGTGATTTCAGACGTTACGGGGCCCTTTGGCCCCGTACCGAAACCACCGGCTTCGTTCCCCGCCGGGGTCACCCCGTAACGCCACAACAGACGTANATCCCCCACAGCTGCTAAGCACCAGGTAAGCACCGAGACTGCGGGGCCTGCGTCGGATGAAAATGAGAGATAAGAAAATGAGAAAAATATGTAAACAACGTGTTTACAAACTGTTCTAAAGCCATTTCCGACAATGCAGAAGTATTTTAGAAGGGAAAGAAGTTCCAGCTTGGAAGATAAACCAACCAAGTGGTTTAAATTAGCCCTCACACGTTCAGGATATTATGCATCTAGATCACACCTTTTCACCAAAGGGTATCATAGCACGTTTGCAATAAAATAAAATAAAAGAGAAACTTTCCTGATATGGCAAACAAAGCTGCAGAGAAAATAAAGGCTCAGGTATACCAAGATACGATACACTGAAGTGTACTGACTCTGATTGAACTAATCAGGTGCTTTAACTGAAGCATGCATTTTATCCAATAAGGTGTGAGATTTCTGCACCTCATGGGACCATGCGGTGAAAGATTTGCTCAGCTTACTATGGATCAGAAACTGGTTAAAAGATAGAAAGCAAAGGGTAGGACTAAATGGTCAGACACATCTAGATGTGTATAAGAGACAGCGTCTGAAGACACCCTGTGTTAGGTCAAAGGGGATCATTTTACTTGTTTTAATTCAGCAGGGAGGGAGGGGAATCTAACCCCCATAAGGGATGCTAATGGTATCTGAAACAGCAAGACCCGAGTCTCACTGTGACATTCCAATTTTTTTTAATGGAGTCCCCTTTATAAATCCCTTCCATTGTTAACATGTACATTTAGATGTCTGGAAAATCATTGAACCAGCAACTTTTTCCTTCCATTGACAATTCTACATAAAAGACACAAATCTAGTTACTATCAGTGTGACAATTCACAAGTACAAATCATAAGTTAAGGCAGCTCAACAAGAGGTGATCGAATACAGCAGTTTCCACATGGCACTGATGCTGATGGAGAGGACAAAGCAGCGAAACTCAGTTTCGCAGGGGAAAAAAGTTGCATCTCCACTTCAATTTTTTTCCCTTATGGATGAAACTGAAAAGCAAATATATTGGGGACAGACAATTCAGTAGCCTGCTTATGCGGACGCTGATGTGCAACGCACAGCCAGAACACGCGTGCTCAGATGCACATGCGGTGTTGCAAAACCAGGGTTGCACTTTTGCCCCACGTGGCTGCACATGGGGTATCACATGCACGTCTGAGCGTGCGCGTTCTGGCTGTGCACCATGCATCGGAGTAAGCAGGCTACTGGATTGTCCCCACTGCCTACAAAGTGCAGAAGGTCCTTAGATTTCCAATTCTTAGTGCAAGCAAAGCATTGTCAATACTAAAAAAAAAGTCTGCAACTATGGCAAAAAAGGTGAATTTATTCTGTGTTGGGTAACCCCAGGAGAACTAAGGGCGCTTATAGACGAGACAAAAAAGGCGGCTGATCCTTTGATCAGCCGCCTTTCTTTGCGCTCATCTAAATGTCAACGCCGGATCCTACCCCGCGTCTGACCGGGTCGGCGATCCTGGCCCCTCAGATGAGGAACCCCGAAGTGCCGGCTTTACGCCGCACTTCCGGGTTCCCTGGCCGAGTGCGCATGCGCGGAAGGGTGCGCATGTGTACAACGACGGTACGCTGTGTCTGAACATCAGACATGGCATACAGAGGAAGGCGGGGGAGAGATGCCAGCGCTAAACCATCCCGCTTGTGAGCGGGATCGTCTAACAGCGCCCTCAAGGGAATGCACTTGGGCTGCATTGTGGTTGGAGACTTCAGAAGGGGACCTCAGCTGGAACAGCAAGTTTCTGTGCAACACCGTAATTGCCTAAAACAGGAAGGATGGGCCAGTGGCTAGGAGATTAGCTCAGATTCAGGATACCTGGGTTCAGTTCCCTTCTCTGTTATACACTTCTTGGGCAAATTTGGGCAAGTTAGTTTCCCATCTGTAAAATGGGGACTGAACTTGCCTGCTTCCTAGGGAGAGTTTTGAGATTAAATACATTAATGACTGTGAGAGGCTCAGATATTCTAGCAACAAAGGGCCATGCAAGCACAGGAGTGTAGAGGGAGCTGATTACTGGCACTATCTGCTCCCTACATCTTACTACACAGCTCTTGTATTAAATAATGTTTCCACCTTGGTATCCATCCAGCAGGAATACACATTGGAACATGAACAGCTGAGATGGTGAGGTGATCAGGAGCTATGGAAATGGGGACTATATATTATATTATTATACACACACACACACACCCATACCTCTAAGTCAGAGAGAGAGAGAGATGTGTGGGGTGGGGGTGGGGATTGATGTCTATTGGACCCATGAAATGAGGTAAAATATGCTAACTAAACATATTGCCAATGTTTAGAAATGCTAAAAGACAATATTAGTAATCACTGCCACCTAGAGGGTGCAAAGTCAGATGGAAAGAGTCTCTACTGGGATTTTGAAGGTCTGATTCCTATTTATGTAGAGGTCATTCATCCCCTCCTTTTCTGGCAATGAAAAATGGGTTTTCATTGGGGTATAAAGTATATTTATACACACAGGATGCTGACAGAGCAATAGGAATATTTAATGTATTTATTTACAATAAAATTTGTATGCCGCCCCTTCCTGCTAAAAGCATCTCAGGGCGGCTAACAACATATTCAAACAATTTAAAACAACGATAATATGATTTAAAACACAATATAAAAAAACAACATACCCCTCACCCTAACCCAATCCACCCACCCCCTCTCCTTCAGGAAAAGCATGGCAGAACAGCCAGGTCTTACATTGTCTATGGAAAGAGGGGAGGTGGGTAATCAGGCGGACCTCCAATGGGAGGGAGTTCCACAGTCGTGGCACGGCCACAGAAAACGTCCTCCGCAAGATCAACACCCGAGAAACCCGGGGGACCTCAAAGAGGGCGCCCCCAGCCAACCGCAGGGGCAGATCCAGGACCCGGAGGATGAGGTGGTCCCGCAGGTAGGCGGAGCCCAGGCCATTCAGGCTTTAAAGGTCAACACCAACATTGACCTTGAATTGAGCCTGGAAGACTATAGGCAGCCAGTGCAAAGAGCGAAGCACTGGTGTAATATGCTCGCGTCAGCCCGTTCCCGTTAGGAGACGAGTCGTCACATTCTGCACGAGCTGCAGCCTCTGAACCAGCACCAAGGGTAGCCCCACGTAGAGTGCGTTACAGTAGTCGAATCTCAAGGTAATAAAAGGGGCAAAGACCTTTAGTCATGCCAAATAAAATATAATTGAATAATTGAGGTAATAAAAGCATGGACGATCATGGCTAGGTTGGAGTCAGACATATGGTCGAAGCCGACGTACCAGATGTAACTGGCAAAATGCCCCTTTCACCACAGCCGCCACCTGGGCATCCAGGCAGAGCTGCGGGTCCAGGAGCACCCCCAGACTCCGAACCTGAGATACCAGGGCAGGACGGATCCCATCAATGATGGGAGCCACCACTCCCCCGGCCTTCCCCACGACCATCACCTCCATCTTGTCGGGATTTAACTTCAGACCGCTCGCCCTCATTCAATCCCCCACAGCTGCTAAGCACCAGGTAAGCACCGAGACTGCGGGGCCTGCGTCGGATGAAAATGAGAGATAAGAAAATGAGAAAAATATGTAAACAACGTGTTTACAAACTGTTCTAAAGCCATTTCCGACAATGCAGAAGTATTTTAGAAGGGAAAGAAGTTCCAGCTTGGAAGATAAACCAACCAAGTGGTTTAAATTAGCCCTCACACGTTCAGGATATTATGCATCTAGATCACACCTTTTCACCAAAGGGTATCATAGCACGTTTGCAATAAAATAAAATAAAAGAGAAACTTTCCTGATATGGCAAACAAAGCTGCAGAGAAAATAAAGGCTCAGGTATACCAAGATACGATACACTGAAGTGTACTGACTCTGATTGAACTAATCAGGTGCTTTAACTGAAGCATGCATTTTATCCAATAAGGTGTGAGATTTCTGCACCTCATGGGACCATGCGGTGAAAGATTTGCTCAGCTTACTATGGATCAGAAACTGGTTAAAAGATAGAAAGCAAAGGGTAGGACTAAATGGTCAGTTTTCACAATGGAGAGATGTAAAAAGTGATGTGCCTCAGGGATCTGTATTAGGACTGGTGCTGTTTAATGTATTCATTAATGATCTGGAAAAGGGTGTTAAGAGTGAAGTGATCAAATCTGCAGACAACAAGAAGTTATTCAAGGTAGTTAAAAACACGAGCAGACTGTGACGAACTGCAACAGGATCTTACAACACTGGGTGCCTGGGCATCTAAATGGTAAATGAGATTTAATGTGGACAAGTGCAAAGTTATGCATGTAGGGAAAAATAATCCAAACTATGTGTACACAATGCTGGGTACTAAGCTAGGAGTTACCACTCAGGAGAAGGATCTGGGGGTGGTTGTGAACAATACAATGAAATCCACAGCGCAGTGTGCAGCAGCAGTCAAAAGAACAAACAGAGTATTAGGAATTATTTGGAAGGGGATAGAGAATAAAACTGAGGATGTCATAATGTCTATACAAGGGGATGTCTATACAAATCAATGGTGCGACCGCATCTCGAATATTATGTGCAGCTCTGGTTGCCCCATCTCAAAAAAGACATAGTTGAACTAGAAAAGGTACAGAGAAGGGCAACAAACATGATCAAGGGCATGGAAGGGCTCCCGTATGAGGAGAGGCTTGGTAGGTTGGGGCTCTTCAGCTTGGAGAAGAGACGACTGAGAGGAGATATGATAGAGGTCTATAAAATCATGAGTGGTGTGGAACTAATAAACAAGGAGCAGTTATTTATCCTCTCAGCTAGTACTAGAACTAGGGGACACTCCATGAAACTCATGGGTGACAAGTTTAAAACAAATAAAAGAAAATATTTTTTCACTCAGCGTATAATTGGGTTGTGGAATCTACTGCCAGAGGCTGTGGTAAGGGCCAGTACTATAGCTGAGTTTAAAAGAGGCTTGGACAAGTAAGACAGGGCCATTAGCAGCTATTAGCCAGACAGGATCAGGGAACATGATGTGAGCTGGGGGGAAACAACAGGGAATGGATCCCCCATTGTGACCTGTTGGGCGCTTCTCCCAAGCCACTGTGATTGGCCACTGTCGGAGACAGGATGCTGGGCTAGATGGACTATTGGTCTGACCCGTATGGCACTTCTTATGTTCTTACCAAGACTGCTTTCTGTAATAAAATATCTTTACCTCATGGTGGGGACGGTAAGGAAGTGCTACCATTCCTATTTTACAGACAGGGAGTGGAGCTAAAGACAGATTGAGAGTCACATGGAAAAAGATGAAAAATTGATTCCAGGTCTCCCCAACCCCAGAGTAACACCTAAGCCAGTAGCACCAAAGCCACTGCTCCATCCTTCCTCACAGTAACGGAGAAGCGGAGATGGGCGTAAACCCCACTATTTTTTTACTCCCCGATTCCAGTCCTGCCCCAGTACTCCACTTAACATTCCTTCAAACACATCCTTCAGCTGACCAAGCTGGTTGACAAGGTGAAATACCTTGTTCTAATGCTTGCCACATTCTGCAACCATATTGCTTTTCAGTTTCACCTCTTCAAACGTAGCGCCGGAAACACTGTCAGATCTCAAAAGCACATCTCAGGCACTGAATCAAAAATCCCTGAATCCATTTCATGCCAGATGGCTACTACCCATGGGGCATAAACCACCTGCCACCCCACCTCCCAAGGCTACCAATGTACGAACATCTATAGCAGCAGGTAGCCACGAAGAGAAACTCTCTAGGAAAGCAGCATTCCACAATGCTCTAGGTGTTTAACTGGCATCACCATGAGTGCATGCAGGACAGAAATCACGGTGACACCAGACAGAAAGCGGAAATGTTGTAAAAAGCACACGCAGAACAAAAACCTACCTACCCACAGATACCACAGACAAACCTGGATTTGCAGAGTCAATATCATCAAAGTCCAGCACAGATGTAGGAGTCAAAAGTCAATTTGACACATAAGGTATAAACTGAAGCATCCGAGTAAATCTAGAGCTACTTGCATTAGCGTTTTCCAAGGACATTAACTTAGGCATTGCAGCACATATGGAAATAGGCTCCGTCAAAGCAAGACAGGTGCAGGGAGAAATGGGGGCATTTTCCTGGCCATTCTGAATAGCTTGGTGACAAAGGCCTCTTGCTCCGTTACCTCACTTGGCGGCTGAGGCAGAAACCAAGGGCTCACAGATGATCTTGTCTGCTTTCTCCCTGGAGAGAGGGGATAAAAGGCTAGTGACATGTCCTCTCTGGTATGGTGTGCGAAAAAGAAATGACATGGTATTCTCCAGCCTTTCCTCTTCCAGTGTGATTATGGTATCTATCATTATTCTCACCAACCACAACACTCCAAAGTGCTGTGCAATCACCAACCACTTCTGTACCAACTGTTGCGGATTCTGCAAGATGTTCAGCACCCACTCAACTCTATGTGGTGTCCAGCCCATGTTAGGATTAACCCTCAAACAATAATCCTCACAGAACCATTGTTTGGTAGGTAAGTGTCATCCTCCTCCTTTTATAGGCAGGACAAAAGTCCATGTCCAAACCAGGATTTGAACTCAGGAGATCCCCTCACAGAGGGGCATTTTTTGGATAGAATTCTCATCCTCCAGTCTCCGCTGTAATATAAACCCTGAGCATTGTAACTTGTTCCACAGTGATGTGATTTATGGCTGAATCCTGCCTGTAGGACTCCCATTCCTTCCTTCCTACAGAGAATTTCTGCACACTGGGTGCAATCCTGTCCTTGTTGAAGCCAATGGCTCAGCTCCCATTGCACCCTGGAAGGATTGCTTCTGCTCCATTAAAGCTATTGACTTCAATGGAGGACAGGATCACTGATCCACTGAAATCAAAGGGAGTCTTATCATTTACTTTAGTAGGATCAGGATTGTAACCACAGATTGGTAACACATAATGGCTATCAATGTCTTGTGCTGCAGATGAATAAATTCTCCACTGGTGAAATTACAGCTTGTCATTTCAAAAGCAGTTATATATCAGGGATTAATGTGGTGCTTCCTACCTTATGCTCTACCCCAGTGATCTTGCTTATTTTGAGTGCAAAAGATAAGTCTCAGGCCAATGCATCATTAAGAGCACCAAACTCTGGCAGAATAGCACATGTCCTATCCCACTTAAGGATTGTACTGTACATTTTACTCAAGCTCTGATGCTTACCTTCTGGAAAGGAATACATTTCACCACCACCCCATCCCAATTAATATATTCCCTTCCCCTCCTTGGCCTCTTTTGAACTTGTCAGATTGTTCCATAGCGGTCTGATTTCTGCCCCACCCCCTATGCATTTTTAAAAGTCCCATGCAATTACACCCCACTTACTAAACACATGACACAATACATACAAGCTGTTCTCAGTGGTACTCACAGGCAAGCATTCCCCACTTGAGGCTGCAAAGAAAAAAAATAGCACAAGAGAGCTCAAACTGCAGTTTAATGAAGGTTTATGCAGCAAAAGCAGAGGCACAAACAGAAAGAGAATGGAAGCCACTTGCTGCAAGAATCTCATGCTAAGGAAGGATCAGGGTCTATATCCAAAATAACTGCGAGATCCAAGCCAGGGGATTGGCAGCTCAAAAGCAGCTATGCACATTCAGCTGCAAACTATTGGCTGGATGCTTAAATACATGGCTCTGTCCAATAAAATGAAAATAAGCAGCAGGCTTAAAAATTAAGGTAATTTCTATACAAGTCACCATCATGCCCAAGAGATGTGCTCTAGTTTCAGAGTTCTGGAGAGGAGGCTAGACAGCCTGTGGGAAATCATGGTTTCTCTAACATCATGACTGAACCGAGACTAGAAAATCAGAACAAGGATTCAGCACAATCCCTGTTTTGTGAAGTTTCTTGCATCAGTCTGCCTCTGTCATACTGGGGAAAAGGCATCTTAGGGCACGTTCACATAATTTCTTCAAAATGGGGAAAGCCAAGAGTGTCTGTGTCAGCTTTTCCCCATGAAGGAGATGCTGTGTGAAAAGGGGTTTGCTTTCCATCGAAATCTGCTTC
The DNA here is from genome assembly GCA_003113815.1 of Sphenodon punctatus. Classification (NCBI taxonomy): domain Eukaryota; kingdom Metazoa; phylum Chordata; class Lepidosauria; order Sphenodontia; family Sphenodontidae; genus Sphenodon; species Sphenodon punctatus. Next base: position 383,923 of record QEPC01006022.1, read on the forward strand.
ACGCCTCCTGGGAGAAAGACAACTTCCCTTGCTCTACGAATTTGGTGCAAATATACTTTCTGGGCGCACACCCATCTTTTACTATTAGAATCAATGGGAGTTTTAAGAGTGACTTCAATGACTGGAGGATTGTGTCCTTAGACTCCATAATACTGTTTATAAAACTATTATGTAACGGTGGGAACGTAAATGGAGACCGTACACAAAGAGGGGAGGAAACCTCAGATTCAGGACAATTAAAAAAAAAATAATTAAAAAATTAAGAGTATTACAGGGGTCTAACATGGGAAGACGAAGTGACTCAATTCATACTAACAAGGTCTGCAACTGTGTGCGTAGACATTTTTAAGTTGCAAACCTGGCCCACTAAAGTCGACATGACTAATGCCATTAACTTCAGTGGGTTCAGGACTGCAGCCTCAATCTGTACAATGCTTTTTCAGAGTTAAACAACACTTCCCAATGGGGTTAAGCTTAACTTGGGATACCGTAATAAACCATCCTAAGTGATTGCAGGGTGCAACCCTTGTGGGACAAATGGAGGGGAAATGATTCATTTGTGCAAAGATGATTTGGAGGCCGAATTCAAAGTTATTTCTTTGGAAAATTTGTCACTTGGTTTAATCAGTGCTTTGGCACTTTGCTTACTTAAGCTGAAATCCACAAACCACTTACTCCAGAGTCATCCCATTGAAGCCCTGCAGGTTTAATTATAGCCTTAATTACATAGGATTTTAATATTCAGTGCTTTGTATCTTCAGCAGTGCCTATTTGGTAGGTTTTACATTTATTTATTTTTAAAAAAAGTGAATTTGATTACACCGTCTGTGTGACATAAGAAAAGAGGCAGTCACAAAAAGTTAAGTATCAAATCAAAGTCCAGAATATATAAATAAAAAATTAACTGAATGAACCGAGGTATGAATTTCACAATAGTAGCAAATATGAAAATTTGTTTCTGAGAAAGGAAAATTGGGTACTTACCACTGAATTTTCCTTCTGCGGGGGATCCTCCTGGCCGGCCAGTCTGGACTGTAGGGTAGATCCCGCCGGGAACCAGTAGGAGGCAGACATCAACATTTGAGGAGCCTACTAGGAGGGATCTAGCCTCTGCTCCCCAGATTGTAATAGCTGTACTTGAGATTTTAAAAAACCCCATAAACGCTAACTTTACCCGTAACCTACT
>QEPC01006022.1:393608-435621 GCA_003113815.1 Sphenodon punctatus
CACACACACACACACACACACACACACACACACACATATTAGCTAGCTCTAGCAGTCCTAATTTTTGGTCTCCAACTGGAGACACAAGGTGGGAATCCAAAAAGCGGAAGCACTCAAAAATATAGCTACTCCTAAATCATTTTACACCTTTGGAAACGAGAGGGGAAGATGAGTGTCAGGAGCAGCAGAACAAAGTAGCATAGCTACCCTCCGACCAGAGTCATACATGCAAAGCTGCCATTAATTTGGTTAGGTTTAGATGGCTACTTTATTGCCTACGTAATATGGCATTTAAAGTTGCAGACAGGCCAGAAGCCTTACAGATCCTCCCATCTTGCTTGAAGACAGTTTGGTTTTAATGAAAATTCAGTGGTGGCCAATAGAAATCACTTTGCAGAGAGGATGTGCATTTTAATACTCCACCTTAGCGATTTTTAGTGGGTTGGCAAATGGTAGTTACTCTACAGCAGGGGTGGTGGCAGGAAGTACACAGAACATTTTTGGATATTACTGACCAATGATTGTGCGTGTGACTAGAGTAGGGGGTAGGGTAGAGGAATTACCACTTGAACACTGACTTGTAGCTTCTGTTGATCAGCCCCATCCTGAGCCTTCGAGAATAGGAGAGGCTCCACCGAGTTGAGAGGCCTGCTCCCGACACTGTAATTGCGTGAGCGCTTTACTGCATCCGGGCTGGCCAGAGGCGTAAAGCTGTTCCTTCTCATCCTTATGGGGGTTTGGATCTTTGGAAGGTTGTTCTGATTGAAAATGGAGGATACCACAAGGAATGAGAAGCGGAACCACAAATTTCAAAGCCACAGTTCATACCAGCACCTTCCTTCCACCCATCTCTACTGGCAGCCTAATCCTGGGCCCTGCTCTTTGTGCAGCCCTCCCACCCACTGAGCACAGCTGGAATGAGGGGTTAAATTCACCCTACTACATGATGCTTGCATAAAGCTTGGACATTGCTTTAGCCCTGTGAATGCCCAAAATAAAGCTTTTCACGATAAGTCCGGGTAACACTGAGAATCAAGTGCATTGATTGTGAAGTCCCTAAAAATCTTTTCCTTCATGCATTTTGAAGGCTGTGAAGAAGCAAATGGGTCAAGTTCCCTTTTATGTCTGATGACCCCATGGCCTCTAATGTTTTGATTGGAAACTGCTGAGACAGCCAAGTATCAAGAAAACATTTCTTCAAAATAAAACAACAACTTTACTTCCTTTTCCCCTTGCGATGTTGCAATGTATTAATTTTTTTACATGGCTGATTTAAAAAAAGGATTCCAATTCAATACTGAATAATTTCCACGCACACCAATGGACTTTGACAGCAGGCATAGTGGGGGAGAAAATAATATTTCAGAAACTATTCTTACTTTCTCTGGCAAAGCACTGCTAAGATCACATAGACAAAGCTCAGTACAGTGTAAATTTCATGCTCCAAAATGGAATTCACTACTAGGATATATGCTCAGGGTTACTAGCACTTGTCAATCTTCTTGTGACTGGAGCTAAAAGTTCTTGATGCTGAAGCTGTTGAAATCTCAGCTTTCCCTTTTTTAAAAACAACAAACAACAAAACAGAACACAGCTGCAATGTTGAAATGACTTATTGTCTCCTAAGTCCCATTTAATGAATGGGATTTATAAGCTTGTAATTTATTTCAGGTTTTTGGATTAAGTTTATAGCCCTCATGGCATGAGAGGACACACTGACAACGCATCTGTAGAATTTCAAATGTGATTGCACTGCAGCAGCAAGCCAGACTGGTTTGGTTCAGAAGGAAGCCACCATGGAAATGGTCCAGACTGGGTCAGGCCGTGGAACAAACATTCATGCAGCAGGGGCCCTGGGGGGAGGGACAGAGAGATGCACAAACATAGGGCTGGCCAGCCCTGTTCCCATGCTGTACCCAGCATCCCTCCCCCTGCCATGACAGGCAGCCATAATGGCTTATGATGGCCGCCATGGCAGACCTAATCCAGGCTGGCAGAAATCGACATGCTACTGTGCTCTGCCCCACTTTGCCCCGATAGGGAGGGTGGTAGCCGAGGATGTGACCTTGGTCATTTGCCAAGGTGAGAGCCTGGGCTAGCCGCCAACATGCCTGGGGACAGTGCGGGAAAACATCTGGCTGCCCGATAGCAAAGATGACAGCTGCCTGTGAGCCAAAGTGGGCTATTGCCACGTTTGTTTTTACCTAAACTTTTTAAGCCCATCTCATAATTTTGGGGACCCAGTTCATGATTTTTGAACACTGGGGTTGGAATTTCTTTATGCTAAATGAATGCACCTATCAAGCATCATGCAATTGCTACAATGTTAACCTGCAAGTCACCTTCTAATCCTTTTATTTCCCCTCCTCAGCTATAACCTACAAATAAATGAATTCACAGCTCACATGCCTTTTCTCACATTGTTGTTGCTATAGAAACCTCCGAGAAACAACAAATACAGCAGGCCAAGGAATAAATAATAACCATCAGCACTTATGTAGTGTTTCCTTTTCTGAGTACTTTATAAGCATTAATTTTAACAACATTGCTGACAGGCAATCAAGTATAAGTATCCTCAACTTAAAGATGGTAAAACTGAGGCACAAAGGAGTTAAGGATTAAGTTTTCAATAACTGCCTTTAATTTCAAATATCACTGTTTTTCGCTGCTCATTTTAAGATCCCATAGGAACCATTCACACACTGTCCTCTCTGTGGGATAGAAGGCACAGAATACTGCCCATGACAGCTTCACCCATAAGGGGTAGGGGTATTAGGTGAAAGGAGTTTGACAGCCAAACAGGGAAAGTCAGCTGGGAAAATAAACCCTTAAGGTCTGACTTTCTAGAGGTGTTCAGTACCTGCAGTGAGGTGGCTCATCATCACTGCAGAACAGAAGATCCCAGATGTTTGAAATGAGGCAACTCAAAATTAGGGGGACACTTGAAAATGTTCCTCTAACTGGACACCTCAGAACACTATAAATAAAACTACTGTCATGTCTCTGAATGCTAAAGAAGCCCACTACACATCAGTTGCTACTGTAACAACATCCACTTTTCAATGGACTTGCACCCACATACACCAAAGTTGAATTCAGCCGTCAAGTGCAGAAAATCCTTTGCTTCCTAAGATACTCTGGTACGCAAGGCTTACAGTGGTAAGAGCTCTTTCCCTCTAAGGCCAGAATGTCTTTCACCCACTCTCCATAAGCAGCACAGATGTTTATCAAAGGAGAGAAGAGACAAGTAACACAACGAATGTCTAGCTGCTCTGTGCACAGCATTCACACAAGTCTTACGGATCACTGAAATCCTTGCAACAAAGCAAAAAGGTGCTGCGGCCTGAGAAAAGTTCACAAGTCCCAGCCTTTCCCATGACTATTGGAGGCTGCATCTAGAGCATGGGTGGGGAACATCAAGCCCAGGGACCAAATGTAGCCGGAGGCAAGTTTTTATGTAGCCCCTTTCCAGTTCCTGGATCTGGCCACTGAATCAAGTTCCTACCTCCAACCACTGAAAAACTGAACTCAGGGTAAGGGAGCAGAGATGAGGGCAGGCACACAAGGATAGGGGACAGATCCATGGCAGAGATCCATGATCTGGGCCCTCCTTTTCTTGAGTGCACCACTTAAAAACACCCCTGCCCCAACTTATATGTGGCTCTCGGAGCTTGTACTCATTTTCAAAGTGGACCCTGGAAGGGAAAAGGTTCCCCACCCTGATCTACAGGGAAGAGGAAACTGGCTGATAGAGAGTTTGCAAGGGAAAAGTGTGACCTCCTCCCGCCTGCCAGTTATAGCAAGGACACTGAAGGTCTGATGGAAGGACTGGTAAGTGGAACCCGATTTCCCTTTTTTGGCTGGTCAAGCCACCCACCAATTTACAATCCTATTTTAAGTACTTAAGTGCTCACAGCCCTCATGCTGGCCCTCTGCGCAGGGGAGGAGTTCATCATAATTAACAGCACGATCCAGTGACTGTTTAGCTCCAGCAATACAACTTTGTGTCTGTGCAAGTCCCATTCACTTCACTGGGTGTTGTTTAGTGGTGCTAGCACTAAGCAGCTAGAGGATTGTGCCCCAAGTCTCTAATATGTAAATATATCTGGTTTGTTTTGCCAGCAGGCCAGCACAGAGACTGAACTGCATTTCTAAACACACCCCAGCATATAGCTGCCGTGACCTCTACTTTTTCACTGCTTATCTGATCTTCTGAAGTTTGTGAAGACGCTATAAACAACAAGGAAGCCCATCTCTGGAGTGCAATTATAGTGCGTGTCTAATGTCCTGTTTATATCCCTTTTAAGCAGGAAATGATAATGAGGGTAAGAGAGCTAACATCTATTATTTTTCAATAAAGGTTGAAACAAGCATCTATTTTCTTCTCTCGAGAACCTTGCAAAATTTCGTGCCAGGGACCGAGATCTCGCCGAGATCTTGGCCCCAGTACGGAACCTTGAAAGATATCCAATTAAAAGAAAAAAAAAAACACACAGAAAAGAACTGCACATGTGCAAAATGGTCGCCTTTTCCAAAATGGCACCAGCAGTGTTGCTGCCATTTTGGAAAAGGGCAGCTGGTCTGCACATGTGAAAAATGGCCACAACGCATGCGCAGAACAGCCCTGACAGCTATTTTGTGCATGCACAGTTCCTTTTTGTGGTTTTTTTTCCCCCTCGTGTTTTTTGATGAGAATGCAGTTGATTTCTTCATTTCTCAGAACAAGCCGAGAATACTGATTCTCATCAAGAAATACGAGAATCCTGAAATCAAGTTTTAGCCCTAATAAAGGCACTTAAGACAGAACAAATGGTAACAAAGGAACAATGCACCATTAATGGCTGAAAACATGCTTCTAAAGCTTGAAAAGTTATATCTGGTTTTTCAAATTGGATTAGTGATAAGTTTTAAAAATCAGAACCCTCCAAGCAAATTATCCTTAGAGTCTCAATGCTTCTAAAACTCCTTTTTTGTTAAATGGAGAAGGATGGAATATCAAAAATCAGAAAATATCTTCCCAGTGAATCCATATGAAAATCCTCCAATTTCAGTGTGGTTTCAGTCAGGCCTTACTTTAGTAAATTGCTAAACAGGAGCCAAGTTCAGGGATATACATGCAAGGCTTACCAAGGTGATGGACGGTTTGTCTCTGTGCGTATTCACAGCGTCAACATTCAAGGTAATCATTTCCACTTTACACCCTTTGTATTTTAGAGGAAAAACACAAACACAAACTTGTTCATTAAAATATAAAAGATTTGGTAAAGATACTTTCAAAGACACAGCAGAAACAAAAGCTGTTTGTGTTTTTTTTCAAAGAAATACGTTCAAAAATATAGTGCCCTCAAAATAGAAGGGTTTTTTTTGTTTTCCAAAAATTACAAATATTTTTGGTTATAAAAATATACATAGCTTTAGTAGAGCTGGATTATCAAAAACTGTCAATTTTTGCTTTTCTGTTGAAGTTAATGTAAAAAAATGTTTTTTAAAAAAACTTTTGGAAAACAAAAGTTTTCAGTTGGTGAATACTGATCACTTCCATTTTTGGGGTAGGTTTTGGTTACCAAAACAACAAAACTCAAAAATGTCAATTTTTCCAGATTTTTTTTTTTTTTAAATAGAATAAATAAATTCATTAGGAAATGTTAAATTTCATCTTTTTTTAAAATGCAAAAATGTTAGCCAGCTGTCTAACTTCCATTTCTTTCTTGTAACACATTTCATCTTTCTTGTAATGCATGATCATTTTTCATCTTACCGAGACCTCCTGTGTGAGGTTCCGCAGGATTCGGTGCTGTCCCCTCTCCTGTTCAATGTGTATATGCAGCCGCTCAGCGAAGTGATCAGAGAGTTCGGGGTGAGGTGTCATCAGTATGCGAATGACACCCAACCGTCTCTCTCATTTTCAACTGACCCAGGCCCCACTGTCTCGGTGCTTACCCGGTGTCTGGCAGCTGTGGGGGACTGGATGAGGGCTAACCAACTACGAAAGAATCCTGACAAGATGGAGGTGATGCTTGTGGGTAGGTCAGTGGAGTTGACAGCTCTGTCGATTGATGGAGTTTGCCCTCCACTGACTTCCCAGGTACGGAACCTGGGGGTGCTCCTCAATGCGCAGCTCCACCTGGATTTCCAGGTGGAGGCTGTGGCGAGGAGTGCCTTCCACCAATTACATCTGGTGCGGTGGCTTCGGACGCTGGTGTCAGTTCTGGACCTGGCCACGATCATCCAGGCTTTTATTACCTCTCGCTTAGACTACTGCAATGTGCTCTACCTATGGCGACAGCTCGGAAGCTGCAACTGGTGCAGAATTCGGCGGTCCGGCTCCTGGTGGGGTTGGGCCGCCGGGAGCACATTACACCGGTGCTCCGGTCACTGCATTGGCTGCCAATAGTCTTCCGGGCCTGATTCAAAGTGTTGGTTTTAACCAATAAAGCCCTACACGATCTGGGCCCTGTTTATCTGCGAGACTGCCTCACCCCCCCCCAGGTCCTGGATCGGCCCGTGCAGTCAGTGGGGGGCACGCTGTTGGAGATTCCCCGGGTTTCCCGGGGGACCACGCAGGACAGGGTGTTCTCGGTCGCCACGCCGCACCTGTGGAACTCCCTCCCGGTGGGGGCGCATCTGGCCCTGGGCCTTCCGTAAGAACAGCAAAACCTGGCTGTTTCGTCAGGCATTTGGTGAGGGAGAGGGGTAGGGTGGAGTAGGGTGGGAGGTGGGTATTTTTGTGTTTTGTTTTATTTTATGATTGATATTTTAAAATGTGAAACTGTTTTATATTTTGTATGTTGTTAGCTGCTCTGAGCCGCTGAGGCAGGGAGAGCGAGATATAAGTTATGTGAAATAAATAAAACAAAACAAATTGCGGCCAGATCCGAGTCCGAGACATACGACCTAAGCCAACGTACCAGATGTAATTGGTGGAATGCACCCTTCGCCACAGCTGCCACCTGAACATCCAGGCGGAGTTGCAGATCAAGGAGCACCCCTAGACTACGGACCTGAGATACCTGGGGAGGACGGACCCCATCAATGATGGGGGCCATCACTCTCTCCTGGCTTTTCCCACAACCATCACCTCCATCTTGTCAGGATTTAACTTCAAGCGGATTGTTCTCATCCAATCCCCCTCAGCTGACAAACACAGGGTAAGCACCGAGACTGCCGGACCTGGGTCTGATGAAAATGAGAGATATAGTTGGGTGTCATCAGCATATTGATGACGCCTTACACCAAATTCTCTGACAACCTCCCCCAAAGGCTGCATATACACATTGAACAGGAGAGGGGATAAGTTGGAACCCTGCGGGACTCCACACGTGAGGCCTCATGGAGAAGATGAATAATCCCCCAGCACCACACGCTGGGCACTCCCAGCCAAGAAAGAGTGGAACCCACTCATCCCTGCCCAGTCTCGCAGCCGAGTCACCAACAACTCATGATCAATGGTATCAAATGCAGCTGAGAGATCTAACAAAATCAACAGGGTCAAATGACCCTGGTCCAACTCTCAGGAGAGGTCGTCAACCAAGACCAAAAGCGCAGTCTCCGTGCCGTAGCCCAGACTGCAAGGGATAAAGAAAGTTGGCCCGATCCAGATGCTCCTGAAGCTGCCGAGCCATCACCCATTCAATAAACTTCCCTAAAAAGGGAAGGTTAGAGACTGACCGGTAACTGGCCAGGACGTCAACGTCCAATGATGGCTTTTTGATCAGGGGCCGCACCACCGCCTTCTTGAGGCAGTCCAGCACCCTGCCCTCCCTAAGGGAGGCGCTGACTATCCCGGCCAGCAACAGCCCTAATGTCTCCCGGCTGGTCTTAACCAGCCAGGACAGGCATGGGTCTAATTCACAATAAATGGCTTGAACAGTCCCAAGAGCATCCCCCACATCAGAGGGTGACACGTCTTGAAATTCATCCCATAAAGCAGGACAGGATGGGGCTTCAACTGCCTCTGGCTCACCCACTGTTGAAAATATTGCATCAAAACGGTGGTGCATTTGAGCGATTTTAGACGCAAAAAAAGTCCACAAATAAGTCACAGCAAGCAGTCAATAGCTCTGAATCCCGGCCGGACTGACCAGCCCCCTCACCACCTGAAAAAAAATCAGTCGGATGAGACTGGTTGCAGAGAAAACCTTGAAAACATGAAGCAAGCATACCCTAGAGGCTCAGAAAACAAATATGGAATAAAAAAAGAACCTAAAATGTACTATTTAAAGAAAAGAAATCTGTTTGTAAACTCTTGACTACTGCATGTCTAGGGCTGGCAACACTGACAGAGCTATGATTACATAGATCAGCTCTACCCCTGTAGATCAGCTGAAGCCATGACTATGACGAAATTTACTTTTACTATAATAAAGTGCTGCTACTAAGAAAGGACTGCTTCAAAGTAAAAACCCACAATGCCTGAATTCTATTTAGGGATATTTATTTTATTTTTATTTATTTATTTAATAGATTTTTATACCGCCCCATCCTGCAATGCAGCTCGGGGCGGTTTACAACAATAAAACAATTTAAAATCTTTAAAATACAAATATAAAACATATAAAACAGGGCAACATATAATCATGAGTAAATAAAAGGTGGGGGATTAAAAATCACCCCCCCCTCCCTCCCTCCCAAAGGCCTGGGCAAACAGCCAGGTCTTACAGTTTCGCCGAAATGTCAAAAGGCTTGGGGCCAGGCGAGCTTCCTCCGGAAGGGAGTTCCACAGCCGCGGCCCTACCACCAAGAATGCCCGCTCCATCGTGGCCCCCCGCTTAACACGGGGGATCTCCAGGAGGGCACCCCCGGCAGACCGCAGGAGTCGTTCCGGGGCGCGAAGGGCGAGGCGGTCCCTAAGGTAAGAGGGGCCAAGGCCGTATAGGGCTTTATAGATCATTACTAGGACCTTGAACTTGGCCCGGCACACTATCGGCAGCCAGTGCAGCGCTCGGAGCACCGGTGTAATGTGCTCCCGGCGACCCGTCCCCGTAAGAAGACGGGCCGCCGCATTCTGCACCAGCTGCAGCCTCCAGGCCAAGAACAAGGGAAGCCCCACGTAGAGCGCGTTACAGTAGTTGAGCCGCGAGGTGACGAAGGCATGGATGAGGGAGGCCAGGTCTGGGCCAGAGACATACGGACGCAGCCTACGTACCAGATAAAGCTGGCGGAAGGCAGCCTTAGCGACTGCCTCCACCTGCCGCTCCAGCCGCAGGTCTGCGTCCAATATGACCCCCAGACTCCGGACCTGCTGAGCTACAGGGGGGCAAACCCCCCCAATATGACAGCATCAGCTTTGATTCAGTTCACTCTCTATTACAAACTCAAGTTTGAAGGGCAAAACTGTTTACTCGGTCAGTAATTATAATAATGATATTATATGTTAATATATAATATTGTTATATTATATTAAAATAAATATAATTTGCCACCTACTTTGTCTGCAAAGTAGATGGCAAATTCATCACACTGGAAAACACATGATTTTACCTCTGCCTGGAGAAAACCCTGATTCACTTTGCAGATGCTATGGCATGGCAGAAGAAAGGGTGTAAACAGACAAGATGTCCCACTTTCACCCCCATTAATCCCAGATTCATCCACTTGTTTGTCAGGTGGCCACCAGATGTTCACCCTGGGATCACTACTCATGGTGTCATCCCAGGGAAAGCTGCTGCTGATGTGTGGTTGAATCCAGGGAAAGGAGGGGCAACACACTGTCCCGTGGCCGCCTCTCATGTGTTTTGTGGGGCCACAGGGTTCCCCTACAGCCACCCTCATTCAGCACAATAACGCGGCCAGCAGCCTAGAGTATCCAAGGAGCGGCCGCAACTCTATGATGGGGGGAAAAGGGGGAGCACGGGTGGGCCGTGGAGGAACACTTGCCTATTTGTTGGGGTCCCATGAGAAACCCAAGGGTGGTGGCTGTGGAGGGGGAGCACAGAGCGACCACAGGCTCCCGGGGTCTCCCCTCTTGTGTATTAATACCCAAAGATTTCTTCATCACTGCCACAACGATAGCATAATCTCTGAAAAAGGATCTCTGCCACAACTAGTCAGTTTTGGCACAGGTCAAAAATCACATGAATTCTAACCACCTAAGCTTCCCACTTTAGCCACCTCAGGTGCGCCATACACAACAGAGACGTGTGCTGTTGCAGCAGTGAGAGCGGATGCCTGGATGTCACTGTGTTGATGGTTGAGTTCAATGTGAGGTTCCACAATTCAACCAGGTCATCTACAGAGTATGTGTCAAGGTCAGTGGGTATATAATGAAGCAGGGAACTGAACCACTCCTACTAAGTCTCACGCCACTAGGCCATCCTTCCTCCCCTGCTGGTAAGAGCAAATTCACCAACATACAAAATAAACGAGAGAGAAAAAAGGAGAACATTTACCATAAGCAACAGGTGTGAGTTTGAAGATGGTGTGAAGGGGGCACTTCAGATAAGGCAGGTCATCTAGAAGAAGACAAGGAGGAATTACATATTGCATGTACTGGGCGTGGTTTGCCCCAGTCCTGTACAAGCTTAGCTGCAAATCTGTGGTAAGCATCTCTGAACTCTGAGAGAAGAATGTGCATAAGTCTTGGGAGGATCACAGCCTTTACTTTTGATGAACTGGTTTAAAGGGTCATTAACTGAGCAGGTAATTCACCTGTCATCCCCACAGAACCTGTATCTGCTGAAGCTCTCAAGAGCCAAACTGGTGTATTTTAACTGCGCCCTACCAATCTTGGGAATCACAGAGCAGGAACTGGATAAAGGTCTTTCACATTATTTGCATTTATTATTATGGTAACTTCAGAGGTGGTGCCAGAGCAGTTTGAAATGGGTGTAATTTCAAGTACTGGGTGGGAGAAGGGTCAGGGCCTGACAGAATGCTGTATGTGGGGGTGGCAAGGCCCACAAGAGTACTTTGTGAGGAGGACCGGGACTGATGGAGCGCTCTTCACTGTGGCCCATCTGAGAGAGACTGTCTGCACCTGCTTTCTGGGCCAAGCTAAAAAAAAGAAGGTGGGCCACATTAAAGGGGAGAGAAAAGAAGCTGTGATGTACAAGATGGAAGACAAGAGAGAGAAATGAGCCAGAAGTGGACTACACACTGGGGTTTCCCACCCCTCATCCCATTCTGCTGGGTTGTTGCCCAGAAACAAAGTAAGAGACAGGCCTTGTCCTAAAGAGCACACAATTTTGTGATGAAGCAGGCGTCGGTCCTTTAAGATGGCCTGCTCATCACCTTAGGCCAATTCTCCTCTAGGGCTAGAAGAACAGGTGACACCATAACTCGGGCACTAGAACTCAGGATGCTAAGCAAGAAAGAACTGAAACCAGGCTGGTGGGTGCTGGGAGCTCTCCAAGTTCTGGGCTTTTGAGCTAGGAGGGGTCAGACGTTGATTAGGAACACTGGCTGAGGACTTGCGTGATAGGTAAGACTATGGCTGATGGATAACTGTGAATAAAATGGCACTGACTGGGAGGCCCCTGACTTTCTGGAGTAATTTTGGGATTGAACCTGCAAAACCTTAGAGGGAATGGTTGTACCCTGCCACAAATTAAAACAAACATAGGTTGGGAAGGAAACAAAAGCACGGAGAGGGGAAAGGATTTGACCCAAGTCACACAGCAGAGTGATGAGTGCCACCTGTGTGCCAGGCCTGTAAACAACCCACTATACCACAATGCTGTCCATCCACCCAGCAGACAGGTAACGTGATCAGAAAGGGACTTTTTAAAAAAACTGCCACCAGGTGGCAATGGCTTTTCTAGCAAAGAAATGATCAACCACAATGAGCAAAGTATCGTTTAATCATTTCTATAGCACTTCAAGTGTTCAAGCTGTTTTGCAACCCGTATGTCACCCTCACAATATCTCTGAGGTAAGTTCCCTTTACAGGTAGGGAAATGAAGCTAAGAGAGAGTGACTTGCTCAGGGTCACCCAATCAGCTCACAGATAGGACAGGAATTGAACCCTGGTCTTCCCGGTCTAAATCCAACACCGTAGCTCCACACAAGGCCTACACACATGAAACCATCCTTACCCAGGGGTAACTCCTCTCTGAGAAAGGCTATCCTAAAGCATTATTGTTTTATATTATTAGAGATTATTTTTCAGAGTCTTTGTTTGACAGCGTATAAATAAGATGAACCACCCTCCCAAACGCTCAGTGACATAACTAGCAGCATCTACCCTGACAGTTTTCAGTCTGTTTTCCTACCTGCACTCTTATCAAGGAAATAGGCCAGCAGGCACCTCAGAACAGCCTGGTGAGAGATAACTAGGATATTACCCTGGCGCTCCAGCTCCATAATCACAGGTTCCAAGCGCTGGACCAAGTCTTGGTAAGACTAGAAAACAAGGGAAAGGATCAACTGAACAAGATTATTCACACCCAAAAACAGAATTTCAAACTAATCCACTTTAATTAAAATTTAGTTTAAAACTCTTGAGATGAAGGGGGTTATAGAAGTACCATTATTTTCAACAGGGCTGTTTGATTAAAATGCCTAGATAATGAACAATGCTGTTTTTAATCAATTAAGTACTAAAATTTTGCCGCAAAATTTACTGATATTTTGAATTGCTGCTAAGTTTAATGTTTAATAACTATTTTTATACTTTTAAAACTTTTTTTTTTTTTTACAGTCTCTGTTTTAATCTGACTAATCAATTGATGCTTCCAGTTTTAATTTTAACTATCTTCCATGTTATGGGGCTTGTCCAAATTCCTGCAGACCTATCAATGGATACAACAAGAACCATTTCAAATATTTTCAGTCTGAGGAAAACTTCATTTTGAAAACCAATTTTTTCACAAATTCTCAGGAAAAAAGTCAAAATGTCCAGTTTTTAAAATTTGACATTTTCAAAAGTTTTGTCCATTATGTTGCTATTTGGCCTTAACAATGCTGTGACAAAATGGTGAAATATTCACCATTTTTATGGAAACAAATTTATGCAAGAATTTTTAAGATGTCGTTCTCAATTCTGAAAGCAATTTTGTAAATTCAAAATATTTCACAGAAACAACATTGCTCTTTTTGATTAAAATTCTAGAATCAGCTAAAAAAAGCCTCCATCATTAATAAGTCATGGTTGGTAGGTAGTTGGGGGTTTCTAATGCAGTGGCAACAAGGGTCACATTCTGCAAAACACAAAGTTAATGAATTAAACAAAATCACATATAAACTAGACATTTTCCCATCCCCCAAGGATTTGTACTCTTGCTGTGGAACAAGCTCGTTACCTCTTTTTTGATTCCTTTACCTCAAGTAGAAGAGCTAGAAAAGAATAAAATTGACTCTTAAAGCTCTGGATTTGGCTAGGGAAGGATTCCTCCAGCACAGGAATGAGGGAAGGCAGCGTTATACTGTCTTCTGAAGACCCTTCACAAGCCCCAGTGTAGCGGACCCTGACGTGTAGCATCACATAGAATGTGGGCAGTTTGCTGCTGTAAATCAGATGGGTCCCCATGGCTAGGTCTCTGAGAAGCAAAGTAACAACCTCTCACACGAGGTGTTTTTACACACACATTTCTCCTGTATGTTTGCTGTTACATCGGGTATTTTCAGACGTGACGAGATCACGCTCAACCACGGTGGATTCCCACTGGGCAAGAAAGGTCTCGTCATGTCTGAAGGGGGAACGGAAGTTCCCTCCCAGATGTTCACCCCCATCAGTCGCGGCAGGGAATCACATTCACCACGTGATCGGCAGAACCGGCCCCGATCGCGTGGTGAATGTGATTCCCTGCCGCAATGAAGGGGCCTGTCCCATCTGGATGGCTACCACAGCCTGGAATCCCCTGTCAATCGCGGCGGGGAATCACATTCACTACGCGATTGGCGGTCCTGGCGGGGCCGGCCCCGATCGCGTGGTGAATGTGATTCCCCACCGTGACGAAGGGGCCCGTCCAGTCTGGACGGCCACCACGGCCCAGAATCCGTGGCGGGATTCCGGGCCATGGTCAATACGGGTGGGCGCTGCTGTCGCATTGGCCATGGCGCCCGCCCGTCTCCCCAGAGGGCGGGTGGTGAGGGAGCGTGGGGGGGCGGGGCTGTGTAGCCGCATGTTGCGCCGCACGGCCCCGCCCCGATTCCCTCTGTTGGACGTGCCAGTGTGATCCCGACGGGGAATCCCCGCAGTGATTCTGTGCCGGGGCGACTAGCGCCCCTTCACGTCTGAAATCAGCCCATCCTGAACTTTCTGTGTGTCTAAATCACTCACCCAAATCTTAAACATCTGGCTCTTTGAACTTCTGTATAGAACTTCTCCCAGAACATTTGTGTGTTAAAGGTTCTCCTGGTAAACTGCTTTGCTCCAGGCAGCTGTGGTCACTTGATTTCTATGGCAGTCCCTTACGTCTACAGCTGTGGCTACTTTAGGCTGCCTCAGGACAGTGTGTGTGTGAAGAATGCATCTGGAACTTACTTGCGGACTTGTAAACCCAGAAGACTGAAAGACCAGCACTTTAAGGTGCATGTAAAAATGCCCATGGTTTCAACCATGGAAATAACTTCAATGGTCCCAATTCTGCAATGGGTTCCATGCAAGAAGAGCCCCATTGAAGCCACTATCATCTTAGAATCAAACAAGCAGCAATCACAAAAGAAGAGGGCAATTTAATTAGTCACTGATTACTGTCTGCACAAGAAGATGCACTTCCGGTACAATGCTTATTGGAAGAACTAGAACATACAGGGGCAAGAACGTACTCCTGGCTAAATTATCTGGTTTATCTCCTAAAGAATATGGGATTTTCTCTCGCATTCTTTGAGGGAAAGTCATTGGCTGCCATCAAGGATATGATACATCTTAGGCTGAAAGATATTGCCATGCAGGAGGATCTCACCACACTCCAGCAATGGAAGGTTTCACCATGGCTGGGCCAGGTGAGAGAAAGCTTCTGTTTCGAGGGCTATCTTGATAAACTGTCCAACAGTACTCTGAGGAGGAATTACACTCTCCTAAAATTTCAACTAATACAATCTGCAGTATTAGAGGGGAGGTATGCCAATATTAAACATGAGTTGCACTACTGCACTTGTAGTTTGAGAGAAGTTGAAACCACGGAACATCTTGTATTACACTGTCCCTATTATCAGAAATTAAGAAACACTTGGTTATACCCACTTACTAAAAAGATCAGAGAATCGGATGGGGGAAACTGTTGCAAATTATTTCTTAACTTATCTGCAAGAGATGACCTTGTAGCAGTTGCATTATTTGTGGGGCTTGTAGGGAAACAAAGAACAATGGTGAGAGCAAAATTGGGAAATTTCCCCCCACATATTGAAGACTAATGATGAATGAGCTGCAAAGGCACAGATTGGAATGGCCTTTGCGTCGTATTTGTTACTGTTAATTGAGTATATTGACTATATCCCTGTTGTTAATGGAATATACTCAATTGTATATGTATTTTCTATACCGAATTATGTATTATTGTGTTGGTCTTATAAAGGTTTTGGCCATGGTGAAAGCTAGTGCCGTAATAAAAATAAAATATAATAATAATAATAATAATAATAATGAGTACTGTCTGCTGCATTGTTAATACCAATTTTTGGATGCTACAACATTAGGATCAGTTGTTATGACCAATACATAGGTTAGCCGCAGTGGGCTACCCTTAATTGTATTAGTTCCTTCTCTTCTGTCAGTGCATGCAATATGTGTATACCGCAATAGCTTCTGCACATCGTTCGCTCTCTGAAGGCCTGATGCAAAGTCAACGGAAACCTTTCAGTGGAGTTCACTGGGCTGTAGATCTGGCCGTGAAGGTGCAGAAGAGCCAGCAGCAGGCCCACGTGCCACTTAAGCAGTATCCTTAAGCATGGTTTTATTTTCTTTAAAAACCTTCTCACCTCTCCTCCAGGATAACGATAAAGGTATTTCTCTTGATCCCGTAGTGAAAACTCCTCTGGGTATGTAGCTTTAATTTCCTCATAGGTCATTTCTTCACACACTCCCTGATAAGAAAGAGAATTCACAAGGTAAGTGCCAAATTCCCTTTTCTCAGCTAGGATACCGGACAGTCCTCACTTTGGGGACATACCAAAGAAGTAACACTACAGTTAAAGGGTGGGTGGAAACTGAATTAGTCCAATACTGCTTGCAAGATCAGTCTCCCAAACGCAACTTCCATTGACAAAGCTGTGAATCTTATGTTTCACTAAAGTGTGTAGGGAAGCCCCGGTGGCAGCCCTACACACTTCCTTGTAGGAAGCTCTGGCATGGAAACACAGCTGAAGTAGCTGCTCCATGTACAGAGTGGGCCCATATGCTCCCAGGATGAATCTTGTTTTTAGCTTTGTATGCCTCCACAATGCATTGCGTGACCCACTTGGAGATCACTACTTTAGAAGCCTTGAGCCCTTTCTGTCCTGCCTTGATATTTATAAACAAGGCAGAAGACTGCCTGAATTCAGATGTCCTTTTAAGTAAACTTTCAATGCACTTCTGACATTCAGGCAATGCCACTGCTTTTCCCTGGGATGCCTAGGGTGAGGGCAAAATGAAGGAAGCACCAGTTCCTGAACCCCATGAAAAACTGAATTCACTTTGGGAATGAACGCCTGATCTAGCCTAAGTACTACAGCTTCCTTTCGAAAACGGCAAAATTTGGGTTCAATAGAAAGAGCCCCCAACTCTGACACACATTTAGCTGAGGTCACCGCAACTGGAAAGGCCACTTTGAAGAAGTGGGAGAAGTTAGAAAGAAACTTGGTGGGTGCCTTGTGATATGACCTCCAAGACCCAGGTGTCTGATGCTGAATGTTCCCACACCGGAAAGAAATCCTTGAGCCTGCCTGTGGGGTTTGGTAGATAGTCAGGAGTCTTGCTTGGACTAGTTCAAACCACCCAACAGTTTGAGTCTGTTGGGGAATTTTCACTCTCTCTGCCACTTTTGTTTAAATTTATTGCCTCTGGGCTGAGACTAGCTATAGTCCTTCCTAAAGGCTGAGAAGTTCATTGTGTATCAGTAGGGGGGGAAAAAAGTTTTCTTTTTGGTTCCAAATTGCTGCAGCGTTTGTCTTTTTGCTTTATTGGTGGCGTCAGTCAAGATCTTGCCTAGGCATGTGCCAAACCGTTTGGATCCCTGGCAGGGTCCTGAGATTAGTAAGCTTTTTGCTACTGAATCTCCGTTCCAAGATCGGAGCCATAGGCATCGTATAGTTGCAACGCTAGCTGCTGTGGCTCTGAATGTCCATGAGAGAGTGTCTGTAGAGGCATCTGCCATAAGGCTATGGCTAACAAGATTTGTGATGTCATTACTTTTGATCTCCTGTCAGAGATATTAGGATCCTGTATATCTTGGAACCATCTGATAAGCGTTCTGGCTACATAAGATGTGATGGTGGCCATGCACAGCACCACAGAGGATGCTTCAAAATCCCTTCTTAAGGCTGATTTAATGCCCTTACTTATGGCATCTTTAGGGTGTTTCCCTCTGTGGGTAAGACCGTCTACCTTGCCAAGGAGGCTGCTGTCGCAACTACTTGGGGAGTATGAAATAGGGCTTCTTTGTGTCTAGAAAATTAGTATGATGTTCCTTGTGTCTGTCATCCTAAGGGATCTCCCTGGCTGCTTCCATTCTGATATTACTGCAGGTTTTTATCACTTGACTCATTAGCTCATCCCTATATTGCACAAGGAATTATCTGTCCTGATCGCTAGCGAGCGAGGTCTGGTTGTCTGTGATCTGTTCTTCCTCTAGTGAGAATTCTGAGTCCCTTTGGAAATCTGTCCCTGACTCCTCCATCCTAGCTTCCTCCTCTGAAGAGTTCCTGATTAGGGTAGGGCGTTTCTTTTGGGGGGGGGGGTTGGTTTGGACTGGGGAATTATCCCTATGGGGGGAGGCAGCGTACCCCCCGACTGCCTCCTCATCCTCTGCCCTATCTGAGGTGCTCTCCTCCTCAGCCTGGGATCTCTCCTCTGGGGAATCCAGCAGTTGGGAGAGGCTGGGCTTTGCAGGCTGTTTGCCTTTTCCTGACATTTTAGATCTGTCTTTACCGGCTGATTTCTTTGCTGGTCCCGCTGAGGTGGAGGAGGATCACCTCCCCTTAGATCTGGGGCGCCCCTGGTCCTCCTGGCACAGCCTGTTTAGGGAGGACATTATCCTTTCTAGAGCCTCATTTAGGCCCTGGATAGTGGATACTGCTCTGGGGGAGGCTTACTTGGTCCATGGGAGCTGTCCCTGCATCTTGTTCCTCCACCTCGTGCTCCAAGGCCATCTGCTGGTGAGATGAGGGAATGACCCCAAACTGAAGACTGTCTGGTATCCTAGTTGAGAACGATGTTTATTTCTACAGCTGCTTATTTGCACAAAAGAAATATCTCAGGCTTATTTGCCAAAGACGGATACCAACCACAGTTGCTGCAGTTCCCTGGGGCACTGAATGTCAGGCTATTAAAAGACACTTACTTATAGGAGAATTGGGAAGCTTAGATGGATAAAAATCTGCAGGCATTTTCAAAATGATATCGAGCAATTCTGCAGCTCACCAGAATCAGGAATAGGATATAAATTCCTGTGTCATAAGGCTTTATTTTGGGGCAGAAAAGGCTTGATCCTGGAAGGTGCTGAGTACTCAAGCATGATCTAATAAAATAATAAATAATAAAAATTGAGAGCCAGTGTGGTAGCCTAGCTAGGTGCAGAGTTCATGGACAGGGGGGAGGGGGGGACACCAGGTTCAAATCTCACCTTAACCAGAAATTTACTGGGTGACCTTGGAGCAGTCACAATATATTACCTCAGCCTTACCTACCTCACAGGGTTGTTGTGAGAATTAAAAGTTGTGTTTATTAGATTGTAAGTTCTCGGGCAGGGACCATGTCTATCTTATTTTCTGTAAAGTGCCAGGTACATTGCTGATGCTATATAAATGCTTATAATAAAACAAAACAACAACAAAAATAATAATAAAATAAATAATAATAATAATAATAATAATAATAATAATAATATGTAAAGCGCTCAGAGTGCCATGGCAAGGGGGGCGCTATATACAAGATTATTATTATTACTAAACCATGGCCATGATCCACAAACCACTTACTCCAGAGTAAGTAGTTTGTGAACCGCAACTTGTGTTTAAGTTTCACCACAGGATGCCTAACCTGACTTTGATGGCCACACTTATGTGGTTAAGGGTTTTGCTTAGATCAGTCCTAGATTACTCAGCACCTTGAGGACCAAGTGTTAAGTGTTTAGATATTTCTGTACAGAAAGAATTATAGGAGAGAAAGCTGTAGTAGGTTCTCCTCCTGGCAAAACAGGTTTTATTCGCAAACCTCCAAAACCAGCATATAATTTTGGGCCTTTCCAGCCCATCCCTACTCACAGCATCAATCTCATTCAGTATCTTCCACTGCTCATATGGGACCCCCAGGGACTCTGCTGTCTGGATGGTTCTCCTCAGCTGGCTTGTCCAGACCTTCAAATCTGCAATTTCCTGCTTCTTGATGAATTTTTTCAGAGCTTGAGCAAACTAAAGAGAAATTAAAGGAAGTTAGGGGGCTACAAGATGGCTACTGTGCTCAAGACTTATTCCTTCCTTTATTGGGAACACATTAATACCACTCAACTTGGGGTTTACTGGCTGGTGAAGATCCCTTCACTACCTGTACTGTGCCAGGGGTCGGGGAAATGTCTGCTGAAGGTCAGAGTGATGTGAGGCAACCTTTACCTAGCTCAAAGGCAGGGCCAGATCCAGGCAAGTGCAACCGCACAGGGCCCCATATATTAGGGGCCCTGCATGAATAAATCTGGAGTGACAACACAACCACGAGAAGTACCAACGTAAAACAGGCTCATAGAGCTCTGGCCTATGGAAGGCCCATGACAATTCTGGAGGTCTCCCAAATAACATGGCGCCATAAATAAATCATAAACAACAACACGTGTAACATATAGGGCCTGCAGTTCAGGGAATCCAAGCCCCTGAAAGGGATGCTATGTTTAACTGAACATTAAAAATTATATATGGTGATGCTGTCTTTTTTTATAATGGGCGAGTCAGTGGGCGTCCATCAAACATTTTTAATTTAGGATGGGACCCACTCCTCCACGTCACACAGATTTCCAATCTGTCTAGATCTGGCACTGCCCAAAGGAAAAGGAATAAACTGTGGAGTGGGAGTTTGGTATAGCACAGTGGCAGTGTGCTGACCAGGATAAGTCTTGGCAGGGTTAGTTCCTGGCTAGCCAGCACCCAGCCACTAACAGCTGCAGCCTATTAGAGTATAAAAACAAAAAGCCCTGAGAGATCAGGGAAGGCAGAAGGACTGCATTCGCAGGTGCTTTCTGGAGGAGCTGAGAGGGTGCAGGAAATCTGGAACCCTTGGGGAACCGGGGCTTTGAAAAAGAGGCATGGAGTTTCAGGTGCTCTGTATGAGTATATGGACTTATAGGGTCAGGGGTCTGCTGCTTCAGGCATCCTGACAAGCTAAACTGATGTGTGTTGAGAGAGCACTGTAAATGAACACACCTGTGGAAGTAACCCTGTGAGAGAGGAAAATTGGGCACTTACCTCTGAATTTTCCTTCTGCAGGGGATCCTCCTGGCCGGCCAGTCAGGACAGCAGGGTAGATCCCGCCAACTACCACTAGGAGGCAGACAATCAAATTTTCTAGCACCTATCCTCAGGGATCTATCCTTATCTCCCCAGTCTTACCAAGACTTATCAACCTGCTTGTCTGTTAATCTATTCCTAGTTTGTGCTATACAAATTCCGTAAACTAACTATAGAACTGAAGAGTAAATCTACTCTAACTCTCTCTCTCCCCTTTTTCAAGAACAAACTAACAGTACTAGACTAAGTTCTAGGGGTCATGGCAGCGATCCTGCGATCAGACACCACAGAGTTAAACTTATTCCGGGTGGGGACTGGCCGGCCAGGAGGATCCCCCGCAGAAGGAAAATTCAGAGGTAAGTGCCCAATTTTCCTTTCTCCCGGAGGATCCTACTGGTCATCCAGTCAGGACAGTAGGGACGTACCAAAGCAGTACCCCAGTCCTTCATTACGGGAGGGTAAACGAGGGAGAGAGAGCAACCAGAAAAAAAACCTGTGCACTCTTCCAGGCCACGCCTCTGCTCAGAGGACTGCCTGAATGACTCTTCTCCCAAAGGCTGCATCCACCGAGTTCTGCAGTGGAATCCTATAGTGTTTAGTGAAGGAATGTACCGAGGACCAGGTAGGAGCTCGACAGATCTCCCCATAGGAGGCTGCATTTCTAAAAGCTTGAGAAGTCGCAGCTCCCCTAAGCCTTATAGGCCTCAATGATGCAGAGAGTCATCCATTTGGCGATTAATGCCTTTGATGCTCTCATTCCCCTCCTTTGAGGGTTATATGAGACGAAAAGGGCCAGAGTTTTCCTAAATGTTTTTGTTCTGTCCAGATATATTTTCAGAGCTCTCCTAACGTCTAGGGTGTGCCAAGTCCATTCTAACGGGTGACCTGGATTGGGGCAGAAAGATGGGAGACTCACTTCTTGTTCCCTATGGAAACAGGAATCCACCTTGGGGCTAAAAGCCGGGTCCAATCTCAGGACCACCGAGGACTCCTTGAAGGAGCAGAGAGCTGGGTCCATGGATAGAGCTCCTAACTCGGAGACTCTCCTAGCCGAGGTAATCCCCACGAGGAACGCTACCTTAAGTGACATATAGTAGAGGGAAACCTCATTCAGCGGTTCAAAAGGAATCTTGGTGAGAGCTCCGAGGATGAGGTTCAAGCTCCAAGAGAGAAAGTGATGGACTACCGGGGTAGATATAATTCTGGCTGCCTTGAGAAAACGTCTAACATGGGGGTGGCTGGATACCTTGTGGCCCTTAACTGTGCGCATAACACACTATTAAGCCCTGCTACTTGTCTTTGAAGGGTGTTGGGATTTAGACCTTTTTCTAATCCTTCCTGAAGAAATTCTAAGATACTCCTAACGGACGCCCTGTCTGGCCTAACTGCCCTACTCTTGCACCATCTAGCGAATGTAGCCCAGGTGCTCTGATAAATGTGCTTGGTTGCCGGGCGTCTGGACTGTACCATAGTGTCGAGTACTTGGCGAGAATAGCCTAATCTCCCCAAGACCCTCCTCTCAACTTCCAGGCTGTCAGTCTGAGTGATGTTGGATTGTCGTATTGAATCGGACACTGGGTCAGCAGGTCCGGCAATCTGAGTGGAGGTTCTGAACTGAGATCTTGCAGATCCGCAAACCATGGCCTCCACGGCCAGAAGGGGGCCGCCAGAATGACCTCTGCACCTTCGTTTTTTATTTTCACTATGGTTCTCTGTATGAGTGGAAACGGAGGGAAGGCATATAGACGACCCTGGGGTCACCTGATCAGTGCATTGAAGGCTATTGCCCTGTGGTCCAGGTGACGAGAGACGAATATCCTCACCTTTGCATTGACCAGGGATGCAAACAGGTCTACTGTGGGGGCGCCGAACCGACTGGTTATCGTTTGGAATGCCCTCGGGTGTAGAGACCATTCCCCTTGGTCCAGGTCCACCCTGCTGAGCCAGTCGGCTTGGGTGTTTGTTTGTCCCTTGATATGCAGTGCCCAGATGGATCATAAGTTCCTCTCCGCCCATCTGATGAGAGTGGAAGCCATCTGGTGGAGCGCTTCGGATCTTGACCCGCCTTGGTGGTTTAGATAGGTCTTTGCCACCATGTTGTCTGTATACACAAGGACATTTTTTCTTCGAAGGGATGGAGCCAGGCTCTGCAGCGCCAGGTAGATTGCTCTCAACTCCAGCCAATTGATACGATGGCCCTTTTCCCAAAGTAGGCATTTCCCTTGTGTCGTCATGTTCTGTACGTGTGCTCCCCAGCCTTGGAGACTTGCGTCTGTTGTTATGGTTGTCATCTCCGGATCCACATGGGGCATTCTGGGGGTGAACTGGTGTGGTTGCATCCACCAGGTGAAAGATCTCTCAAGCTCGGCCGGCATCAGGATCCACGGATTTTCCCCCTGAATCAGTATGTCCTGCCATGGGCGGAGGAAACGTTGGAGAGCCCTGGCATGGAACCTGGCCCACTGTATGATCCCCAAGCAGGAGGTCATGGCTCCCAGAAGGCTCGCCAGGGTCTTGAGCTTGACTTTGTGAACCTTCATGATCTGTTGGATCAAGATGGTGAGCTTCAGTTGTCTCTGTTACAAGAGGAAGAGCCTGCAGCATGTGGTGTCCAATATCACTCCTAGGTGCTCCAAAGTTTGAGAGGGAGTGAGATGGCTCTTTTTGAGGTTGTAAAAGTACGTGATAGTCCTGCGTACGTCCCTCTGTGCCTGCTCGTAGGTTGGGGATCGTATTAAAATTTCATCAAGGTAGGGGTGCAGTTTGATCCCCTCTGTTCTTAGGTTCGCTATGAGCACTACTAGAACTTTGGTGAATGCACTTGTAGTCCTTGTCCAAGACCATTCCTTTGTCTCTATCTCTCACCCGAGGGAGGTACTCCCTCCCCTCCTCCTCTTCCTCTGACGAGGCTTCCTTGTCCTCCTTCTGTTTGAGATGGAGGGCCTTGGTGAACAGGTCATAGATCTGGTCCCTATATTTGTTGGGGAAATGCCTGTCTTGGTCTGACGAGGCGTCTAACCCCGGTTCCTCCTCTCCTGACTGCCCCCCGCTGTCTGACCTCTGCTCAGAGACCTCCCCTTCTTCTTCGTTGGTCTCCTTGCGAAGTGGCCTGCCCTTTTTCTTCCTTCTCCTGCTCTTTCCTCTTCCGAGGATTGGACTGACAGGACCTCCTCTGGGGGTTCTGACTCCGAGGAGGTTGCTGAATCAAGGGGCTGAGCGCGTTTGTGGAGTTTCTTGGCCCTTGGTTCTTTTCCCTTTCCTGCACCTTTTCAGCAGTCTTTGAAGGTGCGCTCTCTCTCATCGCGGGAGGGGGATCTTTTCCTCTTCAGTTCTGAGAGGATTTCCCTCAAGACCTCCATATGCGGGTCTTGAGCTGGGGGAGGAGTCCGTGGGGGGTGGGTGGGTGTGTCTCACTGCCGCAGCCTGTTCTGCTGCCTCTGCTTGCACCGCCGAGGTTCTGCGCCTGGTGGCCATTTCCCCCCTTGTGTTTCCTGTCGGCACTAAGCATGACCCGAATGGGGGAAGGGCGGAGACAAGTCCTGGACCGCTGGGGCGCCGCGTGACAGGTTGCGGGCCGGGACAGATCTGGGCGGGGGCTTCTAAATCCCGTGCGGTCTCCTTGGGCATCTCGCCGGGCTGTAGGCTGCGAGCGGTGGAAGGCCTTGCGGGAGGCTGTGCCGCTCCGCGTCGGAGCTCTCTATGTCGCGCTATGGCTGCGACAACTGCTCGGGGAGGGCGAGAAAGGAAAACTCTACGCCACCTTCAGCCGGGGGAGGAGGGCTGTATGGGGCCACCCATTGGGACCGGGCCTTACTTGCTCTCTGGGCGAGATTCCGGGGTGTCTGCGCTCTGTGTCGTCGGTCCGCCCTCTGCTGCAGCGATTCTAGCTGAGCTCGGGTCTCCCCGCTCCAGCAGGGAATGGGACTGGCACTGAAGCATGCCTCGGGGGCCCCCGCACCAACAGGGAAGGGGGCGTCCGGTAGCTGCTCCAAAATCCCTTCAGAGAAGGGAGGTGAACAGGGAGAGGAATTCCTCCTCCCCTGGCCCCCGGAGCTCCTTCCTTATCATTTTGATTTTCTTCTCCTTCCTAAGGGCTGTCTTACTTGGGAGACAGCTAACCTGCTTCCTAGTTGTGTCGAGGCAGACAAATGACTGGGGAGATAAGGATAGATCCCTGGGGATAGGTGCTAGAAAATTTGATGGTCTGCCTCCTAGTGGTAGTTGGTGGGATCTACCCTACTGTCCCGACTGGACGGCCAGGAGGATACCCCGGGAGAATGTCTCTGTATAGTACTTGTAGCATCTCAGGCCCTGGGAGTACTCACCACTCATGGGGCTAACCCTGTGATGAGCATCTAAGTGCTAAATGGATGGAGGATTGTGTCCTAAGATGGGAGCCCTCTCAATGAGAGAGCTCCCATCTTAGGACACAATCCTCCATCCATTGAAATCGGTGGCAAAACTCCCATTGACATTAATCATGGAAGATTTATCCTGTTAGTGCCCCTTAGGTGTGATGAGAACTTGGGTATGAGTCATGTCCTATGCTGGTGTAAACAGGGACAGCTCCATGAATTTCAATGGAGTTTCCTCCATTTACAATCATCAGGAGGAAGGATGATCAACAAGGTGAAGGTACTGACTTGAAAATCTGAAGAATTTGAGTTCAGTTCCCTCCTCTGCCACAAGCTCTCTGTGTAAGCAAGTCTTTTAAGGTCAAGTTTTCAAAAACTCCTAAGTGACATAGCCTCCCATTCTTTAAAATGACAAAGATTTTCAGGAATGTGAGTGTTATGGGAAGTTAATTGGAATGTGTGCTTTTGAACTACTCCACAATCCCCAGGAAGGCACAGTGTATGCCAGAGGGGGCTATGAGGTAGATCACATGCTAGTCTCCAATAGATCATGGTGTGGGGAACGGGACCAACCTCTTGGAGGTAGCTGATGCTCCAGGAAGGAGAGGGTCTAGGAGAGCGCCTCCAGAGTGTCGGGAAAGAATCTGAGCGGAGTGCTGCTCTCTGCTCCTGAGACAAGGTGCTTAGGTGCCATATAGCTGGGAACCAACAGAAGGGGGTCCAGCCTGGAGCATCAGAGCAGATGGGGCCCTAGTAGATCATCTGAGGTACATGCCTGGATCAAGCAGGTCGCACGTACCATACGTCTGGCCACGCTCGACATATGCCATCTGGAAAACTCTTGGTTCTGGTTCCACTAGTTGAGGACCCTTTTTTGATAATTTGTGAAGTAATCAACAAAACAGTATGGTTCAACACACAAGTCAAAGAAATTTTGACATATCCCATGCTAGAGCCTGCTTAACTTCCATGAGCCTTGGTAAGGAGATATGCCTTCCTGCCAAGCAGGATCTCTCTGAGCTGTCCCCATGAAGCTTGACTCAACATACAATTAACTTGTGGAACTTGTTGCCAGAAGATGTGAAGGTCAATAGCATAACTGAATTCAAACAAGGATGGGTTATGTTTTTAGAGGAGAGGTTCACAAATGTCTGTTAGTCAAGCTGGTCAGGGGATGAGACTTTTGACTGTTGGGGGCTGGTAGTGAATAGCAGGGAATGGATCACTCCATTGTGATCTGTTGTGTGCTGCTTATATAGCTACCCTGTCTCACCAGCTCTGCTCTTTTTTTGCCAAGCATTTGGGGGGGGGGGGGGGGGGGGTGATTTTAATCCCCCGCCCATATATTTATTTGTTTTCTAGCCCTGTTTATTCAGATGCTTTTGAAAACTTTACTATGTCTGTCTGAAATGTAGGTGTNGCTGTCCTCCTTGTTACAGGGACTTGGATCCTAAGGGGAAACACACAGAGTAAAGCCCTTGCTGGCTTTCCCTGTGTATGAATGAGCTCAAAGTCTTGTTTCAAAATAGAAAATTAAGCTTTTACATTATTCAGATGCTTTTGAAAACTTTACTATGTCTGTCTGAAATGTAGGTGTAATAGCACTTCCCCCCCCCCCCCCATCTTTTGGGGGCAGTAGGGATAAACGCAGCAAAGATTATATCTGAGGGCCATGGAAAAGGACCTTATAGAACAATACTTTGAGCAGAGGGTGCTTACGCTTAGCCCTGGTGCTATTCATTCACTTCAGTGGGGCTAGCACCCACTGTCATCCTGTAGCTACAGTTTGTTCAGAGTATCGTGCCTTTAGATGCTCATCACAGGGTTAGCCCCATGAGTGGTGAGTACTCCCAGGGCCTGAGAATTCAATGCCAAGGTCATACCTGCTTTCCTCGTGCTGACAAGCCAGAATCCCCACCAATCTTGCTGACAAGGTTGTAATCACTCTCGCCGTGTCGGCAAAGGTAGATAGTGCGTGGCTGGACATGAATGTTCATGAGGTAATAGACGATTTTACTCTGGATGTAATCCTGGACACGATTGACGAGGAACCGCTGCCCCACATTAATCACTTTAATGAAGGAAAGGTCCCTACAGTTAACACAGACCAAGAACATCCGTGTCAGCATCTTTAGAACAAAACAGGCTACTGGGCTGTTTCTTTTGTGTATGCCCAGGGCAAATATAAAATGCGGGGGCCCTGGTAGCCCCTCCCCCTTGGGGGCAACCTCCGCAGTGTCCTGAAGGTGGTCATGTTTGGGGCCCCACTGAAAGGGAGTGGTGTCCCCACAACCTGTCCTGGTGAAAACTAAAAAGTATGACTTTTTAAGCTCAGATGTTCTCAGTCTAAGGTTCACAAGCAGGGGTAAGCTTGGTGACATTATTATTATTAGCAACCATTTATATCGCACAAGCAATGTACCTGGCACTTTACAAAGTAATGGAATAGACATGGTCCCTGCCCTAGGGCTTACAATCTGAGAGACGGGGGGGAGGGGGAGACAAAGGAAGGGGAATAGAGGGAGAGACAAGGAGTGTAACATTCACGAGCATGCGAAGTCCCAGGTGCGTGCGCTTGGCTTAGTTACATCAAGAATGATGGCTGGTTGGTCCATGTGGTGAGGATATGAGTACAGAGACCGTAGGTAACAGATTGTACTGGATGGAGGGTATGAGCAGGAGTTAGGTGAGGGGAGCAAGAAGTCGAGGAGGGCAGAGCGGAAGAGGTGGGTCTTGAGGAGGGATTTGAAGGTACGAAGGGAGGGGGCGAGGTGGATGTAGGGAGGGAGTTCCAGGCATGGGGAGCAGCTAGGGAGAAGGGACAATGGTGGTTAGGGGAGCAGGGGAGGCGTGGGAGGGCGAGAGAGGGGACAGAGGAGGAGCAGAGTTCATGGACTGGAGTATGGAGGGAAATTAGCGCAGAGAGGTAGGGGGGAGCAAGGTTGTGAAGAGCTTTATAGGTGAAGACTAGGAGCTTGTGCAGGATTCGTTCAGGAAGGGGGAGCCAGTGAAGAGAGGAGGGGCTGCATGTGGTCGAAGCGATGAGCGAGGTGGATGACCCTGGCAGCAGAGTTTTGGACGGAGATAAGGGGAGAAAGGTGAGAGTGGGGGAAGAGGTTACAGTAATCGAGGTGAGAGATGACCAGAGCATGAACAAGGGTTTTCACAACCATCTTCCCTTCTTTTCTATTTCTTACACTTTCATTACTTTTTTTTTTTTAAAGCGTGGTTGTTGCCCTTATTACTAAACTTGAAAATGTGCAATTAGCATAAACCAACACAGTGATGGCTGTTCAGGTCAGCAGGCAGCATAGTATGTACCTCAATAGCTCAGGAGGTGTGAACTGCCCCACTGACTTTAGTCCAGACATAACTCAGTGACAAGCAACCTACAAAGCCTTAGAAAAGATAAATGGTATAGAACAGGCTACTACAGCATTGGATAGATAGAGGACAGATGCAATTTATCTTTTGCAATAAGAACTCTTCAGGACACTTTGGGTCTAACCCTACCCATGGAAATCTCCTATTGGCTGCTTTGCAAAATTAATGAGTATATTATCTGTGGTGGAACTACAGAAATGAAAATACCACAGGGATGGGGAGTCTCTGGCTCATGGGTCAAACCCTGCCTGTTTTTAATTTGCCCGCTTCCAGTTCCTGGATAAGGCTCATGGATCCACTCCCTGCCCTCAAGCACTGGAAAAGGGAACCCAGAGGAAGCAGTTATGAGGGTATGCACTCGAGGTTAGGGGATGGCTCTATGCTGGCACAGATCCATGACTTGAACCAACTTCTGCTTTCCAACCCCTTCTTGAGCACATTCCTTAAGTGACCCCATCCCCAACTCTCACCCAGCCCATGGAGCTTATACTAATTTTCAAAGTGGCCCACAGGCAGGAAAAAGTTCCCCATCTCAAACTACTGCATAATCAAAGAAGAAACGGGGGGTGGGGTGGGAGCCTAAAAAACTAGTAAACAGAAAACGCAGGCCAAGTGCCTATATTTCTACCTTGTGTTTTGTACATGAGAGGCACCTGAATGGTGCATGTTACCTGTCATAATTATCAGGGTCAAGAGGCTTATACGTGACTTTATAGCACTCTATTCGCTTCAGGAAATCATCCATCACATTCTCTCGGTTTCTCTCTGGGTAGTCAGGGCTGGAAACTTTCACTTCCTGATCAACAAAAAGGGACTTTTTAAAAGTTAAGCAAACTTTAGACAACAGTGAAGTATTGGTGACATCATTCTGTTTTCAAACAGACAGACACTGTTTCAACTTCCTCTTCCCCTCCTCCCATCCTGCCCTAAGAAGAACCTGCTCTTGGCCAAGAAACAAAGACCAAGTCTAGTGGCTGGCCTTGGGACAGACCCACAGGTCTTTCCTTTCACCTTTCCATGCAAGCCGCTTGCTACATAATCTTCCCCATGAAAATAAAATCATGCCCCAAGGTCAAATGCTTGGCAGCTTCACTTCAGTTTCTTAGGTGTTATGTAATTTATTTATCTGACTTTAGTTTCCATGCAATTACATATATTAACTTATCTCACATATGAAACATAAGAACAAGGCTATCAGAATTTCCCAGAGTAAAAAAAACAATTTTATATGTGTATGTGTGCATTACACATAGTACCGTCAGGATCATATAACTGTGGAACATATGTATATACGGGGATAGTGTAACATATTGTGGAGCTCCCTTCGCCTGGATATTCCTCAGAGCCCAAGTCTAGGTGTTTTTGTGAGGCAATGCAGGACTTTTCTTTTGGTCATGTGTTTGGCAGGAGGGGATAGGCATTGGAGTAGTGAGTTTTAGAGTATTTTTCTATCTTTTTATGCAGTTTTATTCTGATGTTATTAAATAAAACTTTAATAATAATAATTTAAAAAATCACAACATAAAACAAACCTAACAATATCAACAGATTCCTGTATCACTAATACACAGTTATATTTGCCATTCTTTCATCTGCAATCTTCCCACCTCCCTCACCACCCACCCCACCCGGTTTATCGTGCTTCTAGCCAGACAGTCTGTTTCTTGTCTTTCTCAGTAGGGTTCAAGTGATGCAAGCTCTCGCTTTATAGATCCAGTAGGAAAGTCTGCTGCTTCCCCAAGTTCTCATTCTGCAGCACCTCAAAGAGTTTTATCAATTTTCCCCCAGATTCATCATTTTCACCATGGAGCTCAGCCAATGTCTTTTCCATGATGAAATTTTCCCTCATCCGCTCTGTCCAGTCCCTTTTTAAGGTGGACGTATCTCCTTTCCAGTTTTTCGCCAGACCGTAAAAACCCGCCACCATGCACTCCCTTGCTATCAGCTATTGGCTCTTCCCTTGTAACCGATCCAGCGAGTACCCTAGAATGGCCACCTCCGGTGTAAATGGGAGATTTGCCCCTGTGGCCAGTGTGATAAACTTCCATACCCACCTCCAGTATTCCCTAATACGAGGGCAACTCCAACAACAATGTACCATATCCCCTTTCTGTCCACAGCCTCTCCAACAGTCCCCCTTGTTCACCTTCACCCAATGATTAATGCTATTTGGGGTTAAATAATAATGGGAAAATATTTTTAAAAGTATATCCTGTGTGTCCATCGATTTGAATTTTTGAAAAATATATCGTGTGGACCAAGCTCTGTCTGTTTTCTCTATTTTAATCTGTAACTCTTTCTCCCATTTTCCCC
Organism: Sphenodon punctatus; assembly: GCA_003113815.1. Lineage (NCBI taxonomy): Eukaryota > Metazoa > Chordata > Lepidosauria > Sphenodontia > Sphenodontidae > Sphenodon > Sphenodon punctatus. The sequence continues at coordinate 424,232 of QEPC01006022.1, forward strand.
ATATTTGCGTAGGTTCTTTCAGGTATATTTCCCGAAGGGCTCCATATACCTTACTAAGTATCCCCTTGTACATTTCATGGTCTAGTAAAAGTGTTTCAATATTTTTGGGCTTGCGTTGACATTCAAGAATTCTTTTCTTATGCGTGAAGTAACTTTTGATTTGTGCATGTTGCAGAAAATCTACCCTCTCCATCAATGCTTCTAAGTACGCTATATTCCTGAACCCCAGTGGTGTAAAAAGTTGTTCTACTCTAGTTATCCTATGCTTTTTTAATTGCCGTCTCAGTATATTTGTAATCCCTCTTTCTTTTAATTCCACCCTGTCTATCTTGGAGTATGGGGAGACTGACTATGTTATCTTTTCCCTTTGGAGAGTTTTCTGCCATTCCTTTAAAGCTCTGCCCGCAAACAGGTGCTTATCCCATGTATTCCTATCCATTCTCCCCTCATCCAATAAATAATCTGTATACGAGTCAATGCCTAAATTCGCCTTTTCAATATTCATCCATCTATTGCTTTTCGGGTTGAAGTACCACCTATTGATCACTGCCAGTTGAGCTGCTTTATGATATAATCGCATATTTGGTACATTCAACCCACCCTTTTCTTTAGACCTGTATAACGTTGCCTTAGCTATTCTTGGAGTTTGATTTTTCCATATTAAGTTCTGGAATATCTTTTCCAGCCTTCTGTGAAAGGCTTCTGGTAAAGTCAGTGGGAACACAGACATTTTATATAACACCCTCGGAAGGGCTATCATTCGAAAGAGGTTGCACCTCCCACGCCATGAACAAGCCAATCCCTGCCATGTCCTTGTGTCCCTCTGTACCTGGTCAAGAATATTCACAAAGTTTTCCTTATATAAGTTACTTGTGACCTTAGTCAACTTAATGCCTAGATATTTAAAGGCTTTTTCCGTGATCTCAAATGGGACCAAGCTCTTTAAATACTCCGCTCTCTTTTGGTCATCAGCATAAATCATTGCCTTTGATTTTTCTAAATTAAATTTTGTAACCTGACACCTTGCTGAACTCATCAATCACTCGTAGTAACCGTGGTACTGAGGAAGGATTCCAGGTCCGCTACATAACAACAAGGCATCATCTGCGTATAGCGCTATCTTGTGCTCCTCCTCTCCCACCCTTATGCCTCGTATTTCCCTATCTTGTCTGAGAGCACAGGCTAGAACCTCTAACACCAAATTAAAAAGGAGCGGGGACAGGGGGAAACCCTGCTGTGTGCCTCTCTGCAGCTGAAACATCGGTTTCTTGTCCATTAATCAGCAATGCCGATTCCTTTTTTTTGTAAATAGCCCTAACCCCATTCAGAAACATGCCCTCTAACCCCAACCTTTCCAACGTATACAACATGAACGGGACTTCCACACGGTCAAACTCTTTCTCCGCGTCAGCTGATACAATCATAGCCTCCATCTTTCGCCCATTGATAAGCTGTATAAGATTCACCGCCCTTCTAACATTATCCTCTCCATGTCTCTTGGGGATAAATCCCACTTGGTCTGGATGTATCAGGTCCCCCACTATATCCTTTAGTCTTCTGGCGAATATCCCCGCAAATATTTTGAAATCCACATTCAACACCGAGATTGGTCAATAGATGGCTGGTAGTTCAGGCTTTCTGTCAGGTTTCAATATCAATGATATGCAGGCTTTATAAAATGTTTGAGGAATCTCTCCTGTAGTTATTATCTCACTGTATATTTGTTCTAGAATGGTGGCTAACTGCATAATAAAACCTTTGTAAAACTCTACCAGGAACCCGTCTGGTCCTGCTACTTTGTTGTTCGGGAGTGATCTAACCAATTGCTCCACCTCTTTAGTTATCGGTCTATTTACCAATTTCACTTGATCTGAATTTAGGGTTGGGAGTTCTACTGCATTAACAAATTCTTTTATTTTTTCAGGGTCCGGTGCTTGAGAAGAATACAACTTTTGATAGAAAGCAACAAACTCCTCTTGTATATCCCTTCTCTTCATAGAGAGCAACCCATCTTGTCTACACCCAACTGGAATAATTGTTTTAGTCCTTGGACTCTTTGCCAGTTTGGCCAACCTTTTCCCTGCTTTGTTATTCCCTTCAAAATAAAAACATTTTATTTTTCTTAATTGTTGGACTGTCCTTTCTATTTGCACTGTATTTATGGATTCCCTCACTCTCGCAATTTCCTCTGATATTTACTTTTGTGGCTTCACCCTGTTTTGTGCTTCATACCCCTGTAAAGTTTTCCCAGTTCTTTTTTTTTTAAAACCTTAGCCGCCTTCAAGGCAATAAATTGACCCCTCCAAACTGCCTTCCCCGCCTCCCAGAGGGTCCCTACCGAGTTCACTGAGCCTCTGTTCTCTTGTAGATAGAGGTCAATTTTCTCCTCCATCTCTTTTTTATCCTTTCCCACTTTAAGCAGGGTTTTACCATAAGTCCAATTAAATCCTTGTACTCCCTGCTGTCTCTGAGAAAGTCTTACTGTGGCTGTTACTGCATAGTGGTCGGAAAGAATGACCAGGACAATCTGGGAGTTATATACCTTTTGTAGCTATTTGTTATCCCCCATTATATAGTCTATCCTCATGTATCCATTATACCTAGGAGCATAAAATGTGTATTTTCTCTTGCCCGGATTGACAGCTCTCCATATATCCTGGAATTGGTACTTCTCACAGTCCTGCATCACCTCTCTTTCCCATGTTCCATCTTCTTCCCCCAAGTGTGTGTTCAAGTCACCTAAGATCATGGTCATACCTTCAGCTTTTTACTGAATCAAGTCTAAATATTTTTTGAGGAATTGTTTTGTTTGTTCATTTGGGGCATATATTGATATTATTGAGATTGGTTGTCCCTGTAGTTCTCCCAGCACCATAATAAATCTCCCTTCCTCATCTTTTTGGACTGAACTGATCACCAACCCACATTTTTCAGTGAACCCAATTAACACCCCCCTTTTCTTTGTTTTAGCACATGAGGCATAGACGTGTGGAAACGGTTTTGATTTAAATCTCCTCACATCCTTTGCCAAGAGATGTGTTTCCTGCAGTCCAAATATTTCAACCCTTTGTGACCATAAAAAATTATTAACCCTCTTCCTCTCAACTGGTGTGTTCAGCCCTTGTACATTTAAAAGTTAAACATTTAATTCCTTTCATTGAAAGTTTTGAACCTTTTCCACTACTTTCCTTTTTCCCTGTTACCTTGCCCCCTTCTTGGCAGCGCGACCCCCCCCCAACCCAACTCCCAACGTAACTTCTGCCACCCCAACCACCCATTTACAGAGCGCCCTTTATATTTTACCCTTCTCCCTCTACTCATTTGCTTTCCCCACCTCTCCCCCAACATTGCCCTGGGGACTAGGCTGCCATTCCTTTCCGTTTCCATTTTTGGTTTTGATTTTTATAGTCAAAATCCTCCAGTTTGCCTGTCTCCTCCGGCATGTTGAAATGTCTTCCCTGTAGGGCTGTCCCTATACATAGAGGCAGACCCTATTAATGTTCATCAGCACATCACCAATTTGTATTCCAGCAGTTATGTTCTTTGTGAATCCACCTAGTATCATGATTTTTTCACAAAAGTCTCCTAGTGTTCTACTTGCTTCTTTTGGAGCACAATAAAGCTCTCTAGGTCCTCCTTATGCGAGAAAACTCTTCTTTTCCCATTCCATATTATCGCCATCTTCGCTGGGAATAGTAAATGTGTCTCCACTTTCATCTCCCTTAATTCTCCAAAGTACTTGCCCCAGCTACGTGTTTTCTCCATTGTTTCAGGGGCATAGTTAGGTGTGATTCTGACTGCCTTGCCCTCGAATTGTAACAGTTTTGTCTTTCTTGCCAATGATAGCAGTTCCTCCTTTTGTGAGAATCTCAAAAAACACACTATGATGGGCCTTGGTAATTCTCCTTCCTTTGGTTTTGCTCTTAGGGCTCTGTGCGCTCTTTCAATCTCTACTGCATGAAGGTGTGTGGCCTCTGGGAAGTTCTCTTTTATGATCTGCATCACAAGTTCTTTTATACCTTCCTTCCCGGTCCCCTCCAGCACTCCCAAAAATCTGAGATTGTTTCTCCCAGACCTATTTTCTAGGTCCTCCATTTTATTTAGACATTGTGCTGCTGCATCTTGAAATTTTTTCTTCTGTTCCTCAGAACCCAAAAGTTGCTCCTCTGCTGTAGCAATCCTGCCTTCAGCTGTGGTCACTCTGTTAGCGAGCTCCTCCAGCTTGTTGTTGCCTTTATCCACTGAACTCTGCAGTTTATTAATTTGTGACACCAGCCTGTCCCTCGCTTTCTGGGAGCTCCCTTTTCATATCCTCTTTAAATTCTACTAATATGGCAGTAATCTGTTTAATTGGGTCCTCCTCCCCCACTTCCCTTTCGGGTCCCGCTGTCAGCGCGGCCGCCATTTTCTCCGCCATTTTTGTGGCGGGTTCACTAGGCCGCTCCGTTCCCGTGGCCCTGGAGAATTGCTCCAACATACCCCGGTGAGGAGGGAGGGGTAATTATCTTTCGCTTGCCGCTCATTTTCTCTCTTATTTAGGGTCCGGGAAAGTGATTTGGGAACGCGCTGTGCTGATTTAGATCTATGCCGGTTCAGAGCACTGTGGTGCGCGTGCAGCCACTAGCCACGCATGCACAGTCCCCCCTTCTGATGTGATTTTAATGTCATAACATGCTTTGCACCTCATGGGGAGCAAAGGATATACATTTAAATAAATAAATTATAATCTAGATGCTGACTGGTTTAGTACGTTTTTATTGCACAAATCACTCTTACTAAAATAATGAACTACTGTACTGCCAAGGTCACTGCATATAACCTTGGCCAATCTCAGGCATGACACAAACAAAGCAGGGTGATTTATGAGTTTGCTCAAAAGATCACATACACAGCACTCCAGGTGTGTTGGTTGCAGGGCATGTGGCAGAGCACTTGGAGTATTATATATGGTCTGTTGCAGCCCATAATTGAACAAAGAGAGTGACAGCCCTGTCTAGAAGCATGTCATAAACATAACAGAGATTACCCATAGCAGCAAATTTCTGATCAGAATGCCCAGGCCAACTGCTAATCTCCGTAAAGCCCAGGCCAATTACTAATAATCACTGATTGCTGTTCTGTTCCTCCCAGGTTTGTGACCTTATGCGACAAACCCCACAGTGTCTACAGAAGGATGGTGCAGGCAGAGCCTGCGAAGGGTGTACTGAACTCACCAGGATATTGGCAGCAATGACTTCAGGGTCGTCACAGACGGACTCTACAAAAAACACCTGCAAAGGAGACGAGAAATTGTGTTTGGTAAAATGAAAACCCTCTACAGCAAAATAATGAGGCCACGTTCATTGTCAGTATGAATACAGTGAACCAGCAGAACCACCCCAGAGATTAATTGTTCCTAAACATAGGTCTTGTGACAAAAACCCAACTTTTCCCAAAAGTGCATTCAGATGTCATGAGAGCCCTGCAGATCCTGAGAGATCCTAAGCCTCCCACTACAGAGTTGCCTTGCTTGCAGTTACCCACATGGTAGCACTTTTTGTAACAACTGAATCAATCATTTTTGTGGTAAGCCTGAGCAGAGCCCTGTTTAGGGTCAAAAATAAGGCCTGAGCCCAGTCTGAGCTGGACTACTTTGGGACTGACCCAAGCCTGGACTGATGCAACTGAACCTGATGTAATGGCCTGGGGGTAGTTCTGGGCCCACAGAGTACTGTGATGCCATGGTGCTCTGTGGGGACAGGATGTGTCAGAAAAGAGGCAGGGGAACATCTTAACCCCAACCCTTTTCTGACACAGCTCTCCCCATAGAATACGGTGACATCATTGTGCTCTATGAGGGTCTCTTGCCGATGGGCAGCCCAAATCCAAGGGGCTTGTGCTGGAGCGGTTCCTGGTACAAATCCAAGGGGCTAGTCCTGGAGTGGCTCCTGAGTTAAGTCTGACTGGACCCTTGGGGTCCCGTCAAATTCAGCCCAGTATGCAGGGCTCTGATCCTGAGTTGATCTGCAAAAGAGATAGCACTTTGGGCTATCTCTATCATGGGTCACCTCAGGGCTACCACACAGAAGAACTTTTCAGATGTCACGAGAGAGAGAGAGAGAGAAACACCCTCATTGCACTATGACCCCAAGGCAACTCCATATGATGTCACAGGGGTGATAGCGAACATAACTCTTCAAACTTATCAAGAGCTCTTTGCATACCGACTGGAGATCTAGAAATTAAAACAGTATCATCTGCATACATCAGGATTGCAATAGGAGAGTCAAGCACCTTAGGGAGGTGAAATTCGTTCCTTGACATCGTCTCAATTATATCATTAGTAAATAAATTGAAGAAGGGGGGCCAAGATGCAACCCCGTCTAACCCCTCTACTAGTTGTAAATTTAGGGGTTAGCTCAGCCTGCAGACTCCATCAAAGCTGCACCCAGATGTTTCTAGGATATGCCATCAACAGGCTGAGAAGAGGAGGATTCAATCCCAGTCTACATAATTTGTCCCAGAGCAGGCACCTATTAACAGTGTCAAACGCTGTAGTCAAATCTACATAGGCAATATATAATGGGGACCTTTTAATAGTGACATATTATGTCTCCAAAATTGGACAGTAAACGGGAGTGATGACTGTAATGTTAGAATGCATCCTTAGTCAAAGTACAACACATTCCTGTACGTATATATCAGAATACAACATTCATCACCACAGAATCTGAGGTAAGAGCCAATTAGTACATTCTACAGGAGGTTCACCTAAGCCCTAGTTTGAGTATCTTCCAGAGGCAATGTGTGGCAACAATGGGCTCACCTGGGGGGTGTACTGGCAGGATCAGGGCCCAACAGTCACTCTCACTCAGAGAATTAGCTTTACTGTTTCCTTACTCGCCACACAGTCTAAATACAATATTCTCCTCACAGTTCCAGTCATCCGAGTCCTCTGGGCCAGGCACACACCCGTTCCCCAGCAGAACCCTCTAGCTCAGGTAACACCCTCCGAACAGGTCAGCTTCGAGGCAGAGACCCCCCCGCCCCCTGAGCTCCTGTCTCCTCTTTCCCAAACCCTCTGCACGCAGCTGTAGCTCAGGCTTTAACTCCTGCCATGCCCAGTTCAGCTGTTTGTCCTTAGGCGCTGTTCACCACTCTGACTAGCACCTGCTGTCCTGTTTGCACCAGTAAATATGCTGGTGCAATCTCTCTTAAAGGGTCAGTGGCCAACAGGGACTCTGCCCTGCCACACAGTGTAAGACCTATTTTTTCAGCCAGGCATTTAACTGGCAAGGGATCAATCCAGTGAGGTGGGGTGAGCTTCAGAGGATGTGGAGGAATAAAAATCAAAATAAAATAAAATAAATAATCTCCAATTCCAGTCAGATCTCTAAAGCAAGAACTTCCACACCAAGCAGAGACGCATGAGACATGATTATCTATCGTGAACCCTGTTGAGTCATTTTCACCTCTGCTAGGTGGCTGTCAAATGCTATCAGATCAGGATGACAGCATGAGACACTTGTGTTGGAAGGGGGCATAGTGACATTCCAAGACAGTGGAGAGACAGGTCTCAATATCTTCAGCTTGCTAAAACATAGCATTTTTCCACCAAACATTTCAATGTATATGCAGGTCTATTGGTAGCTGGTTAAAAGATAGGAAACAAAGAATAGGAATAAATGGTCATTTTTCAAGTTGGAGAGAGGTAGACAGTGGGGTGCCTCAAGGGTCAGCACTGGGAGCAGTACTGTTTGTTTAACATACTCATTAATGAACTAAAAAATGGGATAAAGGAGGAGGTGGCTAAATTTGCAGATGACACCAAATGATTCAAAATAGTTAAAACCCAGGCAGACTGTGAGGAACTACAGAGGAATCTTGCACGACTAAGTGAATGGGCAATAAAATGGCAAATGAAATTCAATACTGATAAGTGCAAGGTGATGCATATAGGGAAAAATAATCCTCACTATACATACATGATGCTAGGTTCAAATCTGTGAGCAGGAGGGTGCGGGGTAGAAAACTGTGAAATAAATCTGGGTTTAACCACTCAGGAGAAGAATCTTGTAGTCATTGTGGATAGTTCCTTGAAGACATCAGCTCAGTGTGTGGCAGCAGTCAAAAAGGCAAACCAAATGCTAGGCATTATTGCAAAAGGAACAGAAAATAGAAGGGAAAGTATCATAATGCCACTGTATACATCTTTGGTATGATCCCACCTTGAATATCTCAAGAAAGATATAATAAAAATTAGAAAAGGTTCAGAGAAGGGCAACAAGGCTGACAGAAGGGATGGATCAACTTCTGTATGAGGAAAGGTCGACAGGTTAGGGCTGTTTAGCGTGGAGAAGAGGCAATTAAGGAGGGATGCAATAGACATTTATAAAATCCTGAGTGGCATGGAGAAAGTAAATAGGGAACTATTGTTTGCCCTTCCTCACAATAAGAAAGCAAGGGTGTGAACAAGGGGACACTCTCCAAAGTTAAATGGCAGCAGATTTAAAACAAACAAGAGGAAATTCTTTTTCACACAGCAGACAATACAGTTGTGTAACTCATTGCCAGAGGAGGTTGTGAAAGCCAACAGCATAACTAGCTTAAATTCTTAGAGGACAGAGCCATAAACGCCTACTAGTTGGTGCTTAAACCCCTGGTTACTGGTAATTGAGTGGTCAGCAGGAGATGGGACACACCTCCATGACCTATATGTGTACTTCTCTGGAGCTAGCCACTGTCAGAGACAGGATGCTGGGTTAGATGGACCACTGGTCTGACCAGGTATGGCACTTCTTATGTTCTTATATCGGGTTATAATAAGGCCTGAATTGGGCTGCTCCAGCTCTTCTAACCTGCAGTTAAATGGTGCTCAGAAAGGAGTGAAATTCTTTCCAGTTTTTGAAAACTAGAAGAAAAATCAATCTAAGTGGTTTCCAATGTGGTCTGCAAAACACAATGCTGTTCCAATGAATGTTCATGTGAGAGCAAGCAGGCCACCACTGCTGTGGAAGGGTAATATCTGATCCGTAGAGCAGCACAATCACTTCAGGCTGTTCTCATTGAAGCTGTACTCCCGTGTGCTGGAATTTTCAATATACGAGCTGCACATGGCTTGCTAGCAGCATGCGTGCAGCACAACAAGAATCTTAGGGGCCCCATGCAGTGCTGGAGAGAGATGGAGGCAGATGGGGTAGTTTGTCCCATGTTTTGGACCAGAGGAGACATCAGAGAAGGGCCCTCTTGCCCCCAAGAACAGTATGAGTCAAAGTAGAAACAATAGCCCTTGGGAAAGTAGGGGCTTAATATGGCATTTTGTCCCAGGCTTCCAAAAACCTCTCATCAATTCTGGTGAAAGATTAGTGGGCGTCTGTTGCAGTCTAGGACGTTTATGTAGTATGAGCATAGCACAAGAGCGAGAGAGGAGGTCAAACCAATTATCTGGACTGTTAGCTTAATTTCACTGTATTTAAAAAAAGAGCAGAGAGGACAACTAAAGATGTTGCCACTGAACTACAACATATTGAAGCTATGGAGAAAGGATGGTCCAGTGGTCAGGGTGTTAGCTTGAGATTCAAGAAAACCAGGTTCAGTTCCCTCTTCTGGCACAGATGCTATGGGCAAGCCACTTTCTGTGCCTCAGTTTCCACATTACAAAACAGGGATAACAGCACTGTCCTTCCTCATAGGGGGAATAATAGTAAACAGTTAGAGGTGACAATAGTAGCTACTGATGACAGTAATAGGGACCAGATGAATACTTTACATAGGCAGATTGAAGCAAAGTTAAATGCAAAACTATGCACTCAGTTGTGCTGATGCCAGTCATGTGAAGAAGCATAACCAAAGGAAGAAGACTTGATACAAATTTTACGTCACCTTATAAGCATTTTCTTTAGCAAAATTTAAGATCATGTCCCTCCTCTCACGAGTTGTGTTGGTTGCATCAAATAACTGACAGGGAAAAAAAACACACAGAAAAATAGTAATAACAAGCCATGTCAACAGCCTATATGGCTCAAATACCTTGGACAATTAAATCAATAGTAAATTCAACATGCAATTCCTTCATGTAGCTTTGAAAAATCTCAGCTGCTGATTTAACACAGGGTTGATTTAAACACCAACAAATCAAGTATCTGCTTACAGCAATCTGCCCATGCTCCTCCGTGAAGTAAACTTTCACGTCCTCAAGGGCCACCAAGGCACATTGTCTGTAAAGAGACAAATCAACAGAGTCACAGACAGAGTCTAATGGATTGTGGCTACACTTCTCATGCAATGGTTGGCCCCGCTCCCCAGCTGGGAACATGATGAGTAACACAGTGCACTCCCTCTTCTTCTGAGCCAAGCAGATTGCCAGTCAGTAAAAAAAGAAGCTAGGAGTAGAAGCTGAACACAAATCTTCCAGCAGGCACCACTGAAACCTGCCGCTAAACCATATAACAAAGGGGATTTGTGTCTGTATTACTGAATCTGCTTTTTATCTGCAGTCTTGCCCTGCCCCCACTGTAATAAGTGGCAAAATTCCCTATGCTTCAGCAGGAGCACGCTACTTACTGGATATTTTAGCCCAATCTCCTACAGACAGAAAGGAAAATTGGGCACTTACCTTCTGAATTTTCCTTCTACTGGGGGTCCTCCTGGACGGCCAACCTTAACACTAGGGTAGATTCCGCCAACGTCCAGTAGGAGGCAGACACAATGATTTTTCATCCTTGGAGGCTCAGGGATCTTCCTTTCTCCAGAGTATTTCAGCCTTTTGAACTGTCTAAGAACTTGCTATTAACGACAAATAACTAAATGCATTGTCAACGTTATTATCTATGAGAATAATATAATAAAATATAATTTGTAATATTCTTTATGAGAATAATAAACTATTTGTACACCTCTTAATGCCTGACAGTCTAGGCAACCGGCAATACAAACTTAAACTCCAGATTCCTCCAATCTGTTCCCCCCAGAATTACTCTTCATTCCGGGTGGGTTTTGGCCGTCCAGGAGGACCCCCAGTAGAAGGAAAATTCAAAAGGTAAGTGCCCAATTTTCCTTTCTCCCTGGGGGTCCTCCTGGACGGCCAACCTTAACACTAGGGACTTCCCCAAGCGGTGTCCCTCCCACTTACATTCACTCTTAGTATCATGGGAAGGGATCAATGAAGAGTTTCATAACCTGACCTCTATATTCCTTACAGGACAGCCTGTAAGACCCTTCTCCCAAATGCTGCTTCAGCTGACTCATGTAGGGGGAGTTTATAGTGCCTCGTAAAAGAATGCAACGAGGCCCATGTTGCCGCCCTACAGATCTCTCCATAAGGAGCGGCATTCCTGAATGCTTGTGTGGTTGCTGCCCCTCTTAAGGAATGGGCAAATATCCCTTCCGGTGGAACTTTTCCTTTAGCCCTA